>OY757312.1:135388777-135988777 GCA_963583905.1 Stenurella melanura
GCTGTGCTCTAAAGAAATATTTCGATGGGAGAACTTTGAAATGGGGTTTATGTGAATGAAGATGCATTTCTAAGCAGATTATGTTCTAAAAATAAAAAAAACGTAAAACTAACCATTTTCGGGATATTTGAGTCCAAATGTTGGCATTTGCCAATATTAATTGTAATCTCTTCAACATTTCAGTCCTTTAAGTGGGATAATCTGTATTTAATTTACAAATTTTAGAAGAAAATATTTAAAGAATTTTTCATATAACTAATTGCTTTTTTATTAGGTTAGATTATAATTCAAAATATTTGATATCTAGTGAATATAATAACCCGCATACCTTATAAATTAAATACAATCAAAGTTACCTTTGGAATAATAGTTTTGACATTTCTCAATTTCAATCACATTTTGTTTATTGGTGTGTCAATAGAACTTTATTATTGTACCTAATTATTGTTTTCTTTGCGAATATTTATTATTAAATATGGTTTCTCATACAAATGGAGATAAATTAAACATGATTTTAATTTATGGGGAATGTCGTAAAAATGCTTCAAGAGCTGTAAGTTTATATGTAATACGTTTTCCTGACAGACATTTACCACATCGAAAAATTTTTATAAGTTTGTGTTTTAATTTGAAAAATTATGGAGGTTTTAAGAAACCAAAAACAACAAGAACAAAAAGAACTGCAACTGATGAAAATATTGCATTGATATTACATCAAGTAGAAATTAACCCAAACATGTCAATAAGCAAGCTGACGGAAGAAACAAATATTGCACGTTCCACCTGCCACCTTAAACTATTCACACAACAAATTACATAATTACAGGAACCTTAAAACCCTACAGTGAAAACTATTACAAACTTATATAAGTAACGAGAGGAAATAGAAAATCATTAAATTTTACAAATGCGCCAACTGCAGGCTACTGATCTGACAATGCTGAACGATGATTACAGCTACAACAAGCGGTTGTATTATTCATCCCAAAAACGCATCGTTACGCTTGGAACTTCTATCGTAACTCCATCAGATGTGACTTTTTGTAATTTACACTTTAATGCGTTGGTATTTAAGCCGATAGAAAAATCGCATGTCTTTGATAAGTACATAATGCAATCACAACTTCTCAGCTGGGTGCTGAAGAAGCTATGAAAGAGTAGCAACCGGTTAGCTCAGGGTTGGTCGAGGGTCACTCTGTGGCGAGAAGAGTTATTTATGTATCTATTTTTTTTTCAATAAATAATTTCAGTGGTATTAAACAAACTAAACAAAGAAAAGGGCGCCAGTGTATTCATAAAACTGATATTCCTGCAACTGTTTAAGGATGAAACAATCAAAGCAAAATTTAAACAAATTAACAATATATTAACAAATTACCAAAAAATTTACAAAATCTTTGCAATTAAATATGTGAATTAATGAATAATTCAAAATTTACTTTAATAAAAATATAATGCTTAGTGGCTTTAATTAAAATAGACAATAAAGAAAAAAAATTAATTTGAAGCGAAAAAAATTTTATAATTGAAAAGATCAACTGGTTTACAATTATAATATTTATCTTCTGACCAAAAAAAGACACGGCAATTATGGCTTACGTAACTTTGGCGGTAGGAGTGGCGTTTAACGAGGTCGAACCCTGGGGGAGTGAGGACTGATTGATCGTGTCCTGGTCAACGATGATGTTCCTGGAGACGCTGCGTTGAGAAAAGTCCAGCCGGTTACAATTTTCATCCAGCCAATAGCAAATCCACCGTGTACTTGATCCAAGGTTGGTCGATCCAGATTGTCTCATGAAAACAATGGTAATTCAGGAACCAGTTGATACAAATTAAGTTAATTTACTAAGTAGAAAACAAAACTAATGATTAAAATTTGAAATGACTAAATAAATTATTAATTGACTTTAAAACTTATTGAAAAGAATAAAAAATTGGCCAAGGTAACGAATTTGATAAAAACTACATACAAAAAAAATCAGAATTTGTAAAATTTAAGCATTAATTTAAGAAAATGGTTGAGGACCGATAAAAAAACTCTGCTACTAAATTATCACAAAAATTTGGCCTTGAGGCTCTGAATCAATAAAATTACTATAAATTATAACAAAATGTTCAAAGCATCATAAAAGAAATCGATATTAAGGTATGAAATCAAGAAAAAATTAAATAAGAAAATTTAAAATTTTTGATATGATCTCCGTACTGTTACAAAAATGTATTTAAAAAAATTGACTTTACGTCTTGCATTTCAATAAATTCAATAATTGGTATACTAGTCGTGAAATGAGATTATCTAATAACGAATTTTAGAGCGACCCTAAATACAAAAAAATATATGTAAGTATATAATACAGATTCAGAAAGTATTCGTTTTGGTATGGCAATAATTGGCAATAAGTGGAAGCGAGAGCGAAGCAACTAGGCTATTCTTTTCTATCGTATGTATAACACATCGTACAAAGCGCCACCTGCTATCTCCACCACATGTGTGTGGACATCCCTAGAGTTTAAATTTGTTTCCGTCTTACACACGTCAGTTCTCGTTTTGCCCTATACGATAGAAAAGAATAACCTAGTTGCTTCGCTCTCGCTTGCTCTTATTGCCAAATATTACCATGCCAAAACGAACACTTTCTGAATCTGTATAGTATTAAACTACTGGCAAAAATTACTGATATAATAGGTACCTAAGCATAAAATATCCAGCAGCAACTGTCCCAAAATGACAAATAAATAAATTACTGCTGGGGCAATCCACTAACAAGTGATTTTTTATTAACCACGTGGCTAACCTCAAATATACTATAATAATTCAATTAAATGCCAGCTTAAAATTCAATAACAATTCAAAATAACTACGTTATGATTCTAATGCAATATTAGTTCAATAATAAAAGTAAAAATTTCAACAAAGTATTATAGGATGGCTCTAATAACTTCAAATCTTTTAAGAAAATATTAGAACAATCTCACTTCAGCGACGTCAAAACGGAAAGTGTCACTTTTCAATTGCTCGCGCCAATATTCTTAACTAAATATGACGATCTCGGATAATTAGGGGTCGAGCTTGAGCTCTTTGCCCCAATCATCGCTGTAGATCTGGACCGGCCTCGTAAGGGATGGGCCTGCTTCTTCGCCTATCCCCCCCGCAAATGCGGACGGTATTGGCGATGTTACTAAACCTCCCCTGGTCCTGGCTATTGGACCCTGCCAACTGGGTCGTTTCTTCTGGCGCTCTTCTGTCTTGGTCTTCTTTCTTCGCTGGCATATATAGGCCCCCGGGAGCGTCTTTCGTCTGTCGTGAGAGGGAACGGCTGTTGCCAAGCCCTTTCGGAGTTTGAAAAGGATTTGGGGGTGTCGACTAGTCGGAAGCCCAGGGTGCCAATTGGCATCATGTGCTCCGATTTCGTTGGAAGGAAGTGTGAACTGTGTAGTTCGGGATTGTGTTCGGCCAGAGACACTTTCTTAGCGTCAGAGGCCGGCACGGGCTAGGGTAAGGGTACCGAGCTGGTTGTTTGCTTGGTACCCCCGGAATCGGGTATTGGATGTTTTTGGTCATTGTCTCCTTGCGGTGTGGCTTGCAGATCGGGCTGAAACACATAAAGGGTTAGTTATACTTACCCATTATCCCAGGATCTGGAGCTTCGGCCTCTTGTGACACGGAGCGTCGTTGGAGTCATAGTCAGTCGCTTTCAATTGCTGTTAGCTCCACTTCGCCTTGATATTCCGCTCGCGCATGCTCAGTGGTGACTTCGCGTTGTCGTTTTACTGTGAACAATTCAAAGTTATGTAGTACTGGTGCTGAATTAAAAATATTTGGCAACTAGTTAACTAATTGACAACAGGTTACGGAAAAAGAACTTGTTACCTACAATAAATTGACGACCCGAACGACAACACTCGTGATTTGGACTATAGTCAATTAGTACGCCAGTGGTTGGATATGCTCTCATTTAGCTCTTCTGTTCATATAGAGATTTGAATTTTAAATTGAATAAAATAGACTCCATGTTTCAGCTGTCACGTCAATGTTATAACTCGGCAAATTTTTTCAATAACCAGATAACTTTTAATTATATTAACTTGTCCTAATAAATGAGTGAACGTCAAGCTCGATTTGATTTTCAGCCAAATGACGATTGTTTTATTTTTCAGTTTTCCCAAGCTATTTAGGTTTCAATGAAATATTTCCTGCAATCAAATTGTTTAAAATAAATGTTTTATTTATAAAATTACTGTCATTAGATATTGTTTTGTTTTATACAATTCTCAAAAATAAATAAAATTAATATGTGCATTTATAAATATAGGGGTAATAATTCATTTCCCAAGTAACAGAAAAAATAATAAATAGTAACAAATCTAAGAAATAAAAAAAGTAAAGATGTTTATGATATCTTAATAGGAATTATTAAAAGGCTAATGCAATCCTAATTCCTGTTACCTTTCTAATCAACATATGAATATCTAAGAATATATTTTCCGATTCATTAAAAATAGCCAAAGTCGTC
This sequence comes from Stenurella melanura, assembly GCA_963583905.1. Taxonomy (NCBI): domain Eukaryota; kingdom Metazoa; phylum Arthropoda; class Insecta; order Coleoptera; family Cerambycidae; genus Stenurella; species Stenurella melanura. The sequence continues at coordinate 135,393,292 of OY757312.1, forward strand.
TGTCTAAAAAAATAATATAAATGATTCATCAAATCATAGGCCAACATCTGTCATACCGTCACTTGCTAAAATATGAGGTTATCCTAAGAAGTCAGTTGACAATTTATCTAGAAATTAATAACCTTCTCACTACCAACAAATACGGCTTCCGAAACAAATTTTCTACTACAGTCACTCGAGAAATTAACATGTTATTAATACTGAATTTGAGGAAGGAAAGTATATCTCCTCTCAATTTCTAGATCACACCAAGGCTTTTGATTGTGTTGTCTCTTGATATATTCATCCATAAATTAAGATTTTACGGCTTCACTGAGGAGCAGATCTCTTATAAGTTCATATTTAAACAGTAAACAATTTGCTGTCACTAAAACTAAAATATGGTGTTCCCCAAGGATCCGTCCTCGGGCCTATCCTGTTTCTCATTTATATTATTGACTTCTCCAAGGCACTTAGAAATAATATCCATATTGTTTGCTGATGACACCAGTATCTCCAACAGTAATATTACGAATTTGCTACATAAAATACTTAACAGTGAGCGGGCTTTGCCTCAAACAATTTAGGTTCAAATGCATTCAAGACAGAGAACATGATATTTAGTTTGCGCAGCCTACGAGAGATTAACAGCCCAGATTCCATAAAATTTCTTGTGATCAATTTAGACCCACAATTATCATGGGAAAATCACACCGCTTATATCTGTAATATAATCTTGAAATTCTCTTATATGCATCGAAACCTTGTTGGGAAAGTATATTAAAGTACTCTAACACTTGCATAAACAACAGTTTAATGTATTAAAAATAATGACACTACCTTATACATACATATTTCAGTGTCTCCTATACATAAAAAATAATGAAGAATCGTTTTTCTTTAGAAGTCATCCATTCCTACAACACCAGAAACCAGAAGATAATTTAGATAATAATTTATTATAATCTAGCTAGAACCAGAAATGTCAATGGCTACTTAGGAATTAAATTTTTCAATATGTATCCACCCGATGTACGATCTCTTAACATAAAAAAGTTCAAGGTGAAAGTAAAGCAATACTTGCTTGATAAAGCTTTTTACAGTATACGAGGATTCATTGATTTTCATCATCACTTCTAGATAACGTACTTTGTATGTACTGACCCATTATTTTCGAAATCTGGCTACAACTCTTAGTTTTCTTTATACATAAATTTGTATTATAATACTCCTAGCGTTTATTTCTCCGTTATTATTTATTTAGGTTTGTCCAAATTGTAGTAGTCCTTTTGTCTACGTATTTTACACTTAAACGTTATATTATCTACATCTTCTCTTATAGTAGAGTTCAAAACGAAATCTATCTCGACTTCCGTGGAACATTGAAAGGTAAAAATGTATTGATTGCCTTGTTTCATAGTATTTGGCTTGTATATACACCCCCTAAATTCGTCTGGCGATATCGGTGTCCAAACAACCCCCAGGGGTGAAAAAGCTAAAAAATTTGAAAATTAGGTTTTTCTCTAGTCTTTCTAATAGTTTCCAAATTTGTGTGTGTGTGTGTGTTTCAGGTTTGTTGACTACGGTTACAAAGACCATTCGCCAAGTTTCCTAGTATAATAATTATTTTTTTAAATTTTATTTCTTATCACATTATTCCTTGGTTACCAATGTGTACACTTTTTTTTAACTACATATTTTTCTATTGTATATAACAGGCATATAAGTATTTACGTAAACGAATAAGTACAAACATACAAACATATATCTTTTTTTTTTGTGATATTTTTTTCAGTTTTTTTTTTAATATCTATTCCTTTTTTTTTAATATATGTATTTTTTTTTCTATTTTTTTTCGTGTATTTTTTTTTATTTCATTTAATAATTTTTTATCTTTTTTTTTTCTTTTTTTTTTTTTTCAACTTATAATTGGGAACTGACAGTGATACAGGTACGTCTATGGGTCCGTATAGACGATTTTCACACATACTGACTAGACCTCGGATAACATGGATTAACATTGAAGGAAAGACGATAGGAAACTTATTTCTAAATACAAGTTACAAATATTACATATTTATTATATTTTTAATTTTATTTTTTTTATATGGTATACTAAATGGTTATATATAAAAATGTGTCTTGATGCTAGCAATTGCATCAAATTAAACGGACATGGTACAAGATTTGATTTATAAATTACATCCAAAAAAAGTTTATTATTATCTTCGTTCAATTTACATTCTAAAATCATATGTACCGTATCCCCTACTTCTCCACAATCACATAACGCATTATCTCTCTTATTAATTCTAAATAGATATGATGGTACCAGTGCATGATTGAATCTTAGTCTACATATTTTACTGATTGTATTTTTTGAATAGCAGTTTTTGTACCAGTGCTCTTTTGAAGGCAATGGCTCAATACACTTATAATAAGCCCCTTTTTCGGAATTTTGATATAAGTTGTTCCATTCTCGTAAAAACATTTTTTTTGTTATAGAAGTTAAATCTTCAAATGGGCAAAGGTATTCAGTCACCTCCCCCAAATTTACGGCCTGTTTCGCCATGTTGTCAACTATTTCATTGCCTAAGATACCACAATGAGCCTTGACCCATGCTAAATGTACAATTTTGTTTTGTTTTTGTATTTCAATTATTAAATTTATTATATTAGATATTATATAGTTGCAACTAGAGAAACTTTTTATATTTTTTAATTTATCTAACGAGCTTTTGCTATCAGAAAAAATTACAAATTTTTGTTGTTGTAAATTTATAACCTGTAGTAATGCTTGCCATATAGCCATGAGTTCCGCAGAGTAGTTAGATAAATTATCATTTAGTGCAACCATAAATTGAGTGTTAGTATTCGAGTAAAAGAAAGCACACGCTGTATTTTCTTCGTTTTTGGATCCATCAGTAAATATAAAATGATAATCGGGGAAGAGCTCGTTTGTGTCATGTATAAACATTTTGTTTCTAATTTTTTCGGGAAATAATGAGTAATCTCTTAAGAGGTATATTGAAATGTTATTGTATTCAGTGAAATTAATGTTGTATATAGGGTTAATATTATCTTGATATAAGTCCTTGACTGTATTTAATGATTTACTGTAACATTCTGTTAATATTAGAGATTTCTTTTTTACCCAATACTTGTTTGTTAGATCTTCGATGAAAAGTTGGTGAATTTTTTCTATAACTGGACTATTTTTTGACTGGAGTTTTAATATGAATCTATTACAGAGTAATTTTCTTCTAATATATAATGGGAATTCGGTACACTCTGATAGTAGGTTATAAATTGGTGTACTGTTTAATGCTCCGAGACATAGTCTTAGGCATTTGTTAGAAATTACGTCTAATTTGTTTAAATGTGTTTTCGCTGCTTGATCGTAGAAAATAGAACCATAATCCAGTACTGACCGAATTAAAGTTTTGTAAAAAAGTAGTGATACATTAGCGTCCGCGCCCCATGATGTGTGTGTTACAGATCTCAATATATTTATACCTCTCTCTGCTTTTTTTATAATTGATTCAATATGCTCCTTCCATAACAATTTACGATCTAGAATAATGCCCAAAAACCTTACAGTGATTTGTACTGGATATGTTGTTGACCCTAGTTTGAGTTGATTCGGTACATTTTTTCTTTTCTTTGTAAAAATGCATACTTGAGATTTTGTATGGGAGATGTTTAACCCTATATTATTAACGTTGTTATTTAATGTATTGTATGCTAAACTTATTTTTTTTATACCTGATTCTATTTCGCAATTCGATACGTATATACATATATCATCAGCAAATTCTAACATGTGTGCTTCACTAATATTTACGTCAAAAGTATATAATAAGTACAAAATTGGACTCAATATTCCGCCTTGTGGGAGGCCTTTATTAGTAATTCTAGGGCCAATAATGTTATTATTTATTCGTATGAAAATATTCCTGTTTTGGTATAGTTTTATAACTTTTCTCGAGAATTCCTCTGGTAATCCTATACCTTTCATTTTGTTAAACAGGATGTTTAGGCAGACATTATCATATGCTCCTACTATATCAATGAAGATGGCAATAACTGATTTGTTGTTTGAAAAAGAGATATTAATATCAGATACTAAGTTAGCAATATTTTCTGTAGTCGAAAAACCTTTTCGGAATCCAAATTGATTTTTAGGAAGTTTATTGTTTATTTCCAGCCACGGTTCAAGGCGGTTTTTGATCATTCTCTCCAAGGTTTTTAATACACACGATGCTAACGATATTCCACGATATGAAGTAGAAATACTTGGGTCTTTTTTTTGTTTCAAAATTGGAACAATTTCATATTCTTTCCATGTTTCAGGGTATTCTTCAGATGACCAAATTCGATTTAGTATTTCCAGTAGTAAAATTTTAGTACTAGGACCTAAATTATACAACATTATGTAATGAATGTTATCAACACCAGGAGCCGTGTTTTTTTTGTTATTTAATGCTCTTTCTAGTTCAAACATACTGAATTTATTTAATAATGGGTTATCACTGTTATTTGTATTAGATGTAATAAAATTTTGTTCCGACCAAGGTGGAGCTATATTATTAATAAAATCCTCAACCCAATCTCCTTCTATAACTTTATTTGTTGGTTCCTTGTATACGTTTTTAATTTTTTTTGTATAATTCCAAACGTCTTGGATTGGCGTGTTTTTATTTAGTTTTTCACAAAAATCTTTCCAAGCTTTTCTTTTACTAGCGAGAATTATTTTTTTTGCCTTTGCTACTGATTTTTGATAAAGTATATAATTATTTAAATTTGATACATTTTTATATGTTTTTAGAGCTTTTTTCTGATTAGCAATAGCTGTTTCGCATTCCTGGTTCCACCATATTTTACTAAATTTAGGGTTGTGCACTTTTTTCTTTATTGGAACAGATTTTTCGTTACTACTATTTATTTGATTTATAAACTCAGTGTAACTAATGTTTAGAGAATTTTTATCATATGAAAATTGTTCCATAAGTTCCGAAAAAAGTGCCCAATTTGCCTTATCTAGGTTCCATATTTTCTTTTCAGTGGTAGGGTTTACTAGTATATTATTGTCATTGCCTAAATTAACATTAATAATAATGCCAAAATGATCAGATCCCAAGGAATAATCTAATACTTTCCAGTCACATGCATATGCTAGATCTGGTGAGCAAATAGTGATATCGATGGCAGATTTATTTTTGCTAAAAGGTTTAGGTAAGTATAAGAGTTTCTTCTCCATTATTAAGAAATGTCAATTGACAGTTCTCAATTGCTGCTAATAAATTTGCCCCATTTTTATCTGTCCAGCTACAACCCCATGCCAAATTATGCATATTAAAATCCCCTCCTAGGATAAATGGCCTTTGTAAACTATTGATAAACTTTAACCATTCATTTTCTGAAATTCTTAAATTTGGTTTGACGTATATAGAGTATAAATTAATATTTTTTTTATTTTTCAAATTTACAACCCTTGACACACACATAACATCTTTTATGTTATAAAAACTTTTTGTATTTTTAAATAAAAATTCTTTTTTGAGAAGTATGGCTACTCCTCCTTTTCCATCTATTCTATCTTGTCTAAACAAGTTATATCCACTAAAATTAACTGTACTATTATTTTTAAACCAAGTTTCACTCAATAAAGCAATTTTAATATTTTCATCATAAAGATATTTTTCAAGACTACCCTTGTTTGAAATAGCCGACCTACAATTTAACTGTAACAATTTTATACTATCCATTATTTGCGAGAATTTGAGAAATATTGATTTTTAAATTTTCCATTAGGTTTGTATCTATTACCGTTTTGCTTGTACCCTGTATTATATTACTAATAAGATTCATTATTAACTGACATGTGTTATTATTTCTTTCAAAATTTGTATTATGATAATGGGGAACATTTGTGTATGAATTGTATACAGGCTGTGATCTGACCACAGGCTGCTTTAAAATGTCTCTATGCGCATCTAATAATGGATTATTTGGTACCATGGGTTCCGCTATTCTTTTACGCTTAGGGCTCATATTTTCCAAATTGTTGTAATTAACTTTTTGTATTCTAGTATTAATATTTACATTTTTAACAGCTGTGGAATAATTTTGTTGATATTTTATTTTCGCTTCATGATATGATAAGCGTTCATTTTGCATTAGATTACGAATTTCATTTTGCTTACTATATTCCGGACATACCTTTCTATCTGTTGCCGAATGAGCTCCTTCGCAGAGTGCACAATATAACTCGCTACCCGCTTGACATTCTTGAATATTATGCTCTTTACCGCAATTCTTACACCGTTCTTTACCCCTGCACTGAGTGCTGAAGTGTCCGTATCTTAAGCATTTTAAACATTGGACGGTTCTTTGGACATACGGTTCAACCTCGAAGACCATTTTTTCTATTATTACATGACTTGGGATATTTTTACCTTTAAAACTTACTATTATTGTTGATGTAGGGATCCATTTAGTTTCTGTCTCTGTTACTACTTTTCTGTTCATTCTTTTAATGTTTATAATTTCAAAGAAATTTCCTAATTTAGGTTTTATAATTTTTGATAGTTCTGATTCAGAAATATCCGAGTCTACGTGTTTAATTACACCTTTCTTGTGCGTAAAAGAGGCTGGTATATACGCTTCATAATTTTTATTTTTTAAAACTTCAGATGTAACTAATTTGTTTGCGCTATTTGCCGAATCTAATTCCACTTTTACCCTATTTATACCTATGATAGAAATGTTTATAACATTATTTTGTAATTCTGGAGTACATTGTAAAATTAGTCTTGCTGTACCTATCTTATGAAATTTGCCTATATTTCCAATTTTATTTTGTATGTATACTATATATGGTCCTTGTACTTTATTATCGTACAGTATACACGGTCGAGGTTTACTGCCGTTATCTGCTAAAGTTTTTGTGCCGTTGCTATCACTAGCCATACCTATTTGTTTATTTACATCTCGCATCATTTCTGAATTAATTGTATTTACATTATCAAGTTTATTTAATGACATTATTCCACTTACCTGTTTATCCTGATTATATGTATTTTTTTCTGTACTATTTCTAATACTACCTCTACTTGTTCCGCCAGCTATTAAAATTTGATCTATGTCCATATCGATATCTAATATTTGATTTTTTCCTCGATCAGGTGGTTCATATTTTTTATTTGTATCACCCATATTTTATTTCTAACGCTATTTATCTGATTTGCTAGGTTTATAAATCGTACTACACGTCCGTTCGCTATCAGACTCACCGCACGAATGTCCAAATTTGTGTTTTATTATGTATAATAATAAAGTTATAGCAAATTATATGTGAAGATATTGCATTAGTTGAAGCGGATAATGGTTATTATAAACCTGTGTAACTTCCTTATTACGCATATATTTATTTTACTATTTTCGTAAATTCATTACACTCCTCATTGTAGGTAGATGAACGAAAATTTTAGAAAATTGACAAGAATGAAAGTTGTAGCCTGTACTATCTAGATTATATTCATTTTTTGATTTTCATATTCCGCTTATAAATAAGAAAGTTATAAAAGAATAACTGACTTGGTGACACAATTCCCGCAGCACCCCTGTTGCAACTATCCCAAGATCTGTCTATTTCCCCCTCTCTCACACTCGCTGCTCACACAGTCGTAAAAGTATTGCCATTTAAATTTATTCATTAGAAATTAGCCTGAACAATGTGATTAACAATTATGTAGGAGGTAATAGTCCTAATAAAACTAAGTTAAAAATACATTAATGCAGATACTAATGACCTAAATTACATAGTTTTTAAAATATAGAATGATGAATTTTCGGAGGAAAAACTACTTTTATAATTAATAATTATTTACCCACACCCTCTACTTATCTTAATAATAATAATAATAATAATAACAATAATAGTGCTAATAATGATAATAGGAGGAGTGTGAAATTCCGCAATAATAAGAAATATTCATTATTTATAAACCAATTAAAAATAACACTAAACAAATAAAATTGATGTTGATGAAGTTATTACAAGGTATTACATTTTAATATTAATTGAAAAATGCACATTATAATAAAATACAAAAGTAGCGATCCCAGAAATTATTATTTGGCTAATGTAATTCATCGCCCGTTTCTTCATCTACAACTGTAATTTTGTCTGTGTAATCATTTTGGCAAGAGTTCCCACCCGAACAACCACCGTGTCCCAAACACAACAATTTATATTTTTTGCATTCACACCTCATGGTTCCGCATCCTAAAATGACATTTATTAAAAAACGTAGTTTAAACGATTTGCTATACTTTTACCTGTTTTACAATAACAAAATGACATTTCTGCAGTCAGAGTTGGCATTGGTGATTTATTTGTCCATATAGGTGAATAAGAATTATCTTCATTTATTCTCCACCCGTACTCCAAAGGATTCGGCATATTAATGACGGTCTAAAGCATTGCTCCATATAATAAATTGGTAGAATGCTCTCAAACAGTGTGGATTCAAGGTGTCACTTGTAGGAGGCAATTTGTCTATACTGATTTGAGATGCCATTTTTGCCCTCAAACCATTAATATTATCGCAATTAGTGGGAGAGTACAGTAACATGCAAAACTTTTCCAACTCCTTAAATTTTGTTAGACTTTTCACATGAACGCGATAGCAGACTGCAATTTGTTTTAAAGATTTTCCTCGCACTTTTTTCCCAATTCCATTAAATTGGCTAGTGATATCACAACCAGTTAGTGCGTGAAATAATAATATATTTTGTTTTAAAATGTTATCAATATTGATAGAATTTATATCTATTATTTTCATTTGTGCTGTCTACATGTAAACATTTACGTTAAGACTTTCTAAAATGAAGTAAGAGAACCAGCACATTGGTATCCTTACGTCTTATAATGCATTCTGTAATACCTTCAGATTTAGCTGATAATACCTATGTGCAGCAATACTCTAGTATCTGCTTCTTCATGATTAGAAGATAATAAGTTACTTGAATTAAGTGATTTTCGACTTTTAATCGGCAATTGAAATTCCGCATTTAATTCATTTTCGGTATTACTTGATGAAGACTCCATATTTCACAATAATGTTATAAATATATAACAATATCTAATTAAACACCACTAAAAACATGTAATGAAACAATATTCTACACAGGAGTATGCATTCATACGTGAGCATATACAGCTTCGCGGGCCGAGGTGACGAGGGGGAAGATGTGTTAAAGTGCGAGGGAAAACGACAGAGTAGAGATAGTTGCAACTGGGGGTCGAATTACATTTTTAACAACAACTAACTATTTTCTTTATAACTCGCTTATTTATAATCCAAAACTAAAACCGAAAAAACTAGTCTAATCCAAATAGTATAGACTACAACTTTTATTCTTGTCAATTTTTTCAAATTTTCGTTCGTCTGCCTACAATTACAAGTGGGATGAATTTACGAAAATAGCGAAATAAATATTTGCGCGATAAGAGAACTATGCTAGGTTTTAGGAAACAGTGTACGCTGTAAACAATACATTTCTCTTACATATAAATAGCCATAACTTTGTTACCATAAGTATATAATTGATCAAAAATAAAAAAAATGGCAGAAAGATGAGACAAATATCTAATTTTTCCGGTATCGCCAGACGAATTTAGGGGGTGTATATACAATAATATACATGTTAAGTACCTACTATATAATAAAATACTCAGTACATTTTTACCTTTCAATGTTCCACGGAACATGTTTCTAGACGACTTTTTCATATTCTGAGTCTCTACTATTATTAATATCTACTTACATTTATCCACGCTATAGACCTGTTTTAATTATTGACTTTAATTGTAGGGTTAAGCTTTATATATTTTATGGTTCATTTACTTTACATTGTCAACCTTTACTTTTTTTTGATGTGTGTAAACATTTTTATGAATGTAATTTGCATTTACGCAGTGTGAGTTTGACTAAGTAGATAACAACGCTTTACTCTAGGTACAAACAAAATGAACTAGTAAAAGCTCAACATTTTATTATATGACTATCAATAAAAATATTCAATCTTGTATCGCCTAATGCTGTGATCCCACAGTTTCATTTCACTTAAAATGAAAGCCAACAGGAAATATCAACACAACACCAGCAAACTTTACGAAGTCTCACTTTCCTTTACAATCCCGTTAGAGCCTTTCTCAAACAGTCGGTTTGATGTACCGAAACATTTTGTATATCACAAGCTTCAGTTTTAAGTGTACTTGTTAAACATAATTCCATCCAAAATACCAGCGATGCCAGCGAGAGGCACGTATATCAAGGATCGAAAAACGATACGCGTTCAGCAGCTGGTCTTCTCTAGGTTAAACCAATAGAGGGGTTTAGTTTTAATACGAAAACATGAAGACGAGGCAAAGGATAAAAAGTATACGCTACCGGCTCAACGGCACGAAGGTAAACAAAGGATATATTGCCGAGTTTATATTCTATCTTTATCAAAGGGAAGATGGTCTTTCCTGTGTGTATACTGCATCTTGAGTAGGATTACTTCTAAATTTTTGTGATTCCATCATATTTTCCGTAAAGTATACATTGTTTGCTACCGTCGCACAATTTCCATATTTTTCCTTTTTAATTTAGGAACTGGCCTGTTTATGCAGGTAAAAAAGTTTATTTACAAAAATACCTGTAACTCACAAAACAGTCAACATAATTTAGTGGTCTGTATTTGAACAGTTTTAACCAATATAAAATACACATACAGAGGTTGGAATATAAGAAAATATTTCGGACGCGCATATTTTGGTTTAAGATAACACTAAAAGTATCTATGAATTATTTTCCTGGTACGAACCACGTTCCAAGGTTATGGTAAATCTTGAAGATGATTATCTGTCCATAACTTTCAAGCCACTGTATTTATTGCAATAAAATTTGATACATACAGTATAGAGTAAATAGGCTAGACGGCAGGGAGGAAGAAATGCAAAAAAAAAATTTTTTCCCATAGAAAGATCGGTTTATTATTGTTTCAGTAATTAATGATCTATTTTTTTAATCCTTAATTAACAATCGTGCCATTTTTTGTAAAATCCATGTATAATTGGGAAACTCACTTAGAAAATTCAAAAAAGTATTGAAAAATGATATCCCTTTGGAATTTTTGAAGAACCGAAATTTTGGCCAATTTTATGAGGTTTTCTTCGCGTGAACCTTTTTATATGCCCCGGTCTCCCTATGTATTAACTCAGTCGGTATCTTTGAGTTTTTTATGTGCGGTAAAAATATAGACTGAACTATACCTGCTGAAGTCTTCGGGCACTAAGTGTTGTCTACTTCCTTACATACAAATGTAGAAGAAGTAGATCTAGCATTGCTTCCACAGCACACTCAAAAACAGAAAATACTGATTAATTATTATGCATATTGCACACCAAGTTGGGTGTGTGTTCTATTCTCGATGATGCCGCCAGTGCTTAGTTTCACAAATAAAAAAAATTACGTAAAATTTATTTTTAAGAAAAAGCTTTTATTTTCAAGAACTGTACTAAAAAGTAAAAAATAATTTTTTCAACATTCATACATAGTCGGGCAGATCTGGAGGAAAAGCAGGGTCGAAATGTGACTGCTCCGAATGAACAAAATTTTTTGCCAACTTATAAAGTTAGGTCCCCTCCATCATTCCGACAAGTTTTTACAGGGGGGAGTCGTCGGGGGGTGGGAGAAATGGCCCATTAAAAGCATGGGAAAGCAGTTTTTCCGACGTATATCCTTAGGTGTTGGTCCCACAAAAAAATCATACACACCAAAAGTGAAGAGCTTGACAAAACACGTAAGCTCGTTCCAACCCGAACCCGATCACATAGTTAGTTCGCGAGATATTGCGATTGAAGTTGCGAAAAAACGAAAAATTAAATTAATTATTTCTCGAGAGGCAGTGGAGATGGGACCTCAATTTTTTCTGAATAGGAGGATATTAAGGAACACTTGATGAGGACGGAGGGTTGGGGTGGTGGAATAATTAGGAGGGGAGATATGGGGGTGAAACCAGAATTATTAAAGTGCTGAGAACTCTGCTACTAATGGAGCTACGGCAATCTGGCCGGGACCAATTTGCGAATTTTTTTATTTGCTAAAAGTCGACAGTGGCAAATTTTTTTTGTTTCCAAATAAATGCCTGGCGCGCAAAATAAAAAATGGCCGATTTTTTGCACGTCTTTTTGGACATGAAGGAGGGGGGTGGGGAAATAATTTTTTCACTGATTGACGGCAATTTTCTTATCTTCAATTTCCTTCCATCAAGATCGCGATCGGATAATTAGGAAGGGAGATACAGGCTGGAAAAGTTTTTGCTGTATAGCGGGAGAACGGAGAGGGGTGTGGGGGGGGGTTCAATCCGGGATCAGAATTTTGAGAAATCTTTTCTTTCGGCTTCTCTATAATATAAGTCCCCAATGTCCATACATTGTCCTCCGGTGCGAATTACAAAATGAAAAACAGAGCGGGGCGGGCACATAATAAACCATGGCATTTCTGGCATGCATGACGAAGCACCAAGCGAATCTTCATTAATATCAGAACTGTGCGGCGAAGATTTGATAGATTGCATACGGCAATATGAACATAGCGATGACAAATCAGCGTTAGACTTCGTCTGTCTTTAAACTGTACTTGGTACTGTAGACAGTAAACAATAAGCTCGCAACTACAAACTATCTAAATTAATTTTTCTTAGTTTCGTTCGGTTTGCGATGGCCCGAAAATAGGCCCTTTATCTTAAGTAGTAGTTGGGGTGTCATGTCGCTTGAATAGATACATGAAGGAAATAAACAATCCTCTCAATTATTTTATTTTCAACAATTTATCTCGTTTCAAGTCGAGGTAACGAGACCAGTCAAACACATATTCAAGTACGACAACCCTTCGCGCCGAGGGGTCTAATTAAATTTACAGAACTAAAGTAGTTGATTCGGAGAGGATTCCAGAAAATATAGGTAATAGTCATAGTAAAAACTAGTCAATTAAGGTAGATTTTTTGACCCCATTCAAAAGCAAAGTAATGGACAAAATTGTTTTTTTATCTGCCTTACTGGCATAAATGTTAGATAGGCTAAATTACTATAATAAAATAGCAGGGTTTCTTTACAGCATCATGTGATGCACATAGTCATGTTTCGCAAATCCCATGGTCCGTTAGGTAATTTCAAATTGGGGTATGGTTTAAAGTAGGGAAGATTTTAATTGGTAGAGATTTCAGGGTATACCGCCCACATTTGAGAAGTCTTATTTTCTATAAGAGAAAATAGCATTTCTGGGTTAGCATTCCTTTGGTCAAGATCTAGCGACAGGTTGATAATAAATTCTTTCAGTTTTAAAGTTTATGTAAATTTCGGAACTTTCTCGGTTATAACGTAAATGCATGTCTTGTAATTATATTAAAAGTGTTCGGACCGCGATTAGGCTAAGGATTTGAAATTGCGGACCGCTCCATTTTCTTATAATATAATTAATTGCTGTCTGTTAACTTATTTAATCGTTCAATGTTTGTGTTTCTCATTTTCATTTGTTTTCATTTTCTCTGTAAATATAGTGGTTTAAGTTCTTTGAAAAATCATGTGTTTTATTGATTGTTACGTAAGTGAGTTCGCTATAAATTCAGTAAAGTTTAATTGTGAAGTATCCTGTTTGGGATGTACACAGGAAAGGATAACCACCGATTTTGATTGATATACCATAATATCGACGGAGCCTGCAAAAGTAATTGAGACACTCCATATTCTACCAATTGTAATGTCCAGTTTAATTCATGTAACTAAAGGAAAATAAATGAATAATAGATCTATCGTCTGCTCCTGAAACTTCCTTCAGATATTTCCTTTCCTCCTCATGACTCTTAGGCAGTTCTATGCTAGTACATACCCCTCGCCGACTCCGCCCTGTAAAAACTTATCGGAATGATGGAGGGGACCTAACTTTATAAGTTAGCAAAAGAAATTTTTTCATTCCGAGCAGTCACTTTTCAAAACCCAGATCTGCCCCACTAACACCTGGAAGCCAAAACTTTGGGGGCGATCACATATCACTCTTCATAGTTACTTTGCTCAATTGACTGCTCCCAATTGATTTCCTGGTGTATGAATTTTTAAAAATTATGTTTTACTTTTTAATACAGTTAAAATAAAAGCTTTTTCTCAAAAATATTGTGTATATATTTTATTTTTTTTCGACATAAGGGTACTTTACTATTAAAGTATTTTCATATTTTTTGCCCTACCCTGTATATTATTTAATTTGAAACCATTCTAAGTGCACCTGAAATGGTGATCGGACATTCTATAACTTTTAGCGGTATTTAAACTTTTGGTTGTGCAACTAAAAAATTGTTCCATTTGTTGCGCACTTAATCGACCACACTGTATATCCTGGCAGTAGAATCAGGTCATGCCTATCATAAAAATGCATTGCCATCCAAATTGAATCAACGCGTAATATTTCAACTTCGTAGGATAAGTTGAAGTGGATCTAATTCAGCTTGCAAGATTTGACAAACTAACATGCTAGCATTGCAGGTTAAATAAAAGCTTTTACAAATAATTTTTAATTGAAAGGGTTTCATGCTTAGACTGAACTTTAATCTAGTAAAATTGCTGTTGAGAATTGTCATACTTCTACGTCAGTAGGTCTGTATGTACGTACAGAGGCACTGTAGAGATCGCAATGCTTAACGAATTCCTTTGATTTTTTTTAACTGCATCGTCTACTACCAGAACAGAAATATATAAATTTCATAATAATCCGCGGAGTAGAGAATGGTTATAAATAATTATTTAATGTCGTCAAGAGTTTTTGCTGACCCTTTCTCTCGGTTTCGGCATCTATTGGATAAATAATAAAAAATGTAATAACGGAACAATCGGTTTTTTTGTTGTTGTTGTGGTTTAACTGCTCTAACTCAAAAATGGTACAATCAGTTGGTGTTAACACTACATATTCTTTAAAGAAATGTGTTAATATGAAGGTGAAATTTTAATAACTCTAGAAACATTGATTTTGTCTGAGGCTATGTCGAATATGAGAATTTGCATATCTTCCGAAATAAGATACCATTTAGAGAAGTAGAGAAATATGTGAAGTTAGAAGATATTGAATGTAGAATTGTAACCACTTTAACATCGAAACGAGACTTTGATGGCAACTTATAGGTAACAGTGCTGTAATCTTGAAATAATTTAATGTACCAGTCGATCATTCATTCATGTTTAAATTAATTTTAAATCATTTCAAGTTTTTTAATTATTATTTAATATTTTAACAACTTCAACATTGCCACTGTTGGTAAAATGTTTGATTGATTGATTGATTGATTGATTGATTTGCCAGCGTAAGGTGGGCATTGCTGCCAATTCCGGTGCAGGGAGATTTGTTCCACCACGCAGCCCGATCGCCCACCGATCATCCCACCGTGTGCCAGAACAAACCCCCAGTGCTTTTATATACCGCCGGACCAGCTGCATACGCTGGATTGGACATTGGACATGCTTGTTGTCAGCAGCGAGAGCCGCATGACGCATGGGGTAGGAGTATAGGATGGAGCGTGTAGGTGTTTGTGAGATGTTTCTTCTTGTTTTCCTTCTGTCTTCATCGGATGGAAAGTGTAGTCGTTTGTGAGATGCTTCTTTTAGGTTTTCGTGCTTCTTTTTACTTTCAGGTTTTTGTGATATGCTTCTTCTTAGTTTCTGTCTGTGATCATCTTCTCTCCTATTCTACTTCTGAGTTTTCTGTTTCTTCTGTTTCTGAGTCTGGCAGTGTGTATATCCTTGATATTTCTTTATTGTATTCCATTTTTTGTTGTGCCAGCTTTTCCCAGTGTGTATAATCCTTTCCTAGCTTATTCATAATCCTCTCGATTGTTGTTATCCATGTGTAGCATGGTCTCCCTATTTTCAGTTTATTGCTGTTCATTCGCAGCGCTTTCTTTAGTAGGTGTGTCGAGTCCCGTCTTTGGACGTGTCCCCAATATTTCATTGCGTATGATTCTATTCTTTTGATTATTGTTCTTCCCTCTAGTAATGTTGACGTTTTCTGTCGTTTTTGTGGTTTATAAAAAAAAATTAACCGCAAATTTAAAAAATAATGATGATTTGACTAATTAGCTAATGTTATGTGCTTAACGTACAACTTGCATGGCGTGCACTTTATTAGTATTGTTGAAATAAAATATCGTCTTTCAATAAATTCCGATTCTACACTCAGCCTAATTTTAAAGTATTAAAACCAGGTGTTACCAAGTTTTCAATAACAAATAGCAACATCGGTCAAAATATATTGTTCTCCGTATCCTATCGGATATATAATAAAATCGTGTAATCGTCTGTGAGCTCCCTAAATTTAGGACATTTTTGAGACCGTCGCCTCCAGTTTGACGATATGAATGTCGGGCTGGCGTTATCATGTAAAGACATGAGACAATCCAGTCACCCTTATAAAATAAATAAGGATCCACATGTACCAGAGACTTTCTGCAATAGCATCGGACCATCAAGATAGCCGAGGCTTTGGTAACGGCGTGGTCCCTGTGTTTCGTTTCTCTACTAGAATATTTGTTTTGCTTAGTCTAACATAAAACGCATTTTTGTTGGGAAATAGAAATATAGGGATAGTAAGATTCGGATCCTAGTGCTTAACTCTACGTTACATTACTCATCTTATTTTTAAGAAAACATTATTTTCAAATCGTCTTATTTATATTTACGTCCTTGTGGAGTTTGACTATAGGTATTCCACCACGAGTTTACGTACACATACACATCAAGCCCACTGCTACCGTCTCGGTAACACGTTAAAAATGCCACTATGCATCCATTCCATGGCCAGGATTCGAACCCCGGGATGCCGTGTTCGAAAACCTAAAACCTATTCACTGCACCACTTAATAAATAATTTAAAAAAATTTAAAAACTCGGTTTTAGACACAAACTGAAACTGTTCAAAAATGCACTAAAAATAAGAAAACAATGTTAAT
This sequence comes from Stenurella melanura, assembly GCA_963583905.1. Classification (NCBI taxonomy): domain Eukaryota; kingdom Metazoa; phylum Arthropoda; class Insecta; order Coleoptera; family Cerambycidae; genus Stenurella; species Stenurella melanura. The sequence goes on from OY757312.1 coordinate 135,410,317, forward strand.
AATAACAATAATTATGCTAATTAACGTAAAAGTGTGAGGCACTCGTCGAGTAAAATTTTCTGTTTCAAGGTATTTTGAGCGTCCCGCGTTTTTTATGTTTATTAACATAGTTACTGTTATTATTAACATTAGTTCCAATTAGAATATTGTGTTTTCGATAAAATTCCTTCTCTACAAAAGGTTAAAACTTTTTCGTCATCCTGAAGCCGCCATTTTGAATTCTTGAATGTCGATTAAATATTTATAATCTGCGTTCTCGAAAATCCCCAGATACTGATTTTCATACGATCCAAACCATAAACTGCATAACTTATTTGCCATTTTGACACTACTATATTGAGTTGTTAGATTTGGACCAGATAATTGTAATCTGCAACCTCGATAACCCCCAGATGCCAATTTTCAGTCGAATCAGACGACAAATTATTAAACCTATCCGCCATGTTGACGCCGCCATTTTGAATTTTTCAGTTTTGATCACATATTTGTAATGAGCGACCTCAACCCCAGATACCAATTTTTATTAGAATCGGATATTAAGTAACAAGAGAATTTCTGGCATCTTGGACTTTTCTATATCAACATGCCAAATTTCAAGTCAATACCACATCTGAAAGTGGGTGAAAAGTATGTTGTAAGATTTACTTAAAATGTTACAGGGGCGTGTTAAAATCCTTCCATTTTTACATTCTTATACACACGATGGAATGAGATTTTTTCCGAGTACAAAATCCTACTTGCCCTTCAAAAAATGCCTTAGGTTACCCTTAAAATTTCATAGACCTTTTATATTCATTGATTGATCTTTAAAAGTTTCATTTCAAACAGAAATTCTATTTGATTCCTCCATTACTACTCACATGTGTGAGAATATCCAATCAAAATTATATTAAACTGAAAATCACTCTAGGATATTTATCACTTATTTCGTGTGGTTCTGACAGCTTAATGATTTAAAAATAATTTTTGTACAATGTCACGTCGCGCTTTTCAAGTTTTTTGAGTGGTGATAAGCAACGTGTTTTCAGAAACTGTGATAAAATAGTCTCCACGAACACCAAAACAATTGAACGCTTCACTCGAGAAGCGTTTCACCAGCTATGTTGATATCATCAGGAGATAGTTAAAGTACGACTAAAAATATACCTATATTTATGGTAAAATAATAAATAAAACAACTTGCTACAACGGCAATTCAAAATCTTGCACAGTTTCATGTCTCCACCCTTTTGAATTATGTTTTAGATTTCTAAAAAAAAGCAAATTCAATAACCAAATTCTGAATTAATAGTCCCTTCAAATTAGGAAAAATTTAAGAAATTTTCCCGCAGCTATGAGACTTGTAAAAAGTGAAGCATGTGGATTGTCTAAACATGATTTTCACCCCCCGCAGTTCTAAAAAAGGTGGTTTTTGATAAATATATATATATATATATGAAGTGTTGGTGTTCTTCCGGAAGAACACCAACACTTCATTTAACACCCGTGAAAACCTAAGAAACAACATATATATATATATATATATATATATATATATATATATATATATATATATATATATATATATATATATATACATATAAAAATTGTAATAGCGGCACCCAAATTGTATAACCCTTGTTATACCGACACCCGATTTTACAGTGTGGCACCCAGATTTGGGTGCCACATTGTTTTTAGTAGAAAATGACTGTTTTCTCATCTTCTGGCCTAGATCGGCGAAAATACCAATTTTTGATTGGGTGCCATTTTTACATATTTTATAGACACATATATTCCAATAGTTGAGCAACTTCTTCACCAGAGTGCGCGTGCTAAAACACATCTGTATATACTGTATATAACAAAGTGACATAGTGGCCCTCTGAGAATACCAATGCAAACTGGCACCCAAAATATGGCAACACTGTTGTCTTTAACATGAAAGCATATTTAGGTTTCATTCACAGTTGAATTCAGATATTTTATATTCGGTAAAAACACTTATATCTGACTATCGTTTTAATAAAGTACGGCGGCCCGTGCATGTTGTGACCGTGAAACTTTGATTTATTTGTGAAATAAGAATAAAGAATCTCGACTATTTTTTATTTTTTTTACATTTTCCCGTTTTTAATTATTGAATTACGAAAATTAAAGTCTTTCGATTCCATCAGTCTGTCTGCCTCACGGTCATCTCCGTCTGTTAGCACTATAAACTTTGACAGTGAAAAATAATAATTAGGGATTATTAACGCTATTGTCAAAGAAAAAACCTTATATGTTTTTAATTATTAACGTCATTGTCAAGGAAAAAACCTTATATATTTTTATTGAAAAATAAACAGGGTGGGGTTAAAAATATTTGGTAACATACTATCCCAGATTTTTACGTTTCATGTAAATTTTGAGTCTTACATGTGTCTGCCTATCTGAATGTTGATCGATACCTCTTTTGGCGATACATAAATATCTGATCTAAGTAGAGAGTAATATCTAGTGGGTAGTTAATGTGGCTGCTTAAAGAATTATTAATAATAAAAATGTGATGGTGTCAAATTATTTTAAAAGTCGAAATCTCGAAATCTAGCTGAGAGCATTCAGGTCTTCGTCTGATATTATTTATTTTCCACAGCTTTTTTATATAGGTCAGATTCAAATCTAGGATACAAAATCAAACAGTCAACAAATTTTAATGGAGTATAAAAACCCTGGAATAATTCTTTTTTAATATTAAAGAAAATGAAATAGGACATTTGGTTCTAGTTGTGTGTCAAATCATTTCTTCTAAACAACATAAAATTTGTACTAATATACGATTCAAATGTATTGACGCCTCACTTTAACCGCGAATATCTCAGAAACGGAAGAGCAGAAAAAATTGAAATAATTATGTGTTCATTATGAGTCTACTCTAAATCAGTCACTGAAATTTGAATAATTTACATTGGACACTTTTGAAGTTCTGATAAGTTATATTGAAAAATGTCCTACTTCTAAGAAAATTTTGACCATACCAGTTTCAAATCCATCATATCTTGAAAAATATGCATACTATGTAAATAGTATTTTAGACACCGGTTAAGCACGGCATTTTTTGTAAGAGGAAATTTTTTCATATTTTTTTTATTCTAAAATTTTGCAGTTATTCTTAAAGACGTGACGTCATCTTTATTCGGTTATTTATCAATGTATTTAAAAAATTTGTGTTGAAATAGTTAATTATGTAACATGTAAGCATTTTCAAAAAAAATAATTGGTATGTATCAAATATTAATATAGTTATCAAGGATAATACCATTCCAAGTTTGCACTAATATTATTTATTACGTTTCATAACTAAATTAATGATTGATATATACCAATAATTTTTTCTGCAAATGCTTACATTTTACATAATTAGCTATTTTAACAAAAAATTTTTAAATACATTTATAAATGACCGAATAAACATGACGTTCAGTTTTTGAGAATAACTGCAAAATTTTAAAATAAAGAATTTTGAAAAAATTTCCTGTACAAAGAATGCCGTGCTTTATCGGTGTCTAAAATATTATTTACAAAGTATGCATATTTTCCAAGATGTAATAGATATAAAACTGGTTACATGGTTCAGACTTTGCGAAGCTGAAAAAATTCCCTGAATTTTCCAGGTTTTTCATAACCAAACATATAGATTTCCATACATATTTTAGTAAATTAATTTTTTACTCCACATAAAATAATTCCTTAAATTGAATTGCATCAGTGGAACTTCTTAAGAATTCTATGGTTTTCCATATCGAGACGCAGAATTCCCTGATTTCTTATACAATTTATAAAATTCCCTGATATTTCCAGGTATTTTTTAAAGACTTTTAAGTTCCCTGAATTTTCCAGGTTCTCCAGGTTTTCCATATGAGTCGGAAGCCTGTAGGTATGGTCAAAATTTCCTTAAAATGTAGGACATTTTTCAATATAACTAAGTTGAACTTCAAAAGTGTCCAATGTACATTATTCAAATTTCAGTGACAGATTTAGAATAGATTCATAATAAAGCCATAATGTTTTCAATTTTTTCTGCTCCTCCGTTTTTGAGATATTTGCTGTTAAAGTGAGGGGTCAATACATTTGAATCGTATATTAGATCTCAAATCGTTTGTACGTATTATTTAATTAAACGTATTATTAGAAAAGTCATCTACATCTGTGAATGAAAGAAAACTCAAGCCCGTCAGTATGGGAACCGGCGTGCGCACAGTACCCTAGCAGCACCAATATTGCACCAATACAAAATATAATATATAATCCATATAGGAAAAATATATGAATATTGGTCTTATATAGGACCAATATTCATATATTGGTCCTATATGGATTATATATTGGTCCAATATGTTGTGCTACTTGGGCGGTCCCAAATCGAGTTTTTTTGTTCAAAAATGGCTAGAAAGCGCAAATCTGAAATGAACAGTTTTTTTAAAACTAAAGCTTACCGAAATTCCAACAAATCCTCGGAGTCTGAATTTTGAAAAAAAGTTCCTTTTTTAATATTTTAAGTTAAAAGTCAAATAAAAATGTTTTTAAATAATTTTTGATATAATATACTGAATAACTTCATATTTACATGCATACTTCAATTAGACAAAAAAAGTGTCATTGACATCTGCCAAATTGACATTTGACTTATATTCACGGACTTGATATTTCTACCATATATGTATTATTCAGTATATTATAATATATCAAAAATTATTATAAAATTTATTTTTTTCAGGAATTTAACTTAAAATAATAAAAAAGTATTTTTTATTTCAAAATTCTGGCTCCGAGGATTTGTTGCAATTTCCGTGAGCTTTAATTTATTTATACATACATTGTTTGGATCAAAATAACATGACAACTGAGTGTCATTCTCATAACACTGGATTACTGTGTAGTGTACACTATTGAAAATGATGAAAATATTTTCCAGCTGTTTCATTTGACTAAAAGTTTATGTCCCAAAAGAATAATTATCTTATACACAAAGACATAGTATTTAATATATTTCTATAAATAATAAAGAAAGTTTGATTTAAAAAAATCCAAAGTATTACCTCATATAAAAAGTATATTTCTTCATATTATAACAAAATTTGACATGAAAGTAATAATTGATCTTCAAAAGGTAGCTTAAATTTAATGTATCGAGAGTATTGTAAAAATGTGTTATTAAATGTTAGTGAGAGATTTACAACAGACAATAGTGAACAATTTTTTCCGTTTTTGGGATAATCAGCCCTCATAATGAAACGTTTGTGTTATCTTACCCCAGCTGTTTTCAAATATGAGGTAACGAGGAGTGAATTTCTGTAGTGAACATTTATGAAATACACTTTGCTTGGCATAAAATTGATAAACTCTTTTTCTATGTATAACTAGAATTATCAATATGAAAAATATTTACGATAAGCAAATATAAGGAAAATGCCGAAATGTGTATACATGGAGATGGAGGTCATTTCGAACAATGTTTGTAAAAAATTCAAAAGAATTGTTCAGTTATTGGGTGTTACCTATTGGGCACTAAAGGTATGATTATTATTATTAGTATTCGCTGTCTTGTTTTGATCTGTTTATTATTGTTTACATTGATTTTCATAGAGACCAAAGACTCGATTTTTAGTTTTCTATACCTGTTTGGAAAAAATTATGCGCTCAATTCGTTAAAAAAATCAGATTTTTTCCTAACTTAAAATATACAATATTTTCTGTTATCATATCTCGGACGTCTAACTCTTCGTTTTCCAATTTCATAAAATAATTACTAATATTTTAAGCTTTCAACACAATGTTACAAATGTTAATAAACCACTTTTAAATTTTATAAATTTTTATAAACGACAATAAAAGCTACAATAACTTTGTTCCAAATTAAAAAACACATGTAAACAAATCTATTTAAACCCTTACGGCTATGCTATGCTTGCGTTGTGCTGAAAGAGAAGGAATTATTTACATTTTCATAATTAGTGGTATAATAACTTCGGTACAAGTAATCCTATCAAGGTGCCTCACTCCTTCCGGTGGGAATACAAGTCTGGTGTTACGGTTTTTGTTATTTCTAATATTCGGAACTATAACATCCATTGACCCTGAAAACCAGTGGTTCTCAAATGTTTCCTACCTTAACATTAAAATGTTAAACCTAGGTCAGTTTTTTTCAAAGTGCCCCAGAGAAAAAAGTCATATAGGTTTTTACTTCTCTCGCATACCGAAGGGAAGTATTGTATTCGAGAAAAAATCACCCTCCGAGATTTTTTCGGATTCTGACATTTCAGATCACGGAGATTACGAAAATATAGGTTTTTCAATTCCGTCAGTCTGTCTGTCTGTCGGTCTGTCTGTCTGTCTGTCTGTCTGTCTGTTGGTGCATTAACTAAAAAACTACTTGACGGAGAGCAGTCAAATTTGGTAGGTAGTTGACCCTACTGACAGCGAAGAAATGGTAGAATTTTCGCTGGAAAATATACAGGGTGGACCGTCTAAACGGAATAAATAGTGAAAAAAAATTTTTTTTCGCTTAAATTTAAAACTTCCGCGTTTCATGACACGGTAATCCTATTTCGGGAAAAAATATTTTTGAAAATTTTTTTCACCATTTTTGAAAAAATTTTTACTACTGAAATAGTTGAAAAAAATTTTTTTTCAAATTTAAAATTTCCACGTTTCATGGCATTCTAAGCCTAATTGAAAAAAATATATTGAAATTTTTGAAAAATGTTTTACTATAGATGAAAAAAATTTTTTTCTTTCTTCCAATTTAAAATTTCCACGTTTCATGGCATTCTAAGCCTAATTCAAAACAAAATTTTTTTGAAATTTTTTTTTACCAACATTTTTGAAAAAATTTTTACCACTAAAATAGATAGAATTTTTTTTTTATATCTTGAAATTTAAAATTTCCGCGTTTCATAGCAATCTAAATCCATTTAAAAGAAAAATTAGAATTTTTTTTACTATTTTTAAAAAATTTTGCCACTAAGATAGAATTTTTTTTTCTTTGTTCAGTTTTAAACTATCCACGTTTCCATGGCATTCTAAAACAGTTCAAACAAATTTAAAATTGTTTTTGAAAAACAAACAAAAATTTGATAACATTTTTAATCTCTTTATCACTACTATAGAATAGACGAAAAATATTTGTTTGCTCAAATTTAAAATTTCCACGTTTCATGACATTTCAAACCAATTTCGGAAAAAAGCTTTTTGAGAATTTTTTTCACCAACATTTTTCAAAACGTTTTGACCACTAAAATAGATCAAATTTTTTTTCATAGCATTCTAAACCTATTTAAAAAAATACATATAATTTCTAAATTTTAAACTTTTTTTACCACTACTATAGAATAGAAGGAAACTTTCCTTTTTGCTCTAATTTAAAATTCCCACGTTTGACATTTTAAACCAATTTTAGAAGAAAACATTTTGAAAATTTTTTTACCAACATTTTTGAAATTAAAAAAAATTAAATTTTTAACCACCACCATACTTCCACTCCATTACGTGAATGTTGGATTGAAAAAGTGACAGATGGCAATAATATCTGGCATATGCACCTATTATTCTTTTATTGAAAAATGTACAGGGTGGTCATCCCAAGAAATAATTCAGTCATGGTGGACATTTGTAAAGGTATTTGCGCAAGCCTGCCATAAGTGGCACCTGCTATTTAGTATTGAACTTTTGCTTTTGGATGAGCAATCTGTATATTTTTTTGACCAAAACTTATCAAGTTTTCTTTGTAATAATAGCAATAACTATATTCCGATTATTATTCTCAATGTCATTTCGTAATAATTAATTTTTTAGAGTGACCGCCATGCACAAATAACGAGGGAAGTTCTGTGTAAATACCTTTACCGATTTTTTGTTAGTCTAGTCGGTCCCTATTACCAGTTTTTTTTAATGACATGAAACTAATTACACCTAGCATATAAATAGATTTTCACGCCCTCTAACGGCGAAGCTGTGCGGAATTCGAACAAAAACTAAGAGACGAAATTTGTAGGAAACTTAATGCTGTACAACTTCGCTTTTCTCATATTTTTCACCAAAGTGCATAATTTTGGCTGAAAATATAATAGAGGCGCAAAAGTATCTTTATATCTTTCTCGCCCTCTAGCGGTGAAACTATGCGGAATTTGGAGAAAACGTACAGACAAAATTTGTAGACAATATTATGTTCTACAAGTTTGCTTTTCTGACATTTTTCACCAAATTGCATTCTTTTTCCTCAAACTAGATAAAAAGGTGAAAAGGCGCTAAAATTCATATATACAAGGTGTCCCAGTATTGAGTTCCCGGAAGGAAACCTGCGATTCTTGGGTTCATATTGAGTCCACATAACCTATCTTACCTTGGTCCAAAAATGCATTCCTGAGGAAGTACATCCTCTTAAAGTGAGCCACAGAAAGAAAAATTTTCCAATAATTTTCGTTAAACTGAAAATAAATTTTTGAAATTTTGATGGGAGATGTATCCCTATAAGTACTCTATGTAAACTTGATAACGCCCAAATATCTTTTGTTTATCAATTTTTTTTCATAATAATTAATATTTGACTGGCTATATTTTTTAATCACCCTGTAAAATTACGGAATACTTGAACATTTTTGCAGAGCATTGAAAGGGCTGCAAAAAAGGTACTCTTAAAATTTGTTGCAATATTAATCAAAATACAAGAAATTATCATTTTTTCCTCTATTTGTATTTAACATTTATTTACAATTCCAGAATAAAATTGTGTAATAACAGAAAAGTAGTTTATTTAACAAAAATTATATTCATAATAAATGCTCTACATAATGTCTAACTGTTTTACTACACAAATTAATACTTTTAAAATTTTGTGTAATATCAAGCAAAAACAAGAATTATCGTTTTTTCCCTATAGTTCATAGGTGCTTGTGAAACAGAAAACCTGTCCCGTTGCCATGGCAATACGAAAATTAATTCATTCGCAACGTCAAAAAGTAGTAAGTATATGTTTAATTTAAATTTATCTCCAATATAACGGAAATTATTGTAAGCAAATTTTTTCTCCGTCTCACTTTAAGAGGATGTACTTCCTCAGGGATGCATTTTTGGACTAAGGTAAGTTGGGTTACATGGGCCCAAAGTGACCTCAGGAATTACAAGTTCCCGTCCGAGAACTCAATTCTGGGACACCCTGTGTGTATATATCACCCTTTTTTAGAACTGCGGGGGGTAAAAATCATGTTTAGATAACCCAAATGCTTCACTTATTACAGGTCTCATAGCTGTGGGAATTTTTCCATAAAACAGCGAATTTTTTACTAATTTGAAGGGACTATAAATGATAATTCAGAAACTGGAAACATTTCTGTAATTGATTATGAATTCAAAGTATGAGGGAATTATGCAGCATTACATTTCGAACGTTAACTGTATTTAGACAAGCTTTATCTGGAAAACGGTGAGACATAGAAAGAAATGTTAAATGGAAAACTTATATCTGTTTAAGAAAAAGCTTTGAAGCATTTTATTTTCTTATGTACTATAGTCTGTTTTTAAACCAGGAGGAGCGTTTTAAATTTAGCGCGCTAAATTATTCATCTGTGATTGGATACGCCCTCGCCAGTTTTACACAAGGCAATAGTCGTAAATTTTGACATATTGTAAAAATTTTAATTTCAAGTCATAAATTATTTGGTAATAATTTCTAATTTATCGTTTTCCCTTTATATAAATCTAATGGTAAAAGTGGCTAATTACTTGGTGCCCTTATATTGCGTAAATGGTATATATGCTGTATAAAATACCTAGAGGTCAAATAGAGGTCAATGCATTATATAATGTAATAAAATACATACAAAAACACTGTAGTAGTGTATTGTTGGTTGCCCAAAACGCCAAAAAGGTTTTAGTTTATTTTCTGGTTACTTTTACGGTGTGAATGGAACTTCCATGTTTACTCCTTCTGGTTTAAAAACAGACTATAAGCGTCTTGAAAAGGTTTTACTTTTTCAAACGGAACACACTGTATATTTTCATATTTTACTTCCACATCCACGTAGTGGATTGGAAGTAGTCATCGCAAAAAAATTTTCAAAAATTTTTATTCGTGAAATAGGTTTAGAATGTCATGAAACGTCGAGATTTTAAATTTGAGCGAAAAAAATTTTCTGTCTGTCGGTCTGTCGGTCTGTCTGTCTGTCTGTCTGCCTGTCTGTAACTTTTTTTTGTCCGCACGTTTTGTCCGCACGTTTTCTCCAGAACGGTTTAAGATATTGACTTGAAATTTTGTACACGTATATATTATAACGAGATCTGGAACTGGATTGTTTTTTGAGGATATCCGGTGAAGGGTTGGGGGTTAAATAGGGGTAAATAGGGGAAAATAAGTAAAGCAAGCTTGTGAGAGTACAGAAACTTGAAATTCGGGGTATGTATTAGAAGTTAAGGACTCATTTTTTTATAATATTTTTCAACCCCCCACCACCCCTACCCCATTAATGGGGTTGATAAATTAAAGTTGAGATATTCATTTGAAATTTCGTACACGTATGTATTATAACGACGTTTGGAATTTGATTATATTTTGAGATGATTCCGTTGAAAGGTTGGGGTTAAATAGGGGTAAATAGGGGAAAATAAGTAAAGCAAGCTGGTAATACTACAGAAACTTGAAATTCGGTGTATGTACTAGAAGCCAAAGCGTGAGATTTTTTTATAATATTTTGCAATCCCCACTCCAATATGAAAAGGCTTGATAAAATAAAATTGAGATATTCATTTGAAATTTGGTACACGTATGTATTATAACGACATCTGGAACTAGATTATATTTTGAGATGATTCCGTTGAAGGGTTGGGGGTTAAAAAGGGGTAAATAGGGGAAAATAAGTAAAGCAAGCTGGTAAGACTACAGAAACTTGAAATTCGGTGTATGTACTATAAGCCAAGGTCTCAGATTATTTATAATATTTTTCAACCCCCACCCCACCCCTACTTCATTATTAAAAGGGTTGATAAAATAAAATTGAGATATTCATTTGAAATTTGGTACACGTATGAATTATAACGACACCTGGAACTAGATTATACTTTGAGATGATTCCGTTGAAGGGTTGGGGGTTATTTAGGGATAGATAGGGGGAAATAAGTAAAGCAAGCTGGTATGAGTACAGAAACTTGAAATTCGGTGTATGTACTAGGAGCCAATCCCTCAGATTTTTTAATAATATATTTCAGCCCCCCACCAACCCTACCCCATTATTCAAGGGGTTGATAAAATGAAATTGAGATATTCATTTGAAATTTGGTACACGTATGAATTATAACGACATCTGGAACTAGATTATACTTTGAGATGATTCCGTTGAAGGGTTGGGGGTTATTTAGGGATAGATAGGGGGAAATAAGTAAAGTAAGCTGGTATGAGTACAGAAACTTGAAATTCGGTGTATGTACTAGAAGCCAAGGCCTCAGATTTTTTAATAATATATTTCAGCCCCCCACCACCCCTACTCCATTATTCAAGGAGTTGATGAAATGAAATTGAGATATTCACATGAAATTTAGTACGCATATGTATTATAACGACATCTGGAACTAGATTATATTTTGAGATGATTCCGTTAAAGGGTTGGGGGTTAAATACGGGAAAATAAGTAAAGCAAGTTAGTAAAAGTACAGAAATTTGGAATTTGGTGTATATACTAGAAGGGAAGGTCTCAGGTTTTTTATTAGTATTTTCCATCTCCCACCACCCCCACTCCCTTATTAAAAGAGTTGATAAAATTAAATTTAAATTTGCACTTGAAATTTGGTACATTTATGTATTATAACTATATCTAAAACTGGATTATATTTTGACATGATTGCATTGAAGGAATGGGGGTAAGTAGAGGTAAATAGGGAAAAATAAGTAAAGCAAGCTGGTAAGAGTACTGCAACTTGAAATTCGGTGTATGTCCTAGAAGCTAAGGCCTCAGATTTTTTAATAATATTTGTCAACCCTTCCACTACCCTTACCACATTATTAGAGGGGTTGATAAAATAAAATTGAGATATTCAGTTGTAATTTGGTAGACGTATGTATTATAACGACATCTGGAACTAGATTATATTTTGGGATGATTCCGTAGAAGTGCTGGGGTTAACAGGAGGACTAGGGGAAAATAAATATATCAAGCAGGTAAGAGTACAGAAATGTGGGATTCGGTGTATATACTAGAAACCAAGGCCTTAGATTTCTTTCTAATATTTTTCAAACTCCACCACCTCCGCTTCATTATTAATGGGATTGATAACATCAAATTGAGATATTCACTTGAAAGTTAGTACACGTATGTATTGTAGTGACATCTGATTGAGATGACTGCATTGAAGGGGTGGGAGGTGGTAGGTTGTGAATAGTGGAAAATAAGTAGGGTAAACTAGAAACTTCATTTTTAACGTACATGATAGAAACTAACTCCTCAAACTTTTCTATGACATCTGCCCCAAATATTAAAATTCTATGACCAATAATTTCCACATACTAGAGTGCAAATATAGTCAAGATGTTTCCTTTAAAGTGATTTGGATGAAGAATCTGGATGTGGAAGTAGTGATTCCTTAGGCAGCGGTTTTTTAATTATCCTTTTATTTCCAATTTATGGCGAGGGGAGAAAAAAGTCACGAGCCGCCAGACAAATATTTTTTTTATGAGCGCCTCACTACGTTGTCCCAGCAAGATGGACCACCACCACATTATTCGAATATGATAACACCAGGCCCGTCGAGAGAGGGGAGGGTCGGGGGTGTTTCCCCCGGGGCCCGGCGGTTTTTGAGGGGGCCCGGTGGTTTTGAGGGGGCCCAGGTTTTACTCAAAGTTGAAAATTAGCATTTGTATTAGGAAAAACGAGAGAAGTATAGTTTTAAATGATTGGTAATAATAACGAGTTTTGAATAATTCGTATTGTATATAACGAGATAAGAAATTGTAAGGTAAAGGAATATCCCCGCTTTATCTCGTGATGAATATTTAACTTTAAGGAATATCATCCCCGGCTTTTTAAAATTTCGATCGAGGTGTATATTTTGATTCATCGAGATAGATATACAATTTTGAGGCACATTAATTTAAAATTTCGATCGAGAAAAATATTCAGTTCTATGGAATACTCTCCTCCGCTCTTCGAAATCTATGTAGATATAAATAGTTTGTTACTATGAATGCCACTCCCTGCTCTTCGAAATTTATATTGAACATTGGTAGGGGTTGTATGTTACTGCCCCCCCCCCCCGGGCCGCGATTTTCTTTCGACGGCCCTGTGTAACACGCTTCCTGACAGAGATTTAGAGGGAACTGAATTGGTATTCAGGGATCTGTTAAGTTGCCTGCACGGTCGCCTGATATGTTACCCCTTGATTTTATCTTATGGGGTCATTTAAAGTAAGTTTTGTCCTCTGAGAAACCAAATAATCTTAATAGTTTAAAGAATAGTATAATTCATGCTTGCCGTCAAATAAATTATAAGGAAATCTTGCACACAAAAATATTTAAGGAGTTATGAGTCATGTTAAATAGAATATGGGCGATAATTTGAACATCTTTTATAATAATAGATATCCCAAAAAATGTAACTGCTAATATCTCAACAATGGTTAATGATAGAGGTATAGGACATAGTTAATAAAATTTGTTTTAAAATAAGAGGATAATCCGAAAATATAAAAATATACAGTGTGTAAAATTAAAGTTGCATAACCTGCCGCCTTTTTAAGATGCCTTGTACATTTGAAAATATATTGACTAATTGCATCATTTTAAATAGAATAACTTTTCTATTTAATGTTTCTTTCTATATCTCGCCACATCCCAGATAATGCTGGTCTAGATAGAGCTGGGACATCTTGTATATTCGCAATTCTAAACATGCAACATTGGTTTATAGAATATAATAATTCTTTTTTTATCTAATAATGCAATTCGTATGCATTATGCTCACAAATTTTGCTCATATTTTCTTTATTCCGTTTAGGAATCGATAAAAATTCGATCGATTGCTCCGCCGACGAGTTACAAATAATGAAATTCTTGTAAATAATAAATAATTTTCCTGTCACTCACCTGTACTCTTGGTATAAATTATTAATAAGACAAGTAGTTGTATGAAGTTGAGTAGCGATCGCATTTCAGAGGATATTAAATAAATAAATGGTTCGTTTCCAAAGGCGATTCGAAGAAAATGAATGTAATTATTTACGCGTATTGTAGAACTGTCATGTTCTGTAACAAGCTTACAGTTAGATCCTGCAGCGATACTCCTGTGTATAGTGTATTTTATTTCCTTAAAAAAAAGGAAATGTGTATCTTTATTATTATAATGGGTGATTAATAATAGAAGTACATTTCTGTTCTATTGTCAGGTATTCAAGATAGGAAAAAGTTTGTACATTTATACAATATTTTTAAATAAAATTGCAATTAGTCTCAGTTATTATCTTTGATGCATAAGTATGGTGCCTTTTATGTCTCGTCTAGGAAACCAGGGGTGGAACACCCTTAACTCAATGAGGTCATATTTAAATGCCTATACAGCTGGCTTAAATATTCGATTTAAAGGGGGATTCCCATTAAACGAGCTGATTAATCGCGTTTTTTAAGAATTTTTATTGGGAAAACTATTAGACAAATCATTTTCAAACGTTATAGCATCTACATTCAAATTTGTATGTGATTATAATGAAAATTGTGGCTTTGGTGACCCTTGAAGTGAGACGCCTTCCTAAATTTCTCGGTTGTTGGCTGACACAATTTCTTCCGTCCAGATCATCTAAAACAAAAAAACAAAATTTTCTTATTACTTCTTGTAAATATAGGTATGACATGAACTACGGAGAATTTCCTTTTTAAAAAAATGGGGACACTGCGACGTATGACAAAAAAATACGTTTTTCACTTAAATTGTCACATTTTTTATGATAAAGAAAAAAGTTCTGTGTGTATTTTATTTTCCTTACTTTATGAAAAAGGCAGTTGTGTTTTCGATTATGTGTCAAATTTTAGGGCAATGGTCTTAATAGTTCTTGAGATATCATGTCCGACGTAATAGTTCTTGAGGTACACGTCCGACATGATATCTCAAGAACTGTTAAGCCGATTGCCCTGAAAACCTTTTTTCTTTATCATAAAGTGAAGAAAGTCATTTTTGTTCATACCTCGCATTGCCCTTGTTTTTTTGAAAAAATAAATTCTCCGTAGTTCATGCTATACCTATACAAGAACTAAAAAGAAATTTTATTTTTGTTTTAGACGAACTGGACAAAAGGAATTGTGTCAGCCAGCAATCGACAAATTTTGCGAGGCACCAAAGCCACAATTTCCATTACAATCTCATAAAAATTTGAATGTAGATGCTTTAATGTATCACAGTTTTTTGGTTTTCCCCTATTTCATGGACTATGACTATAGAAAATATGATGTATGGTGCAACAAAAAGAAATAAGAATAAGAGAAAGATATTTTTATTTGTCAACTAATTACATAAAATATATGAAGTCATATAAGTGTTTCAAATTATGCCCTCTTACTGCCTTAAAGCCTAGATTTTGCAAGGCTCCTCACCGTAAATGTTTTGGGAAACCTTCTTGATTAAAATTATTCTTGCCTGATGATGTAAAATAAATTCTTATAAAATAAAGTACTTCTTTAGGAAAGAAAAAACAATAAGATTTGACGTTATCTCTGTGGTTAAACTTAAATCAAATGTCACAGACGTTAATGTTTTTAATTCTGTTTCAACTCTTAACATTCTCGACAGATTTAACCTAGACTAGAAATTCGTACAGGCCGACAACATTAAGAAAATAGTCAGTTAATTTTGAAATATTTTTTTTATTTCCATAAAAACGGGTAGTCGGACACTTCATGATGAATTGTTTTGCCCTGTTGATCTAATATAGAAAATACTTAGTTTTAGTCAACTCGTGATTTTAATCAAACCACTTATGTTATTAAGGTATAATGGATAATTTATTTATTGCGAAATGTAATTAATAACTCCCACAAGCCACAATATGCAAGGGAAACATGTCAACGCCTACTTTATCCTGATCAACTAAACTACTAATTGCGGTATTACAATTTCAATCATATTGACATAATCTGTCATTTTGAATTACCGTTTAATGAAGACAAGTGGGGTAGTGAGCTTGTTCAATACCGGGGCTGTGTTATAAGTTTAAAGCTAATTGTAGGATTTTAATAGCAGTTGTGGAGGGAAATAACTCTTTACTTTTCTCAAAATTATGTTTGAGTCTTGTTAAAGTTAAACAAAAATTTAGTTTAAAAAAAATATCGGACATTGTGGGCACATTTCAATATTCACTGGTAGAATAAAACGGTTAGAAACATTTCATTTCGGTAGATGACTGGTTCCGCGCGGTGGGTTAAAATTTTTGAAACGCTTAGGTTGAATTTTTCGGTTTTTTTGACAACATTATCATTTGTTTTAGTTTGCTAACAAAATATTGCAAATAAACTTGTTATACCGTCTTGTTTAAAGCTTTTGTTATTTCCAGCATTTTTACCAATATTTCATTGCTCTTTGTATCTTGTATTAATATAATTGCGACATGGAGAATGCTAATATAACTGGTAGTATGTCAATGTTGCAGAAGTTGAGATAAAAGTATTTAATGGTATACTAGTAGAATATTACGTAGTAATCTAGATAATAAAAAATTGTATGGTTTCTTATAGTCTTATTTATAATGCGGAAGAAATATACAAGTAAATAATATATATCATCACAAGGTATTACTGTTTAAAAGAATTATTTATTATTTGCTTGCTTATAGTAATGAAACATATTCTTTATAGGATTTTGCAAACAGCGGAAAAAAACTATCTATGGGAACTAAAAGGTATTACCTTTTGAACACTTTATTCAAAATTATTTAATACAATAAATATGATATTGCTTGATTATTCATCTGGCAAACGAAGTTTACTCATTTCTGTGTTATCGGGATCTCGTTGCTTAATATTGGCAGCGATAGCAGATTTCGATGGGTTTCATTATTTTCTAAATGGCCTATTTCGTTTAAAGTAGGTACATTTCTATTTCAATAAATAAGCCCTTATAAAATGCTATATCTACTAAAGAACTAATAAATTAAAATAGTAATAAAAATACAAGCCAAAATAAGTACTTTAAATAACGAATCAAATAATAATGTGCCCTTTTGAGAAAACGTTGAACAGTTATTGCTTACCAATTTTAATTTATTCAAGTTCTGTTCATTTAAAAAATTATGCACTTTCTTTAGCTAAGATTTATTACTTACAATTTGTATTTTGTAGCATTGCATTATTTCCATTTATCATGACCATCCCTTTTTCGTTTAATACAGCTTTACAAGACTTAATTTTAATATTTTTTTAACTCTTTATTATTAAGTCATTAATAAATAAACTAAAAAACCAAATAGTAAGGTTATCAGAAACACCGAGATTCAGCCAAAATTCCAAGTATAAAACCGCTGCTTAAGAAACCACTACTTCCATATCCAGATTTAACATCCAAGTCTCTTTAAAGGAAATCATCTCCACTATATTTGCACTCTAGTATGTGGAAATAATTGGCCATAGAATTTTAAAAATATATTTTAGGCAGACGACATAAAAAAAATTGAGACGTTATCTTTATTACAATACTCTTCGCAAATACAAAACGAAGAGTATATTGCATTCGATCGGTACATTTCTATAACCGGTCATATTGCACGAAGAGAAAAAATTTTCATATCACCACTTCATATGTCCGTCCGTCCGTCCGTCTGTCCGTCCGTCCGTCAACGTTTCTTGTAAGCACGATAAGTTAAGAACGAAAAGTTCGATTGTATTGAAATTTGGACAGTAATTTGCTGTCAGCTAGAGGAAGAATCCTATTTTTGAATAAAATCTATCAATCTATCATCAATCTATCACTTACAAAAAAACTGCGAAGAGTATCCTATAGAATGTCCAGCAATTATATAAAAAGTGCAGTAAATCTGCGAGGAGTATAATAGTTAGCTTGTTTTATTTTATCAACCCCTTTTATAATGGGGTGGATGTGGTGGGGTGGTTGAAAAATATTGAAAGAAAATCTGAAACCTTGGCTTTTAGTATATACACCAAACCCCAAGTTTCCGTACTCTTACGAGCTTGCTTTACTTATTTTCCTCTATTTACTCCTACTTACCCCCCACCCCTTCAACGGAATCATCTCAATATATAATCTAGTTCCACATGTCGTTATAATACATACGTGTATCAAATTTCAGGTGAAAATCTCTATTTTCTTTAATTAAGCTTTTTAATAATGGAGTGAGGGTTGATGATTGAAAATAAAAAACTGAGGTCTAGTATATATACCAAATCCCAAATGTCTGTACTCTTACCAGCTTGCTGTACTTATTTCCCCTTTACCCCTATTTAACCCCATCCCTTCAACAGAATTAGCGCAAAATATAGCTAGTTCCAGATCTCGTCATGTTACATATTTTCTGTACCAATTGTCAAGTTAATATCTCAAACCGTTGCTGACAAAACGTGCTCACAAAAAAGTTACACACAGACAGATAATTTTTTGGCTCAAATTTAAAATCTCGCGTTTTATAACATTCTAAGACTATTTCAGGAAAAAAAATGTTGAACATTTTTATACGATTACTATACCTCCACTACGTGGATGTGCAAGTAATATTGTTGGATGTGGTGCCTCGTTGATTGAAACAGCAGATCTCATCGGTAAATTTAGAAACAACGTATTTCTGGTGTATTCATCGGTGAATATAGAAAGGTACCCGGTACATTATTATGCTCTTCGCAAATACAAAACGAAGAATATATTGCATTCGATTGGCACATTTCTAAAGCCGCTAATGTTGCACGTGGAGAAAAAATGTTTATATCACTGTGTTAGTGATCGAATTCTGAACAACTTTCAAAATGTCCGTCCGTCCGCCCGTCTGTCTGTTCGTCCGTCCGTCCGTCTGTCTTCCTGTCTGTGTGTCCGTCCGTCCGTCCGTCCGTCTGTCCGTCTGTCACGTCTCTTGTAAGCACGATAACTTAAGAACGAAAAGTCCGATTGAATTGCCATTAGGACAGTAAGTTACTGCTAGCTAAAGGTAGAACAGTATTGTTTTTGAACAAAATCGATCAATAAATAAAAAAAATACTGATTTGTTAAATTAAGAAAAAAATTGTTTTTTATGTTTTGTAATTAAACTAAAAAATGTCTAAAAGTAATATTAATTACAAAAAAAAACTGCGAAGAGTACGCTATAGAATGTGCAACAGTTATATAAAAAGTGCAATAACTCAACGAAGAGTATAATGTATCCATATTCATTGTTCCTTGACAGTATATTTTATCTCACATTTTTACGGGTGCATTTTTATTGGTTATTTTCATTATTTTAATAGGGACAAATAAGTACATTATCGGAGATTCCTCATATTCCCATTCCACCATGTACCAAATTTTATGTAAATCTGCAAAAGTTTTGCAATTGCAGTAGCCCAATTGCGCTCACCATTTTGAATTTTTAACTTTTAACATCAGTTTCAGTGTCAGCTGCTCAGAAGATACCGACCACCCATTTTATTGTAATTTGAATTTTGTTCCTAGCGCATCCGCCAAATTCTCAAATGAAAAGAACTTTTCCTATTTTTGCTTCCCTTGTACAAGATATAACTTTATGGAACTATAACGAGATTGCTACCAGTTCATACTCTCCAGTTTACAAAATATTTCGTAGAAATTTCTTAAATCCCTTGAAGTGTAAGAAAATTTACCCTAAACTTTCTTACACTTTACTTCAAAGGGTTGTAACAAAAAGTTCAAACGTACATTGGTTTTAAGATCCTTGCTGTGTACTCGACACACATTCACAATTTCAAGTTAGTCTGATCAGAAATAAACTTTTGGCAGAGATTTGAAAATTAGCTTTTTTCACAACCCAAAAAATGTTTTTCCGATTTTTTTCGAGAGAAACCGTTATTTTTTTTTGCAGCCCTCCTTCGTGCGCCAAAATAAATTCATTATAAAAAGTACATACACCGAATATATTTTCACAACTTTTAAGTCGTTATGCTTCGCGTTTTCCTCGACTGTTCCGACGCCCACTGATAGCCTATGCTTCGTCCCTCAAGAAAGTAACCTAGTATAAAATGGGTTTAAAATTAATAGTTCCACTGTTTTCCGTGAAATAAACTCGCCCGTTTTTCTCATACGGTAGGTCCAGATCTGGTACTCGAATTTCATTCCTAGAATAGAAAAATTTGGCTACTACGAATCGTATATATTGACCTAAGATATGAATTTTGCAACTTTTATATTTTCCATGTATAAAGCACATTCAGGCAAGAGCAATATGAATCTACATAATTAAGAAGAGGTAAAATCAGAGTTTTACAAAACGTAATCTTTTAGTCCCTTCAAATTAGTCAAGAAATTGCTGTTTTATGAAAAAAAATCCACAGCTATGAGACCTGTAGAAAGTGAAGCATTTGGGTAGTCTAAATATGATTTATGAAGAAGGGTGGTTTTTGAGAAATATATACATATATATGAATTTTAGCTCTTTTCCGCCTTTTTCTCTATTTTGAGGAAAAACTACGCATTTTGTTTAAAAATATCAGGAAAGCAAAGTTATAGAGCATAAAATTTCCTACCTGGCTGAAAATCTAA
Source organism: Stenurella melanura (assembly GCA_963583905.1). Lineage (NCBI taxonomy): Eukaryota > Metazoa > Arthropoda > Insecta > Coleoptera > Cerambycidae > Stenurella > Stenurella melanura. The sequence continues at coordinate 135,431,013 of OY757312.1, forward strand.
AAATGACTCAGAAGTCTATATTTATAAATACTTCTTTCACGCCGTCTAGCGGCTAAACTATGCAGATTTCAGGCAAACATGTAGAGACGAAATTTGTAGGATATTTTATGCTCTACAACTTTGCTCTCCTGATATTTTTCACCAAAATGCATAGTTTTCTTCAAAATAGAGAAGAAGACGAAAAGCGCTAAAATTTATATATACGTATATATTTCTCAAAAACCACCCTTTCTATAATTGCGGAGGGTGAAAATCATGCTTAGACAACTCAAATGCCTCACTTTTTACAGGTCTCATAGCTGTGGGAAAATGTTTTTAATTTTTCCTAATTTGAAGGGACTATTTTCGTTTTTCGATGAAGAGAGAGAGCTCTGTCCATATATTAAATTTAGAGATAAATAATCTTTCTAAAGCAAATTAGCAACATATACAGGGTTCGGACTCGTATGGAAAACCTGGAGAACCTGGAAAACTCAGGGAAATTGAAAATCTTAAAAAAAAAATCATGGAATTCGTAAGAATTTTCACTGATTCAATTCCATTTAAGAAATTATTTATGTCAAATAAGAAATTACTTCACTAAAAAATATATGCAAATCAATATTTTTGGTTATGGAAAACCTGGAAAATTCAGGGATTTTTTTCTGCTTCGCAAAGTCTGAACCCTGATATATTCTCAAATTCCAAATCGCTACTATTAATAACGCCAGAACTTTTAACTTTACTTTGTTTCCAGTGCGGTGATCTCTACGAGAATTTTCAAAATAGATTTATCACTCTTTATTTGTTTCTAGGGTCCAAAATTATCCTCTGCCCTGACTTTTAAAGGGTAAACTGGAGCTATTAAGAATTTATTAATATCTTCATTTATACGGATACAGAGTCCAATTATTCTAACAGGGAGAATAGTATAGTTGCGTGTCATCTACACTTAAGTGAATTTTACAATAACTCAAATTGTTGACAAGGTAACTTATATAAACTGTAAAGAACAGCGGACCAAGAACATACCGTTGAGGTACACCAGTCCTCAAAGTTAGATAATTGGTCGTATATTATTTTACCACACACTTTGCTCGCAATTCTTCATATAACAAAGAGAAGAATAACTCTTTGACCTCTATCGCCTTCTGTAGAGACGAAATTTGTAGGATATTTTATGCTCTACAACTTTGCTCTCCTGATATTTTTCACCAAAATGCATAGTTTTCTTCAAAATAGAGAAGAAGACGAAAAGCGCTAAAATTTATATATACGTATATATTTCTCAAAAACCACCCTTTCTATAATTGCGGAGGGTGAAAATCATGCTTAGACAACTCAAATGCCTCACTTTTTACAGGTCTCATAGCTGTGGGAAAATGTTTTTAATTTTTCCTAATTTGAAGGGACTATTTTCGTTTTTCGATGAAGAGAGAGAGCTCTGTCCATATATTAAATTTAGAGATAAATAATCTTTCTAAAGCAAATTAGCAACATATACAGGGTTCGGACTCGTATGGAAAACCTGGAGAACCTGGAAAACTCAGGGAAATTGAAAATCTTAAAAAAAAAATCATGGAATTCGTAAGAATTTTCACTGATTCAATTCCATTTAAGAAATTATTTATGTCAAATAAGAAATTACTTCACTAAAAAATATATGCAAATCAATATTTTTGGTTATGGAAAACCTGGAAAATTCAGGGATTTTTTTCTGCTTCGCAAAGTCTGAACCCTGATATATTCTCAAATTCCAAATCGCTACTATTAATAACGCCAGAACTTTTAACTTTACTTTGTTTCCAGTGCGGTGATCTCTACGAGAATTTTCAAAATAGATTTATCACTCTTTATTTGTTTCTAGGGTCCAAAATTATCCTCTGCCCTGACTTTTAAAGGGTAAACTGGAGCTATTAAGAATTTATTAATATCTTCATTTATACGGATACAGAGTCCAATTATTCTAACAGGGAGAATAGTATAGTTGCGTGTCATCTACACTTAAGTGAATTTTACAATAACTCAAATTGTTGACAAGGTAACTTATATAAACTGTAAAGAACAGCGGACCAAGAACATACCGTTGAGGTACACCAGTCCTCAAAGTTAGATAATTGGTCGTATATTATTTTACCACACACTTTGCTCGCAATTCTTCATATAACAAAGAGAAGAATAACTCTTTGACCTCTATCGCCTTCTGTATCTCTTTGTAACATTCACGAGATCCCTTACATCAACGATCGTTTACAAACTCCGCCCCTTTACATTTAAGGATACAAATTTACACTGGTTTCAAGAGTACTCTGTTGATTAGTTTGCTATGAGCAAACGAACTTAAATTTTTGAATGTAAATACTTTCCAATGAGTTTTTTTTGAGAACGTTGGCTTTTTATGAACTCTCTACCTCATCGATCACATTTTTACACTATCGGTAAATCCCTTCGTCAGATGAAAGCGAACGTTTTCGCTCAATGGCTCTAAAACTGAGGGTGCTAATTTAAGATCCCAAATCATTGAACATACAATGTAAAAATTGGGGAATACACAGTATGTACCTTAATCTTGAACACCCACCAAAAAAGATTTGTTTCGAAATTCAACTCTAGATATAAAGAAAATGACGCTCCGAAATTTTTAGAGCTACAATCTTATTTGAAGATGTTGCTTATGTGCTCAAATTAACTTCTTAGAAATAATATTTTCTACAGGGAGGTAAAATTAAAATCAAAACTGACTTCAAAAACTCCAATATATCAGCATCATACCTCACAATACAGGAAAGAGAAGGTAATCATTAAATGAAAATTAAGTTTTCAAAAATTACCGAATTTCATAGCAATTTCTTTCCAGGGTCCGTCGACGTTAGTTTCATTCCATTCTCTCGCTGGTTTTTAGAAGTAAAAATTTGAAATTTATTATTGCAATTAGTGATACATGACGCTATGTTTAAGTAGGTACTTCTTATATAAGAAATTTCACTTTAGATTTAGCCGAAAGTGATATCAACTCTTTATTATTAAATAGCACACTCTATGTATTCTTGAAATTATTTAAACTCTTCATGAAATTCTCGTTATAACGATGTCCAACAGGTAGACATTTGTTTTTAAAACGTTTGCTTCAAAAATCAAGAAACGTGCTGATAATGTCAAACCTTCAAATCTTCATAATTCTGTCAATTTATAAGATAGAAATTCGTCGTCATGATAACATATTATTGAGCATTTTATAGGCGATAACAACAAGAAATACATTTTTAGTCAAAGCCATTACTTTTTGCTATATTTTTTCCTCTCTCTATGCTAAAAAAAAGTTGCCTTAGTTTCAGTTAGATACTCAACGGTTTTCAGTATTTCGATAGCCATTCATGTATCGCTCAAGTTTTTCCGTATTTAATTTATCACTAGTTCTAGATAAATTAACTGAGCTAAAAGTACTGTGAAAACATATACATTAATAAACACAAATGAATTCCAGTTTTATTATTAATACAGCCATACACTTCAAAAGCAAATTGAATAGGACGGGCTTGCTTTCCACCGGAGGAACACTGTTAGTAGAAATATCTCGCTGTGACGGCAGCATTTCATTTATTACAATCACCTCTGCGCATACTGATAATTTTTTTACGACTATATTATGGATCTTGCCTCCCAACATCTAACACGGAAACGTGAAATCGCTGTGCGTTTCTTTGGCCCATAAAAATCTCGATGTAAATGACAATCCGTCGAAATTCTCCATTATTAAGGAGCACGTTCTAATAGTCCGGAGGCAAGATGGTGTTCTTTCGAAACTCTTCGTTACATAGTTTTGTGTGAGTTAATTAATTCTATCGAACATGAATCCCGACGAAATCTTTCTGCATACAGTTTAAATGCCGAATGTTGTCGGTCACGTCATCATCTTTTAATTTCAAAATCAAATCGATTCAAGGTTACACAATATAGCACGCATGGGAGTACCATTTGAAAGGAGTTTTCTGTAAAATAGCAATATTCTCGCCAAGTTTGTCGCACTACTTCAGCGGTCGGATAGACTATCTACAAAATCAACTACACCACAGACTTACTTTCGGAGTATATATTATAAGTTGTATCCCTCACATCAATCTTCCTTGCCTCCACCAAGTCCTTAGTTCTATTTTTCTTTCTGAAGTACTCTTTCTGGTAGAATTTGCGGCGTCCTGCTCCTCACGGATTTCGTTACACTTCTGTTGCACCATCTGTATACAATACCCTTCTTCTTTTTAACAAATTTTATTCATTAATTAAAATATACAGCATTGCATCTCCGGATCGAGATCCAGAGCCAACGGCACAACCACGTCGCGCAGCGTCATGGTGTTAGTGCGGTTGGGCGGGTCGCGACCGGTTCGGCGACCGGTTCGAATAAAACTAGTTAAAATAGACAAAACTCCTGCCGTCGGTGGTGGCTTAAAATTGTCGTTAAAATTATACATGTTAAAAACTTAAACTCTAAGGCACTGTAAAACTAACACTTTTTAATAATTTGATTATTTCACTGATGGCATTTTGATTGCTGAGACAGGAATAAACTCAATGGAAAAGACCCGTTCGAGGCAATTGGCCCCAACAGTCGGCTCGTCTTTGGAAAGTTTTGGTAATTAGAAGGGAAGATTGAGTTTTAAAGATACTTGGAATTTTTATAAGATGTGTCGGTCTAAAAAGAATTTTAACAGACTGAAAGGGACAAAATAACGAAAATTACAAAAATACAAACAGTTTACAAATAATAAGAAAGAGAAAGAGGATAGGTACAGCATAAAATTGCGCTGGTGAAAAGTGAATGATAAATAGAAGTTTAGGTAGAAAAGACTTTGGCTACAGATATTCTTGAAAGATAGGCAACGCCTGGTATAGTAAGGGGAGTTTTATTTAGAAAGGAGTATTATGCATTCTGATTTGGGTAATGTTGAGTGTAACCGGACTATTGCCCAGTCGAAAAGCGTAGAATTTCTGAGATGTGTCCCGGACGTAGTCCGCTAATGGTGATATGTCGTTACAACGATCATATAAATCTCGGAGGAAAGTGTATCTGCTCGAATCAGAGATGAGGCGTATAAATTTATGCTCAAGAACTTGAAGCCTTTTCATTGTCGTGGCCGGGATGCTGCACCACACCGGAGCCCCGTATGTCATGGCCGGCATGATCACGACCGTGTACAATATTTTTTTGTTGTTTCGATTCAGTTCGCTACCTCTTGCCAGGAGCGGATACAGACTCCTGGACACGGAGTAGACCTTTCTGATAGTCTTATTAATGTGTGTGTTAAAGGTTGGCCGTCTGTCCAGACGCATCTTTTAATTAGAATTTCTTGACCCCTGATCGAAATTGGTGTTAAAATGCGGTTTTCAGTGAACCTGCTCGTGAAGAGTATGGCCTCCGACTTCTCGACGTTGACCCGAATCTTCCACTTATCGTAATACGCCGTGGCACGAGCCATGTGCGTCTTCAGCAGCATATTCGCTGCCTGGGCGTTGTGCGAATACACGTACATGGCCGTGTCGTCAGCGCACTTGGCAAGCTTAGTATTCGGGAACTCCGGGAAGTCCGACACATACACACTTCTTTGGTGACAGGAACGACCCCTGGAAGACGCCCGCGACCTGTCTGTCAGGAAAGAGTGAATTAGTTTGGTTATATGCATGGGAAAGTCCATTGCGTTAAGGTTATGTATAGGCCCCGGTATCCAGATGGTATCGAAGGCTTTTTCAAGGTCTAAGAGCACCATGGCGGTGCTCTTCCTAAGGTTGTATTGGACTTTGACGTCCTTCACGATGCTGATGACCTAATGCGTCGTGCTCCTGCCTTTCCTGAAGCCGAACTAACACTCGTCGTCGATCCTGAGAAGTGTTTAGTCTGACCAGGACGACCTTGTCCACCGACTTGGAGATCGCCGACAGTAATGAGATTGGTCGATAACTGCCGATGAGCTTCGAGTTTTTATTCGGATTTGGGATCGGCACGACCACGGCGCACTTTCACTGACTAGGCCAGTATTGTAGACGCATGATCGCGTTTACAATATACGTCAGTTTTACAATGCCCTTCCTCGGGAGATATTTGAGTACTTTATATTCAATAGCGTCCTTTCCCGGAGCTTTGTCGTTGGGTAGGGTCCTGACAATACTTGCCACTTCCGAGGGCTTGGTCATGACTTTTAAAAATTCCCGTCTGGTCACTTGGATGTCATGACCAATTAACTCGTTTACGTCATTTTCGATGAGGTCTTGTTCTAAATTGTTTGGTACGTTTGTGTTATGAATGGTCTGGAAGAATATAGCTAAGTCGTTCGCCTTTTGCGAGTCCGTCAAAGCCGTCCATCCGTTTGCGTTTGTCGAGGCGGGCATGGACTCCCGCGTATTTTTCATTGCTCGAGCCAGCTTCACAGAGAGTTGTTCTGAGATGCAAATACCCAATGCATTAGAATTACACTAAAAGATAATTTATCCCATAAACATCCGCCTTATTTAATTTTGCGATTCACCTCATAGACTGCTTGCAAAGGCAAAAGGGGACCTCCGCGGCATTTTTCCTAATTAACTAATTTCACGACCGTCTCTAGCTACTGCATTCTGTCTTTTGTCGGGCATTTTGAGATTAGTTTCCTTACAGCCAGTAAAGATAAGGTACTCACAAACATATTTACATAACAATTTACATAATTACAGGAAACTTAAAATACCACAGTAAAGAATACTACAAACTTGTGTAAATAACGAAAGGAAATATAAAATCATTAAATTTGACAAATGCGTCAACCATACGCTACTAAACTGACAGAATGCTGAACGTTGGTTTCGGCTACAACAAGCGGTTGTATTATTCCTCTCTGGAACGTATCGTTACGCTTCGAGCTTCTGTCGTAGCCCTGTTATTTACATTGTAATGCGCTGGTATTTAATCTGGTAGAAAATTGTCATGTCTTTGTACAATTAGCAGGTCAGTTATGGGAATATCTGGCGCAGGTGCCCACTTATCTGACCTCTTAACAACACACTAGGGTGTACCAAAAAAATTACAGTTGTTTTTTTTTATCGCATGCCCTCTTAATTTTTTCTTATGATAAAACAAATGTAAATAAAATTTCATGTACCTAGCACCACGGCAACCCGTGCCGACTTGTATCGAAACATGTCAGTACTTGCACGCTAAGGCGAACGCGAGCTAATGTGTTGATATGCCTGTAATAGCTTGCTATTCTGTTAGTAAACGCTTTGTTTTCAATCAGTCAACATGTCGGCGGAATTACGCAGTTCTAAAAAGAGTGTATTTTTGATAGGGGACGTAAAACACCAATTAACGGGCTTAGAACTACCCTCTAATGGACAAGTTCTGGCAGTTTTGTTTTACAACATTCGCGAAGTGAATTTAACTGTCAACGAAAGTGCAAATCTCACTATTCGCGAATGTATTATTTATTGAGAGAATGCGCGTATACCTACTAAATCTATACCTAGTAGTGTAAAGTAGCTTGTGAACTTATATCAAGTTTGGAGGGACTTGCAACAAAATGCACAAAAAACACAAGACGTTTTTAAGCAGCGCCGACAAGAGTTTGTCAACGATTTAGACAATCTGTTCAACATAGTCGACGTGCTTCAATTGACAAAAATAAATGAAGACAGAATCTTCTTGCAGCACCAGAGAGAGCCAGGTCGACCTGATCGCTTAGCTGGAGTAAACAAAAATCTGACTGAAAAATAAGAAAGAACGCGCCTTAAAGCTATAGAGGAAGAAAAGCGGCGTGCTAAATATTTTTCCGCACCAACTCCTTCGACGTCGTTTTATGAACCATTGCAAAACGATTCATCTTCTGATTCTAATGAAAACATGGATTTACAAGAAGATTTGCCAACCCTGATCGAGACCACACAACCCTGAACAAGTACAGAGATGACTATCGAGAATTCATAGAGCTTTCTTTAATATTTTTAGGTGGAGATGCAGAGAGAAAATTTAAAATTCAATGTCTAGGTGCCATACTTCAAGCTCGATGGATGGCGAGAGCGATATATTCCCTGAAAATATTATTACTGAACGATCAGTTCAAAATTACGAGAAATGATAAGGCAGCACTATTTGACGTCTGTTTATTCATTGTGATATCTTACGTCAAGTCATGGCTTCAATGTATTTATGCAGTAAAAGCGCCCTATCATGATTTGTGTTTTTTGAAGTCAATGAAGGCCTACGAAAGAATTCATAAGAGCATATCAAAAGCCGCTTTAAAGAAGTTAATCCAGAATCTATGGTATTTGACTGATGAAGTATCTGTCTTGTCACTATTTGACGATGGTGTGGACGATGAAACTAAAGTAAAAATAGTTGCAAATTTAACCAAACAAAATTTATCAAGCCATGGTAAAAGTTACATCCCATCGAAGGAAGAACTTTGTGGTCCATTGTATGGTAAGTTTCATAAGTAAAGATATAAATAAATGTTTTCTTTTGTTTATTTAACAGTTTTATTAACTTCTTTTTTGTGTCAGAGAAAAACATCGTTGACTTCATTTCAGTTAATAGCAAATCCTTCTCTAAACGCCTAAAAATTGATGACAGTTGCCTCCAAGAAGCCAAAAAGAAAGTTTTGTCATTCAAGGCTATAAACGATACAGCTGAAAGAGGGGTTAAGTTGGTGCAAGATTTCCATGGTTGAATCACGGTTGAAGAGGAACAAAAGCAATTTTTATTACGTTGCGTACAAGAACACCGAAATATTTATCCTGATTGTAATGAGCACACTTTAAAAAGAAAATTTAAGCAATAGTGTTTTCAAATATAAAGTATTAAGTGATTGTAACATGCGCGAATTTTGTATTATTTTCCCAATAAACTGGGTACTAATTTCTAAGTCTTATTTTGGCATCAAGTCGGCACGGATTATCATTATCCAATCATAATAATATTTATTATTAGAGTTATTCAGGTCAAATAGAATTAAATAGAGGTTATGCGTATCTATATTCTCGGAAAAAAAATCTCCTTTATGTCTTGGGACCCTACTGCACACCTTCAATATAAACTAATAAATAAATATTAGATTTTACAAAACTCTTGCTCTCCCAGGGTCGCGTGCTCTCGGTCTCTAAGACAAAAGCCATTTATTATCCCTACTGACTGGATTATATCTGCTAGAGCATAAAAGGACGACGTACCAAAGAAGCCACCCAGCTCCTGTACTATTAGTATAAAAATTTATTTTATTAACGCGGAGCTAAAAATTTATGTCGAATCTCACCCCTGCGAAATATGGGGACAGGCAGTTAAAGTTGGCCGGGTATACTTTTACGGGGTAGTAATGTGAGGCAGTGTTTCAATATGGCCGTGATAAATGGCGGCCAGTCCAAGTGCCACTGACGGGCCCTTATCCTGCACAAACTTAAAACGAGCACAGATTATGATTATGACGTACTAAAAACTTTTCTTCTCCTCTCCAACAGAAATAAAAGAAAGTTGGAGCTCGGAATGTTTTCAGTTTGTCGAACGAGACGCAGGCACGGACTCGGAATTGTGATTGAGTTTAGTAAGTTTTCCAAATATATTGGGCGCTTGACAGCTATATTTTGTTTCGGCACTTATTGTTGGTTTTGTAAACAGATTCTTTTAACCCGTTTCTGCAGGACTGTAACATTTATAACTTTTCCAACAGTCTTTACTTTAATGATAATAACAATAATAATAATAGTAGTAAGACCTTGACCGACCAATAGTCGACAAGGAGGCGTCTACAATGTGGTTGAATGACTCGGGCTTGAAATGGGAAACATAGAGTTTAATAATAGCAGCTCAGGACCCAGAGCCAAATACCAGATACCACCAGAGGATGATCCTGAAAGAGCCTGTCGATAGCAAGTGCAGGATGCGCGGCCTGGCAGAGTCAATCACTTGGTGGCAAGATGTAATAGTTTCGCACCTTCCGAAGACACTCACCGACACAACATAGTGGCCAGTTATCTCCAATGGGTCATGTGTAAGCAATTCGATTACCTACCGGTATCGCAAAAATATTATAACCACACTCCTAAAAAAGTCGTTTACACCAATGATGTCACGCTTATTTGGGATATGCTCATTATAATGAACAGGAGAAAGGGACAAGGAGAAATCCCATTTGTTGATCGATGTGTCTATGTAACGTTTTATTTACCTTAATAGAAAAGATAATTTCTTAACAAATTCGCCAGGACTTAGAGATCTCAAGTCAAGGAGTGGAAATAATCTGACAGCTAATTGTCAGATAAAAATGTAGAGTTATTTGAAACCTATAACCAAGTGCTTATAGACAACAAGCCCATGTTAAATTTTTAGGGGGTCATATGACACCGCTTGAAAAGGTATAATTTTCGTAGTCCTACAAAAATAAATCACTCTAAGCCTTATGCCGTACATTTTAGGTGGGACATGGGAAAGCCGCGGAAAAGTGAAAATCGTAACCTGCGGAGGTGCATTTTTTTCAAATGACACTGTACGGCTTACGTTTATTTGGACTGTATTTATACTTGTGAATCTTAAAAAGATAATGACATACAAAAATAATGGGACAGAAGTACAGGAAAAATTTTCGTTTTCCGAAAAGTGACCTCTATGTACTAAGGTGATATGACACCGCACGGCTTTAATGAAATTCGATTTTTATATTAACTAGAATGATTTTTTTGCTATGCCATACAAATCGGTTGGAACCTGGGGTGACAAGCGCGAGATCAACCCCCGTCCTAGACCTCTATCAAGGGTGGTGATTTGACCCTGTACGGCATCAATTCCAAAAGATTATACGATATTTCAAATCTTTAAAAAACATAACCCGTCTAAAAGGAAAGGGTATTATCAATGAAAATAAAAAAATCACCCCCCAGAAAGGGTAAAACTCAGTTTTCTAGTGTAAGTTTATTTGATACTGTACCGCCATTTATTTTTTGTATTAATATAGGTTAGAATTTTTATTTTATTTAGTAGCCGTACAAAAATAATGGGCAATAATAAAATTAGAACATTGTAAAAGAAGCGAAATTTTTAAAAATTATGCAAATCGAAAATTCTCTATTTTTAATGCAATGGATAGATTGTCAACTTTACATCGTTTTTCCTTTCCTAAACTATAAAAGAATACAAATGTGTCCATGCCGTACATTTTCATTGTTGGGATTTTAGACACTAGACCCTACAAGGAAATCCACCAAAAACAACTTCTTTCCAGTTTTTGTTTCTCAGTCAGATGCACGATTAAGTGGTTAATTCAGGCATCTTTATTACAATGTACTTAAATAAGGGATGCAATCCCTAAAAATAGTTATTATTATTTTCAAGTTTTAAAAAAAATCTTCTCATCGGATGAATAGATTCCAATAAAATTTGACACACGTAACGTTCATGTTAAGGTGGCACCAAAGATAGCGATAAGGGTTGTCGCCACCCAAAACAACTTTTTTAGTTTTTTTTAATAGTGTGGCAAGGACCAACGAGGGAAGTCACGGGCAACTAATACTTTGCCGACATTTTTTTGATAACAAGTTTATAACACCAGGAGGAGATTTACAGTTTCACTGTGATATTATTGTGTGTATTGTGATTTTGTCGTTGTATATGTTGTATATGTATGTGGATAACACATGGGGATGTGAAAGTAAATAAGATTCTCTCTTTTTTACTGAATCGCCTTTGTTCCAAGTACATAAAAAAATAATATTTTTCGACAGCTTTCCTTTTCTCTCTCTCTCTCTCTCTCTCTCTCTAGATATTTGGCCTTATAGACTCGGTGTTTTGGCCAAGCAGCTTTTCTATTTCATCTTTTATTAAAGTAATACAAAATATCGATAAATATTTATTTTTACATTTCAGATCCATTAATTTTGAATAATAGGTTTAGAATAATTAGAATATCAAGTATTGCTCAAATATAATAAAGTCTTACAATAATTTTTTATTCAGAAAACCTCACTTTGGGACGGAAAATTCAATTTTTCAGACACATGTACCAACTAAAATGTACGGCATGGTAATACAAATTCTTATTATATAAAATAGTATTAAAATAATCAAGATTTATGTGGTGTCAAATCACCACCCTTGATAGAGGTCTAGGACGGGGGTTGATCTCGCGCTTGTCACCCCATGTTCCAACCGATTTGTACGGCATAGCAAAAAAAATCATCCTTGTTAATATAAAAATCGAATTTCATAAAAGCCGTACGGTGTCATATCACCTTAGTACATAGAGGTCACTTTTCGGAAAACGAAAATTTTTCCTGTACTTCTGTCCCATTATTTTTGTACGGCATTTTCTTTTTAAGAGTCACAGGTATAAATACAGTCCAAATAATCGTAAGCCGTACAGTGTCATTTGAAAAAAATGCACCTCCGCGGGTTACGATTTTCACTTTTCCGCGGCTTTCTCATGTCCCATCTAAAATTTACGGCATAGGGCTCAAACTGATTTATTTTTGTAGGACTACAAAAATTATACCTTTTCAAGCGGTGTCATATGACCCTCTAAAAATTTAGCGTGGGCTTGTGGTCTATTACTGTATCCTCAATTTCAACACAGGTTAATAGAAACACTAACAAAAGAAAACTGGGAACCACTATGTTTCTTAATCTCCCGTAAACACTATGGACAAACCGGTTGAATATGAAATCACACTGACTTTAGGCAAAATGAAGAAATAAAAAAACAACTTAATTAACAATAACAATTTATTACATTTTATTTTAAAACATACACAAATAAACACTTTGGACTGGTAAACCAAAAAAATATGAAACATACGTACTTATGAACGAACAAACACCTTTGACAATTATGCATGAAGTTATTTTTAGTTGATTTATAATTTTATTGGTGTATGATGATTATAAAGAGCTCTGCAAAATTACTTCAAATGGAAATGAAATTACTTAGCCTAAATGGGTCAGGCTTCTTTAGGATGGAGAGCACTCGGGCAACTTTCCGCAAGTCAGGAAAAATTTTTGTTGAAAATTTAATATAAATTTTTTATATAGAACGCCGTGGAGTAATCAGTTTCTCAGAATAGAAATAATATAGAATTTTATGTTGAAAGAAATATATCCTAAACTTCCTATTACACAAAAACCGAACATCACGTAAATTACCAAGAGATAATAAAACACTGTTTTTATGTAAATAGTGTGCTTAAACATATTAACAGAACATCGAATGTCTAAGACGCCTTTACTCCGGCTCCTTTTCAAATTTAGTTCCCACTGGAAAGCAGAATTATTAACTTATAATGATACAAACATTAAATATACGCTGCCCTTGGAATTGTTTAATTGTTTATGATTTTTTAATTGAAATTTAAAGTACGTGTCACTAGAAGTACTGAATCGGAAGCCAGCGGCAAAATTTCATTATTTATATTTTGCATTTACTCACAACTATGTTAGATCTTACTGATTATAAAATATTAATTAAAAAAAAAGAAAATTAGTTATGACACATGTGTTGGAAGAGAGCCTTTATTTTAAAAGAAGATCATCAGCAAATGGGAGCCGCTAGCTAATTAGGAGAAGAAAACGTCTTGTCTTGTGTTTTAAATATTTAGGATTGGACTTCTGTCCAACTTATGGAAAAACAACTTTTTAGGCCATCTATATTTGATTATTTACAAATCTGAAGTAGTAGCTAGCGAGGCACATAACGTGTCCTATATTGCTTTTTCCATTTCTTTCATACAATAATTGAAGGGACAGACGACGTAAAAAATTCAGCTTGTTCGCCGACTCTGTCCACTGCGTATAAAGGAAAAGTAAACGGGGCAAGGAGGCGGTTTGTCATAGAAATGCCGAGTGCAAGGGGCGAAGATTATCCGTAGAGAAGGAGGAAAGTATCCCTAATGGCCTGCATTAAAACTTATGAAGTATAAACATCTATTTACCAAGTTACTTTAAGAGTTTTTCAAAATATGGCTGGAAAGTGGACAATGTAGTGTGTTTTAAGTACTATGAACTTTTGTCATTTCCTTATTTGTGTATTTAAAAGAAATAATGTGTTTTTCGTCGAGTTGAATATAACGCATTTATTATACAAGTCTGTACGAAAAAAAAGACTAATTGCTGCAAATGTGCCACTAACTTGTTTTGAAAAAAAAATGCTTTAGTAAATTGATGGTAATACAAAAAGAACCGCAAGACACCATTATTGAGTTTGCTCTGTACCTGTAACAAACAAAAAAGGTGTTCCATTTACAATAAGGCTCTCCTCCAACCTTATACTCGGTTGGAGGACAATGTAAAGTTGTTGCACTCAATATTGCAAGATGAACTGTTGCCGTGTTAGTTTGACATACAAGACTTGGAAATGCGGGTCAGAAATATACGTTACTGCTGAAAGTGTCAAAGTACCATTCTTAAATCGGGTAATTCATATTCTCAAAATTAAGAATTAACGTCCCTCTGTCGCTCTGTAAAGCCCGCGAGCTAGAAAAAACACATTTTACATTATTAGAATAATTCGAAAAGCAAGCCTTCGCTGCTGGAAAATATACACGAGCCACTCTCCCCTACCGATCGAATTTTCGGGAACGGCGAGCAATCTGGAATGTCTAGAACGACTAGAACGCCTGGAGTCTTCGATTTTCGAACACTTCCAGAAGCTTTGATTTATCTTATATAAACCGAGACGCGCTCAACGCATGGAGTCGAGGCGAGCCAGTAAGTCAGTCAGTTCGGGATCCAGCCACGCGACAGACAACAACAAAAGGCAAATTTCTACTCTAAAGTGTTTATATTCAACATAATTAATTACATCAAAGCTATTTAGTGATAAACAAATGTATTTTTAGAACGTGAATACTAATATATCGTTGGCATACAAATTAAAAAAGTTTAGCTCTTTGCTTTAATTTAATAAGAATAGATCCCTCTTCACCTTTCGAGGAAAAGACGTCTAGTGCGACGGAGAATGGTCGAAGAACGGAACGAAGCAGTGCGTCGGTTTCATGGAGATGAGCTCTACATGGACTTGTGAAGTTTGGACGGATCGGACACGGATCTTTTCTCAGGGTTGTCCTGGTATTGTTGAGACATGCTTCTTTTACTGTGCGTTAGGAAACTTCCTGAATGTCGTGCATTTATTAATGATTAGGAACTTTTTAAGACTTTTGTATATGTCTGGATAGAGTTGTAGTGTAGAGTAGCAATACTTTGATGCAGTTTTTTAGGGATCACACTAGTTACTGATATTATGATGAGTACTATTTGTACTTTGTTTTGGTTCAATATATGTTGTATTTCTTCCTATAATAGTAAATATTTTTGAATTTTTTCAGTATGTTTTTTCTAGATTATTGTTCTGTCGGTTAGTATGGTTCTATTCCAGTATAGTTTTACATTGCTGTTTTTACTGAAGGCTGGATTGCGGAAACTGGAATAGACTACAAAGCTGCTAGAGTGGGGAACTGCGTAGTCGAAATGCTCACTAGTTCTGGAACTTCGAAAATATAAGCGGTCTTACCTACGAATTCCCCTGGTTCCTACCCCTTTTACACATCAAAATTCTCCAACAAACGATGTACTGCTTGGCGAGAGGCACACTGGTTCTGCGTAGGTGCATGCTCACAGGCGGTGGTAGGAGAATGAACTACTCGCGATGAGTCTTTGGTACAGACTAAATAACCAGTTGAAATAAATTCAAGTATATGGTACGTGACAAACTACAATGCACACGCCTTTACACTTAAAATCTTTCCACGGATTACCTAGCCTCTACATTGGAATGCATTATAATATACATATAGATATATAACCTACTTAATACTGAAACAGACGGTGGTTTGGGGTGCAGTTTCCATAACGAAAAATGCTTCGTTACAAGTAAGATGATTAGTGCTTTTGGGTCTGTACTAGTTCATTTGATAATACCAAACGAGTATGTTAACAGGGGTATTACATATTAGCTTATCGCGTATGCTGTGTTTTTACCATTTAGCTCCGTTTCAGTATTGCTTCTATTCTACCTTGGAATTTCTTTTTTATTTCAGACTTGACTTGTATGTGGTCTATTGACGGTTTTGCGAAATACCAACATATTTATAATACTCATTGCCGTTAGAGGGTTCTATTTTATTGTGTTCATTTTCTAGCACTAAACCTTCGTGTACTTGCATTCTACTTTTAAATATGGAGCAAGATTTACATTTGTCGAAGCCAAAACTCATTTCTACTACTATTTTCCACCGTTGGTTATTATTATTATTATTATTAAAGTTACCACACTATATGTTTCTTTTACTAAAAGTGTATGAGGTTTCTTCCCTGTCAATAATGTCAATCAGCCACCAAATATTATTTTGCTCCGTCAAATAGTTTTTACATTTAGCGCATTACCTTAACAGATTTTATAAAAATTGCAATGGAAAAATTGTTTAAATGGACAATAAATCATATTGTCCATAAAGTAAATGATATTTGACTGTGTAGTATTACAAAGTGCCCGTGATAAAATTAATGAATGGTGTCATTTAAACAAATTACAGTTGAGTATAAGAAAGTGTAATGTCCTAACTTTTACTAATAAACACCAATATGTAGAATTTAATTACCGTATAGAAGATTCAGTGCTTACACGTCCATCAACATTCCGCGACCTAGGTGTAACATTTGACACCACACTATCATTTAATTGCCATATAAATACCATCACTAATGAAAGTTTCAGAACGCTGGGATTCATAATATGATGTTCTCGCGATTTTAACGACATTAACACACTGAAACTACTGTATCAATCGTTTGTTCGATCCAAATTGGAATATTCGTCAATTATTTGGTCGCCCCATTATAACACACATGTACAGAGCATAGAGAGAATTCAGAGGCGTTTTTTTAAGTCTTTGAGTCATAAGGAAGATGGTGTCTATCCTGCTATTGGTTTTCCTCAGACTGAACTTTTAAATAAATTCTCTCTCGAGTCTGGAGACTCGTAGAACTATTTCGCAGCAAATTTTTCTTTTTAAAATAATACATAATATTGCGGCGCTATCTTAAACTTACTAAATTTTCGAACTCCTAGACCTGGTTCTAGGCATAACTCATTGTCCTATTTGCCGACTCCCCGAACTAACGTCCAGAAATTTTCGCCGCTATACAAAATGTGTGAGAATTATAATACAAGATCAGTTTGATATATTCCACTGCAATGTAGCTGCGATAAAAAGATTAACTGCATAATTTAAAAATTTTTGTTTTGTTTTATTTGATTACTTTGTATTCTACTCTCTTACGTTATATATTTGTAAATACTTACCTACTATTTCCTACCTTGTAATTGGAATGCTATGTTGGGTAGTGTATTGTTAAATAAATAAATACATAAATAAAGTAGATACATTATAATGTATGTTTTAGTAATAAGAAATTTGCTGCATATTTTTAGAACGCCCTGTATAAATATAATCGTAGAACCGCTAAATTATTGATGAAATGTAGTATTCTTTAAACCGTTCAAAATGAGGTTTTTCCAATACTCTGTCATTTATGAAACAACAATTCCGTGAAGAACTAAAAAGGAGATAAAGAAAATGACTTCTCTATTATACAACTGAATTTGCTATAAATGAAACCACAATGGGTAAACTTTATAATGAAATAGCGAACGAAGTCAGTGGAAAGGAAAGAAGGATTACCGACAAATTTCACGTCTCGCGATTATACTTCAGTATGCAAAATATACTTCTTCCTTCTCCCATCTTTTGTTTGACAGTTTTGTAATGGTTGTGTGATTGTGAACAAAGCCGAAGAACTGAAAATTAAATCCTTGGATTTCACTAATTCGAATTGAAACTCAAAACAAACACAATAAGTCAAACACAGTGTGACTGTAACTTGCATTGTTTTAAGCTCTTCCTAGATTAAATTCGTTAATTTAATGTGTTAGGTAAATGTTGGGAATACTACCTTTTGGTTTACGCATCTGAATTTCACATTGTAGTGCCTGCCGTTGCAGAAATTCCATGAAACTATTTACTAATTGATAGCTACATAAGTGCGGTATTCTCCTGTCTTGTTTATTTCTCTTTCCTTTTTAACTTAAAACAAAGACTGGTATGTAAAATAATTAGCAATTTATTACAAGGTAAGATAAATATTAAAATGTTTTCCATTCGGTTGAAATCAGGCAATCGAGGATGTCACAATATTGATCCACGTTCACCAATTCGTCTATTGATGTTGTTATCCAATTATATGTACATCTAAGAGAACTGGTACTCCACATTGTTGATACCGATCTTTTTAGTGGTGCCACATACTCAAAAAATAGTAGTAAACGGTCTCTTAAAAACATCAAAAAATATTCCTAAATTTTTGTTTAAAATAATGTTTTCAATATACAGAGAGTAAGCTATTCGACTTCTAAAAAATTATATAGAACTAATTATGTCTTAATCCAAAATAGTCACAGTAATTCCAAAATAGTCCCTTATAGAGTCTTACGGGGAACTGTACTGGAACCGTTGCTGATTTCAAAGTATATGAATGACCTATTAAGCTTAAACAGTTTGCAGAAAATAACATGTTTAGCTGATGACACTATTATTTTATATAAAGATAAATCATGAAACTCGTAACGAATCTATATAAAAAGAAGCTTTCTAAGATAATAACATGGATTAACAATAACCAACAAAATACGTGCCATTCGTTTCATACAATGCTGGTATACCTCAGTATACATCTTGGTCATTCGTTTGTTAAAATGTTATAATAAGAACCTTTTTTGGTTCTTCGAAGAAAAGAAAAAATAATTAAAAATGAAAAAAGAAGATTAAATGAAATTAAAAAAAACCTTATTACACCATTATCTTTCTCTTCAAAAAATAAGAAGAAATGGGGCCCTACGCGATTTTTTTGAAGGCCGTTAGTGCAAGTTAAAACTAATCAAAAATTTCTTGAAAATCTCAACTTTGACAATTTTTATATCAACGCGTCCTTTAAGACCCAACTTCATAGGACTCATACATTTTTTTTAGCCAGGAATATGCGTAATTTTTGAATTTTCAATTCTTGCGTTTGTGCCAGAAATGCTAATTTTCAAAAATCGCTTAAAATATTCTAAAAAAATTCACTCGCGAAATTTACTTTTAAGTCCTATGAAGTTGGATCCAAGAGTGCTTTAATTTCGAAAAAGGAAATGCGAGTCAAGAAAAAATTAAAAATGTTTCATTTTTGGAGAGAAATTGAAAAATTTTTCAAGTTAATTGCAAACGTTGCAGGCTTGGATCTATATTTGTTTTAGAAACAACTTTAATGCAATAGCCCTACATAGGTCACAATAGGTGATATAAAATGAGGCTGAATTTTGTTCATTTGGTTTATTTGTGGTGATTATGACTTACTACTCAAGAATAACATTAAAATAAGTAATTATCTGCCGAAGGTTATAAACTGTAAAAATTGTTAAAAATTGCCTACATTATTTAAAACACAAAAGAAATCATTTAATTTTTGTACCACTGACCTATGCGGGCCATTGTTTTTTAATTGTATTATAAAGGAACATAGATGCAACCGTACAACTTTTAAATTTATTTTCTTTATAACACTAATATAAGAGAGCTAAGGGGGGGGGCGTATGATGAATAATCCTGTAGGTCAGTTATTTGAACTAATTATGGAATTATTTGAGAACAAAAACCTCTTCATTCTACCAAGTCAAAAATTTCATGCATCCCTAGAAATATAAAATATACTAAAACAGTTGGTCAGATATGTTACATCTACACTTGCTCCAAAATTTACTCCACATTACCACACTGCAAGAAAATTTAACATCACATTTCTGCCAGCAAAAATATATCGAAGCTATTATCGACTCTAAATCTGTCTGTTTTTTCGCATTCTATTCAAATATAGAAATCTGCATGCTTTTAAACTTCGGGCCTTCGAATTTAAATGTACGCAAACACTGAACTGTATATATAATATGTATTTAAAATGTGCTCAGAAATTATACTGTTTCTTAATATAATGTCTAATTAAAATGCTTTATCTTGTGTGTCCATTTGAGACCATCCAAACTTTTCATAAATTCAATCATATGATATTTGTTTTACTAATTTATATATTTTTTTTCAGGTAAGATTCACATAAGACAATCTAAGCAGATAATAGAATAGTCAGGATATGTAACAGGTAAAAAATGTTATCCATAGCTTTAATGTAGAATACTACAAAGGTTAAAGTTTAATTAGTGGGATGTACTAAATTGTATATGTTTAAAAGAGAAATATAGAGAGGAATCCTACACAATTCAATTTTTCCGCTAAGTTAACAATGCATGAAACAGCAGATAAACATGGAATGGAACAAAAGTGTCAACCTCTTTACATACATACGTCGAACATAAATAATTTACAAGCAATTTCGCGAGCCAATTTCACTTTTCATTGCCTTATTCTAAAAATATCGCATATCTGATACACAGAGCGAACTTTGGAGAATTGTTTTATGTTCTTCCCTAATACGTTTTTCAATATTTCATCAACTATATTAAACGAAATTTTTCCCAACCCAACTACTTTATGAGCCACAGTTATATAGTTCAGTCAATAGAGGAGGTGTAGAGTGCGTGGGCAGGGACCTAAGCGATTCCTTTAGATAGTTGTTCAGGATGCTTAGGGAGTGAACATACTGAAAGTTCTGACGTATTGGAGGTGAACCGAAGGGGGGGCACAAAGTTATACCAAATGAAAGCTCATGAAATTCTCTGCAATTTTTGTTTCATACATTTTTTTCGAATTCGCAACCGTTCTCGAGCTACACGCTCCTGAAAAGTGAAAATTTTTGAAAAACAGATTTTTACCTGAAAAATAGAAAATTGTGTTTTAAAGAGTCGGTAAAATAAAAAATACACCAAAAGCTCGCAAAAAATGTTATCTGAGATTTTCCTTCCGTAACTGTTAGTGTGTGGATTAAACATCACAAAACCACAAAAGTAACTTCTGGGGGTGCCGCGCAACCTCACAAAAAAACCACCCTTTCAGTGGAAAAAGCCTTATTTTACTAATAACTCGTTAACCGTCAAAGATATAAAAATTACATTACAAGCATAATTCTAAGGGAAGTATATACCTAGTATGATCTATTTACAATATTAAGGGTAATGAGTCATTTAGCTATTGTCAATTAGTTTTTACCATCATAATAACAAATAAATTGTACTTACATTAAAATGATCTTCACAACAATAAAAGGTCCATTTCGATTTGGGAACATTGCGATTCTCTGCTTCAAATAATTTCATTCTTCGTGAATAATTGGATTTAGGAACACTCATAAAGTTATTATTTGGGGCATTTACAGAAGTATTTCTGCATGTTGGCACAAAACACCACTTATTTGCTACTCCACTCATATTTCTGAATTATATTAATGACATTAATAATATCTGACATATTGCTTTTACATTGGCTCAAAATTTATTTCCGTTGTCTCCCGTTGACGCCTGGTGACGTCATCTTCTATATCAATGTGTGTGTGTGAAGTTAGCAACGCGTTGCCAGCAAAACATTGCCAACTTCACACATAAGATGTATGACGTCACATGATGTTTTCGAAATCATTCAAATATTTGAATTTTAGGTCGATTTGTTTATTAAATATTTATTTTAATCTCACGGTATGGTTAATATGAATGCGTTTAGGCTTTCATATTTATGTATTACTTGATATTAATGCATCATTTGAAGTGAATTGTTATATAGTGCACACACGCTATTCTACAACTTTTGTTTAAAACATTTTTTCGTAGAGTGCTTATTACTCGAGATAATTGAAAATTTCAGGTTAAAAAAATCACCTAGTAGTTTCTTGGTAATTGACAGCTGATTGACAGCCAAACGTCAATATCGTCTATTTGACATTAGATTTGAATTCAACAACCTCAAAAACATAAATAGGGGAGTCATCTTAGACAAAAAAAGGCATATACCTCGGAATAATTCCTCGATCCGTATTTTTTTATGAAACCTTTTGCATTTACTTCTAAATAGTGTCAATGAAAAATGTCTCCTCTTAAAAATGGGTGCTAATTGTTCAGTTGTTTAATAACAACAAATAAGTGCAAAATTAGTTGTAAAATTGAATATCTCAAATTTAAATCGATGAAAAATTTTGAAAATAGGTTCCTAGGGGTTTCTTTGTATGCTGATTAAGAATCAGATAATAATTTTTTGAAATTCGATATTGCGGAATCAAAACGGCGGATAAAAATGTTAAATATTGCAAAATTAACCGATTTTTTGGGATTTTTGAGATTTTTGAGATATCCTTCTTAAAAGATTGGTGGGTCACGTGATGAAGCCCGCTTCTTTGTTGTATGATTGGTTAATACTAATCACGTGGTTTTTTAGAGCGGGTTAATTCAAAAATGAAATTTCGAAAAATTAAAAAATGGAAATTTTAATTTGTAGGTTTAACAATGTCTGTTATAAGAAAGCCATTAATTTATTTTTTTTAATAAATTATGAAGCCCCCTAGTATATACAGAGTAACCCATTTAAAAGCGGGGCACCATTATAACTTTTTCCTTTTTTGTCCGACTGGATCCAAACTTTACCAAAAGATAGAAGAAATTAAGATCTTCTTATGACCAAAAAGACATTCGCGTCTTACAAATGCAAAGCCACCTGCGATACCAAAATAAATGGAAAAATTAAAGAAATCATATAAGGCATTTTTATCGAAAAACTTTATTAAAGAAAGTTGTTCAGAATTGTCCAAAAATCTAGAGTCCAAATTTTCAGCAATATTAAAAAATATTGAATTTTGTTTTTGAAGTCCAAAATTTCAACAAAATTTTAAAAAATACAAATCACTTGACAACTACCTGGCAGCTTACGTTTAATTTCAAACAAAAATGTCATAGCACAATTTTCTAAAGAAAAAGAAACAATTAAAATGATATTTTCGGACTCGGACATTGTTTTAAACAAAATTACAATAGGTAATCTTTAATATTGCTGAAATTTTGGGCTCTAGGTTTTTGGACAATTCTGAACAACTTTCATTAATACAGTTTTTCGATAAAAAAATGCCTAATATAATTTCTTTATTTTTTCCATTTATTTTGGTACCGCAGGTGGCTGTGCATTTGTAAGACGCGAATGTTTTTTTGGTCATAAGTAGATCCTAATTTGTTCTATCTTTTGGTAAAATTTGGTTCAAGTCGGACAGAAAAGAAAAAAGTTATAACCGTGCCCCGCTGTACATATAAAATTGATTTAAAAAATTTCTAAACATTATCTACTTTTTCACAGTTTCCAAGCATGGAAGTTAAAAATTTAACGTTAGATAACAGAAACTTGCGATGGCTTCTCTTACGTAAAATATCATATACTGCTATTATTTTATAATTATATGTCTAGTATTTTTAGGGGAAAAAATTTACCTGGTAATATCGTTGATGTATCTATTTAAGTAGTATAAAATTATTGGGTAAACATTGATTTTAATAAATTTACAACATATTTTTATGAAATAAAAATGAAAAAATTAAACCATGAATAAAACTGTACACATATTCAAGAAATTGCGCCTAACGGCTCGTGGGCTCAAACATCATCTTGGTGAGTAATGGCTATCATAATCGGACATATAATAATATACTAAATTATTTAACCGACTATTGTTAAAAAAAAATTGGATGTGTTAAGCGCAACGTGTTATTGCGCAGCTACTTGCCGAAAGAAAATGTACTGTTTTGAGCTGAATTATATGGCTTAGCTCTCTAGATACAAGAGAACAGGTGGCTTTCTCCCTTCCCAGAATATACATCAAAAATATACATCCGACATACACGGGTCAGGTCAGCTTCCATTGAATTGCCCTGCTCTAGTTGTAGCCGTACTGAAAACATGTATATTTTAACTATTTACCGCTCATTTTGTTTCTCAGTTGTTTTTACACAAAAAAAAAAATATTATAAAGTTTATCCTTCAAGGTTCATATGTCAGCTACCACCTCCATGTGGTCAGAGTGTTATTATCCTTATTATTTTTTTTTGTAACAGCAATTTATTTATAATGCAATTTTCAGACTTTTAGAGTATAAAAATTTTTGTTTTCTTTTTCAATAAAAAAACTTACGAAAAATTACATTTATCGTAAAACAAATTTTTGTATCTAAAAGTACACATCATAAACTTAAATTTTACACCCTCTAGAGTTAAATAGATTTTTCTAATTTTTTTGACACAAGACGTATTTTGGGTAATCCCTTTAAATGCAATATCCCGCTGTTTGTTTATTTTTTTTGCCTATTTTATTCGAGTAACGTTAAATATTATGAAATAATCGAAAATTCGTGCAATACTTAACTTCAAGCTTATGTAAGCAGTGTTTGAAATATGAAAAAAATATTTAAATACACGAATACTTCAAAAAATTTATCATTTTCAATATACATTTGGTTTTATGTCGTTTTCTTTAGTCAATTAAAAGTTACAGCTACTTTAGAGCCGCGCGCGCCCTCGCGCAGGCCCACTTCCTGCATAGCAGGCGACGAACGCAGTGCGAATCGGAACGTTACTTAATCAAATTACTGGTCGCTCAATTTATATTGAAAAAACAAGTATTGTATATGTTTCTTTTGTAAAATTTTCCGTTCTTTCGAATGGCGCTATTGGCTTTTTGATCAAAATAAAATGTATAAAGTTGTTATCAAAAAACTGCATTTTTGCATACAAATTGTTAAATAAAAAATTTAGCACCCACTTTTTGATATGATATTCTACACACTTTCATGAACACGTTCCAAGAGGAATCATCAATCGAGGAATTTTTCCGAAATAAAAATCTACCATGACTCCCCTAAAAGTTAGGTATTTCAATAATCAAAATATGCGTTATAAATACAATAATAATCTTTATTCAGATAGGAAAATCCTAATATAAAACAAATATATACTCAATACACACAATAAATTAAACAAATAATATACACAAATATACACATACATATTTCTAAACACACCATAAACAATAAAAAACAATAAAAAAATGGTTGATTTATATTTGAGATGCAATCAGACAGAATTTCTCAGATAGGTTACTAATTCGTGTTTAAAAATATTTAGTGATCTGCTGTCTTTATTTTTTTTTGGTAAGTTATTGTATTCCCGCAGTCCCTTAAAAAATATATTGTTCATTGCTCTAAAATTATTCGTTCTGGTAATATGAAGATTGTTCAGAGATCTCGTATCATAAGAGTGAATTTCATAATTAAATGTAATAAACTTATTCAAATATGCTGGCATTAAACCCTTTAAAATTTTAAATATAAAAATTAATGCAAAATAGGTAATTCTCACTGATACATGCATCCAATCTAGAGCGTTCAACATATTTTGAATTGGTGTATACCTATTACATCTGAGTATTATCCTCATAGCTCGATTCTGAAGTTTTTGCAATTCATTTTTGCATGATTGATCGAGTAAATACAAAACAGTAGCACAGAAATCAAAGTGCGGCAGAATTATTGATTTATATACTGTGATTCTAGTCTTTAGATCCAAATTAATAGATATTCTTGAAAAACAAAATAATTTTTTTAGAGTTTTATTTATTATATATTCAAAATGACTTTTAAATGATAAAATACTATCTATAATTAGACCCAAATATTTTATTTTTTCTACCATTTCAATTTGAGTGTTATCTATAAACAAATTAATACTTTTATTGTCGATGTTGTTTATTTAAATCTGTCTGTAATCACCATTGCTTTTGTTTTAATTGGATTTAATTTGAGTTTGTTGACTTTAAAATAAGTTTCAACTTTGCACAACTCAATAATTATTTTATTAATAGCAGTGTCAAGATCGTAGTCACAAACAGCTAATAAAGTGTCATCTGCATACAAATTCAAAAAATCAGTTAAGCTGGTAATTTATGTCATTAATATAAATGATAAATAAAAGAGGTCCTAAAATGCTACCCTGCGGAACTCCAAGCTCCACTTCAAGACCTGGAGATAATTTGTTATTCACTCTGGTGGTTTGTTTTCTGTTGGTCAGATAATTTTTTAACCAATTCAGTACGTTACCTCTGACACCATAGTACAATAACTTATCCAACAATATTTTTCGATCTATAGTTTCAAAGGCTCTTAAAAGACTACTCAAAGTAGAAACTTATGATGGAGCTATGGAGCTTTGGTGCTCCATAGGAGCCAAAATACTGAATATGGAACATCGTGACCATGGAGACTTTTGTTCAGGATGACAAAGCTATAATATAGCAAGAATTCAGACGATTCTACCTATGCGGGATCCTTTATATTTTTTGTTAATTTAACAATGGTCCGGGGGGCGGAAAAGGATGCAAAGCCGGATTCATAATGTCTTTACCTCCAGCAACATTGTCTCGAAAATTGAGTTCTTTCTTGCTCTAATGACTAGCCTAATTTTAAAGTTTGTAAAAATACCAATTTTCTCTCCTATTACCACCGTTGTTCGAATTCAAGTAGGTTAAAGAAACTTTATATTCCATAACATAACATGCTCCTTAACTATCATTGTATCGACGACGCACAAAAGACAAGTACGTTACTAATTTTATGGGCTTCACAAAAGTCGATATTGAAGCGCAGGTAACTAACGTTTCGTGGGGTCAGGGGGGTCAGAAGAGGGTTTCGGTGTCGCGCTACAACATTCCCTTCGTCATTCTCATCTCGATCCGATCGTCCTCCTACACACATAGGAATTATATGTAGTATGTAGTGGGAGTAACAGAAAATATCCCCTGTAATACCTTCAGCACGATAAAATAGAAGATAATGAATATTGGAGTGATATTGCGATATCGATTTTATTTGAAATGTTTGCTTTTGATTGGATATTTGATAAGAAAGTAGATATAGAACTAAATGTGGTCGCAGTATTATTGTTTGTGTCAACAATATTTTACTTTAATGTTCTGAATAGCTACAACTTGGAGTAAATCCGAAAAAAGTTTGGCATATACGGGATATCCGGGAACACCGATTACAAGCTTTTTGTGCAGCTTCTATCTACATGTTGTAACAGTTGATTACATATGTCTGCAAATGATTTCTAAGTTGATGATGTTAGTCTGTAAGAGTTATCTGATACTTCTGTTTCTAATCTAAATACATGATTCCTCGTCAACTCCTCATATTTTAATAATGATAAAACTTTCACAATTGGCAAGAGACGTGTAATAATCCCAATCTTATATTATATAATTCACGTAACCCTACAAGTGTTAAATTTTTAGGAGTATACAAGATGGACCATTAATAATAGGCCATAGTGCAGGGGTAGATTCTTTGGGCCAAAATATGAGGATATAACGAAATATGCTTTAGTAAAATGTTGCTGTGGAAATAGATACAGAATGTCAAAATTCAAATTATTTTTCGTTTTTTTGCAATAACTCATCAGCCTCTTGTCTGATCTTCACCGAATTTGCTAGAGGAACTTTTTTCATTCTAGAAAATAATAATGTATGTATTACATCACGTTAGATCATAGAGAGCGCCGCAGGACCTGTATCTGATGATGATTTTTTTTCATATTTTTTATTGGACGAAACGTTGTGGTACTTTTGACCAGAAAATCTGATAAGGGCGTCATTTCCACGTATAGAAGGTATACTTGTAGAACTTGATAGATTCAACCGGTTTCGAGGAAATTGCCGTTAAACATTTGAATAATTTTTTGAAAGCCAAATTCAAATTAATGAAACGAAGTGTATTTATTGAAAAGTGGTTACGTTTTAGTTCTGTCATGTACGTCATTTAATCATTTTATTTTGTTCTTGTGTTCCTCGAGCTAATGTCTTTAACTTCTTTATTTAATATGCCTCGACATAATACTTTTTCAAATGGAAACGAGAGATATGATACGTGTTTACGTACAAAAAAATT
The DNA here is from genome assembly GCA_963583905.1 of Stenurella melanura. Taxonomy (NCBI): domain Eukaryota; kingdom Metazoa; phylum Arthropoda; class Insecta; order Coleoptera; family Cerambycidae; genus Stenurella; species Stenurella melanura. The sequence goes on from OY757312.1 coordinate 135,458,932, forward strand.
TTAGCGGACGTGCTGCAGCGAGGAGATATTCATTTTAATATCCAAAAAGAATACAACCAGACCATAAGATTTTCAAAGATCTCTTTCGTAGTTTGGGAGAAATGTGTTCATTTCACCATAAAAATAATGTAGGACGACCAAAACGAATTACTCCAGATCTAGAACTAGAAATTTTAGTTCTTGTGGATGAAGATCCTCAAGTATTAAGTCGTTCATCAGCGGCAACAGGGGTGAGTGAACAATATGTGTTACGCAAAGAACGCTTCTACCCATATCACTTCACGCCTGTACAAAACTTACTTCGAAGGGATCTTCCACAAAGGCTACAATTTTTTCCAAATAAACACAACAGGGATCGAAATATTGTTAATAACATTTTATTTACTGACGAAGCAACTTTTACTCGCCGAGGCGTTTTTAACTGGAAAAATACCCATTACTGGGAAGTAGAAAATCCTCATGTCGTTAAAGAAATGCATTTTTAGCACGAATTTAAGATTAATGTTTGGTGTCGTATTATCGGCGATCAGTTTTTGGGACCATTTGTCCTTCCTCCAAATTTAAACGGGAGAGTCTTATCTGTTTTTTCTTCAAAATTTCCTTACTGATATATTACATGTTTTCATAGACATACGGAACAGAATGTAGTTTACGCAAGATGGAGCTCCCCCCTCATTTCTCCATTGAAGTCAGGAATTATCTTGATGCGACTTTCCCACGCAGATGGATCGGTCGAGGAAGTGAGTTTGCTTGGCCACCAAGGAGTCCTGATTATAATCCCTTGGATTATTATGCGTGGGGACATATAGAGTCCTTAGTCTATGCAAATATTATCAATTCAACAGAAGAACTGTGGGACGAAATACAAAATGCAGCCAGTTTTATTAGAGGACGGGGAAATATACTGTTGAGTGTAAGAAAATCTCTTATGAAAGAATTAGAAAAGGCATAGGATTAGGTGGAGACCATATCGATAATTTACTCTAAGTTGCAGCAATGGGGTTTTTGCATGGGGGCAAAGTTTATACAATAAATACTAATGTCATTTATGTTATATTTTGGTCTTTTAATAAGATTAGATCCTTATTTTACACAATCTTTTGATATATGTATCTATCTCAATACCATGAAAATATTCAATTAGTTCATAACAAAGTGAAAAAGAGTTTACGCTGTTATTAAGATTTGGTTTTCCCCTACGTTCTGTACTTTTTCCAATAAATGCACTCTTGTTTCATTAAATTTTGAATTTGTCTTTCAAAAAATTGTTCAAATGTTTAACGGCAATTTCCTTGAAAACGGTTGGAGTTGTCAAGTTCTACCAAGTGTACCTTTTATACGTGGAAATGATGACCTGATCGGATTTTCTTGAGAGAAGTACTACTCCAGTCAATAGCCCAATCAACCTGTCACGGTTTAATGTTAAATTTACCAAAATTAGTACCCGGAAACAAAAAATGTGAGTGTATAGAAGAGCAAATTCTAAGAAAGATTTGTGTTTCGATGGACTCGATCTGAAGTGGTGAACTTAACCTAAAAAATTGGAGATTGAAAAAAAAAAACAGTTTTTCGTAAATAACAAGAAAACTATGACTCTAATCGAAAAAAGTTCAGTGAGAAAGTTGTAGGTGCTATTAAGTATTAATTGTGAAAACGCTTTTGGAGATATATCGGAAAAACACTAAAAAATCGGCTTTTCTTATTTTCCCTGTATCATTTTGAAATTTACGTTTAAACACTTACTGTTTACCGTAAGCATAGCTCGCAGCAAGCCGAAAAAGCAGGTGTTTAAAAAATTTGAAATTATCTTTTATTGTTCGAGATATATCGATTTTTCGAAAAAAAAAAGACGTTCTTGAAAATCGGCTAGTCCTGCTCAAGGAAGTGTTTTACAGTAACAATCTTGGACTCATTTTCTTTATAAAGAGTTGTCCTATCATACTGTAAAAGAATTATAACGGTTTTATTAATATTAAGGGTGAATAAATGGCTTTAAAATAATAACATTTTTTTAGGTTATGTTTTTTAAAACAAATTTACAGAAATGACGAACGGGAATCGACTAATGACAATTTTCAACGAATTTACAAAAAAAAATGTTTGTCCTACAACTTTCTGGAACCCAGAAGAAATTGAAATTGGCAAAATTATTAGAATAAAAACGTGACCTAAAAAAAATGCAATTATTTTAAATCTATCTATTTACCCTTAAAACTAATAACTCTTTTAAAGTATGATAGTACGTACAACTCATTATAAAAAAATGAGCCAAAGATCGTTACTGTAGAACCATCCGTTAAGCAAGACTAGCCAACTTTCGAGAACGTCTTTCTTTAGAAAAATCGATGTATCTCGAAAAATAAAAGATATTTTTTAATTTTTCAAAAACTTGCTTTTTCGGCTTGCCGTGAGCTATAGTTGAGATTGACAGTAAGTATTTAAACGTAAATTTGAAAAAGATACGGGGAAAACAAGAAGAGCCGATTTTTTTACGGTTTTTTCGATGCATCTCGAAAAGTGTTATCGCAATTGATACGTTAAAAATAGCAATCGAAAGAATTTTGGTATACATTTCTACTTATTGATAGTGCAACAAATAACACCATTTGTATTGAAAAAATCATTTCGGTGAAATTTTCTTCAAACTTTGGGAATAGTTAGTTCAAGGGCTTCCGAACAAAAAAATGTCATGCGATAAAATTGATTTAATGCCTTCTCTGCACAATTATAATAACTGGAAGTTAAAAATACTTGAAAAATTTTCTCGGTGAATTTTTTTTTTTAAACTTTGGGAATAAGTAGTTCAAGGGCTTCCGAAAAAAAATGTCATATGAAAAAATTTATTTAATGCAGAATTACAGTGACTGGAAGTTAAGTTACTGCGATTACATGAAATATGGCGGATAGAGAGACGGACGGGCAGACGGACAACTCGACAGACGAACGGACAGATGACGGACATGAAAGTTATTCAAAATTGCATGCCTGAAATTTTTCTCTGTGAGACATATTTACGATTTTAGAAACGTGTTGATAAAATTTTTGTTTTTGTATTTTCGACGAGTAGAATAGTAGATACGGCAAAAATGCATATGACAGTTTTTGTAAGGTATTTTATAAAGTTTGTTTTAGGCATAATTTCGATACCGCTAATGGTTAGCGAGATATGGGCAAGAAATTGAATTTGACCACAATTTTTCCAATATGGTGGCTCGAGCGTAATAGATAGTGATGAGGACCTTTAGTACTTATTAGCACACCTTAATGAACATCTTTTGCCAAGTTTCAAAACGTCCACTATTGTTTCCTACGATTTTCCTTATTTAACTGATGTAATAGTTATTTATGCACCAAGTGCGTTATATAGATTATAACGCCCGGAGGGTAACATGATGCCCGAGGACTTTTCTTCTTTTAAATACATTTTTTTCCTAGTCTGTGACATTTGTTGATACTTTGAAGTTTATTTAGTGTATCTGACAGTTGTCGATATTTTGACGTTTGTTGATGTTATAAAAGGAAAATTAATATGGAAATACCACAAGATATCCGAAACAATGCGGGAAAAGCCACAGAAAATGTAATGCCGGTAAAATCCAAACCATTATACGATAAGGAATATGAAACATTTACTCTCTCTTTGCTTCTCATATAACAGGGCGTTATGGCCATATCGCCCGCTCATTGTGCCCGTGGTCATTATGAGCGTCTTTATAGTAACCGTATCCAAGGTATAATAAACAAATAACATACAGGTGAAAAATAAAAGTATTTACAAGTCAAAAACAAATAATAAGAACCATTGTTGGTGCTAATAATAGACATAGTTGTATCAATATCACTATTTTGTGAGTTAAGTATTTTATCCGCTTCGTCCATTTTTATATTTGAGTTATACATTTATGTATTTCAGCATTTTTTGCAAATGTTTTTTGAAATAATGTATTTTGAAGAAAAAAAATTGAAGGATCGTCAAAATAATAATCAAAATTGTAAATTCCTTTTATCATTATATTGAAATTAAAAAAATAATATAAATAATACAATATTTCTTTAAAAAATCTTCATGCTCTTATTTTCTTGTGATTCATCTTCAACACGATGCTATATCTAAACTTTGACATATCTAAAGAGAAATAATGGAGCAACTTCAATCACTTTCAATGTACTCTTATAATGTGGTTATGCGCCAAAATGAAATAATGGCGCATAGCCTAATTATAATGGACTTTCCTTACTTTTTCTTTTTACCACTGTTACCATACACCTATGTTTAATGCACAAAAATATTGAGTAGAATATTTTTTCAACACCTATGAAAAAGTATTTTGTTTGTATTATTATTTTTCTTACTTTTGTAACGAATGATGATTTAAAAACTATATAAATTATTTTTTAAAAGTTAATTATTATTTGTTTGCTTTAATTGTATTGAAACAAATTCTTTATAGGATTTTGCAAACATCAGAAAAAATAACTATCCATGGGAACTAAAAGAAAAGCTATGTGTAAAAATATTAATGAAATCTTTGCATTCGTTCGATAACCTGACTCTGGTTAAGCTAGCAAATTAAAATTCCTTAAATGCATTTGTACAATTTCTTATTTGAAAATTCTCATTCAACAACTAGCATTCACACCGTCCCCTACGGCGATGCAGGTTAAACTAGTATTTACATAACCCCCTACGTTATATGAAGATTCAGTTAAAAATGAGAACAAAGGCATAGAATGGATTTATTTACCTACCTTTCTTTAAAAAAATCCATTCTAATGAATTACATTTCCATGAAATCTATTATTCTCTTTTTGGAAATGCTTAGCCTTTGAAACGTTTTTCTTTCTTATTCTGAACCCATCAGAAAGACACAAAGCCACTCATAGACATGATGAAAACCAAGACAATTTCTATGAATAAGTATGAAAAATTATATTTGACATTCAACACACATGTAGAGTAAATGGCGTTTTCAATTGATTTTCGAACACACAGAATAAAAAAACCGCTGCCCAAGGAATCACTACTTCCACAGCCAGATTTCCCATCCGAGTCTCTTTAAAGGAAAACGTCTTCACCATATTTGCAGTATTTTAACAATATTTGAAGCAGATGTCATAAAAAAATTTGAGGCGCTGGCTTCCAGCATATACACCAAAAATGAAGTTTCTAGACTTTTATTAGCTTGCTTCACTTATTTTTCCTTACTTACCTCCCCCACCCCTTCAACGGAATTGTCTCAGTCAGATATCATTACAATGTATACGTGTACCTAATTTCAAGCGAATATCTCAATTTTATCTTATCAACCCCCTTATAACGGAGTAGAGGTGGTGGGGAGTTGAAAATATTATAAAGAAGTCTGAGGCCTTGGCTTCCAGTATATACACCAAATCCCAAGTTTCTGTACTCTTACCAGCTTACTATACTTATTTTCTCGTATTTACCCCTACTTACCACCAACACTTCACCGGAATCATCTCAAAATATAATATATTATTAATATTGTCAAATAATAATCCAAATTATAGAGATATATACAGTGCAACAAAAAAAGATTATGAAAATCTATTAGAACAAGCAAGAAAAAATAGTTACGATGAGAAAATAAAAAAATCAGATAATAAAATTAAAACTATGTGGAGCATTCATAATTAAATTATTGGTAAAAATACGAGGAATAATGTCGAATTAAAGGGGAACCCAGCAAACGTAGCGAATGATTACAATAGTTTTCTCATAAACGTAATACCTGAGTTATTGAAAGGCGTTGATAATGTACCATTTAATTGTAACATCCAATTAAATAATCAATCAATGTTTGTCAAACCCGTATCAGAGAACCAAATAATTATTTTAACTAATAGATTAAAAAATAAACATACAAGTGGAGATGATAATATTCCCACAAGTATTATTAAATGTTGTATACAGCTTATAAGCCAACCAATATGTTATATAATGAATAATTCATTTAAATATGGTATCTTTCCCGATCAGCTAAAACTCGCATTAATTAAACCCCTCTATAAAAAGGGCGACCCAGAAATGTTTGAAAATCATAGGCCGATCAGTGTATTGCCATCTTTCTCTAAACTCTTTGAGATGGCAATGTGCGATCGTCTTATGAACTTCATGATATCATGTGGATTATTAAGCAACAATCAACATGGGTACATTAAAGGACGGTCTATAGAAACAGCAATTTTTCAGTTTACTGAAAATATTTTAAAAGCGTTTGAAGCTAGTCATCTGTCATTAGGAATATTTCTTGACTTATCAAAAGCATATGATTGCTTAAATCATACATACCTTCTTGAAAAATTAGAAAAATATGGAATACGGGGAACAGCAATAAAATGGTTCAAATCTTACTTATCTAATCGGACACAAAAGACAGTCATTATTAACAATGGAAAAGAAATAAAATCTGACATTAAAGAAAAAAATATAGGCATTCCACAGGGCAGTATCACAGGACCGATTCTGTTTATCATTTACATGAACGATCTAGGTAATATCATATTTAATGAAAAAAATAGTTCGATTACAAATTATGCGGATGATACGAATTTATTAGTTACAGGAGAAAATTATCCTGAGATAATAAACTTAAGTAATACCTTAATGCTGAAAGCAAAAGAATGGATTTTTATTAAATTTTGAAAAAACGAACATTATCCTATTCAGAACACTACAAACAAAAATAGAAACACCTAAAACTGTAAATATTTTAAATGACAAATTAAATATTCAAGAAAACGCAAAATTTTTAGGAGTGTATATTAATGAGCATTTACACTGGTCAACACATATAAAATATTTAGGCAAAAAACTGAATGCTATTTGTTACAGCATTCGGATTATCCGTAAATATTTAAAACAGAAATCAATACGAATTATATACTTTGCGAATTTTGAATCTAGTGCGAGATTTGGAATCATCTTCTGGGGAAGTAATAGTATCCATGAAATATTCCTAATACAAAAGAGACTTGTAAGATTAATGCACAACTTGGCTTTTAATAAGACCTGTAGGGGGGTTTTCAAAAAAAACAGAATTTTAACTATTATTGGAGTATATGTGTATGAATGTTTAATGTTTGTTTTTAAAAATAAAGATAAGTTCACAACTTATAATATTTCTCATGCCTATGAAACACGGTGTACTGATATAAACTACCCAGTACATCGGCTAACAATAACGGAAAAGAATCCACATTATATGTGTATAAGGCTATTTAACAAACTACCAGAGAAATGGAAAAATATTGAAAGAATAAATAAATTTAAAAAAGAAATTAAAAATATGTTGATAAATTTAGAGCCCTATAATTTGGAAGATTATTTTGAAAGCTAAGTTATGGTTAGCGAACTTTTGTTTTGACGATATTTCATTTTTGATATGTACCTTTGATTGGAAAGTGTAATATCTTCTCTGAAATAAATAAGTATTATTATTATTATTATTTCAAATGTCTTTATAATACATACGTGTACCAAATTTCAAGTGAATATCGCAATTTGATTTCATCAGCTACTTTAAAAATGGAGTGGGGGTGGTGGAGGGGTTGAAAAATATTATAAAAAAAATCTGCGGCTTTGCCTTCTGGTAGGTACACAAGTCCTAACTATATATGTACTCTTACCAGCTTGCTTTACTTATTTTCCCCTATTTACACCTAATTCACCTTTAATGGAATCATCACATCTAGCTCCAGATGCCGTTATTAAACATGCGTGCACTAAATTTTAAGTATCTCAATTTTATGTTATCATCCCCTTTAGTAATGGAGTGGTGTGAAAAATATTATTAAAAATTCTGAGACCGTGACTTCTACTATCTACACCAAATCCCAAGTTACTATACTTTTGGCTTCTTTTACTTATTTTCCCTTATTTATACCTATGTAACCCCCAACCCTTCACTGAAATTATGCAAAATATAATCCAGTTCCAGATCTCATCATGGTACATATGTGTACTAAATTTCAAGACAATGTCTTTAACCGTTGCTGAGAAAACGTGCCCACAAAAAAGTTACAGACCGACCGATCGACAAACAGAAAATATGTTTTCGCTTAAATTTAAAATCTCAACGTTTTATGACATATTAAGCCTATTTCCATAAAAAAAATTGAATTTTTTTTACGATTACTGTACTTACAATCCACTACGTGGATGTGGAAGTAATAATAAAATGGATTATTACTGGAAATATAAACTTTCATATTCCTTTCACTAAATACAACATAATATCATAATATACATCACCTGATGAAGTGGAACTTAATACTATGGACTACCTACTCATACCTGATTTTGATTGTTTAGAAGCCACCTCAGGAATTCTTAATTCTTGTATTGTAGTTGCTCTAATCATTATTTATCTGTAGTAATTTTCATTACGCTACGTTGCGTTATGTCATTACATTACGTTACTTTGCATTATAAGTGCTACTTCAAGATGGCACGCTATTATTGATTTTTATTTAATATCTAGACTTAAAGAAGACTTCAAATTGCCATCAAATTTTACAGAAATTCTCATTTTACCATACTCTATCATCAGTGATAAACAGCCAATAGTTAAAACCGACTGTGAGACACAGTGTATATGAGGTTTCTATGAAAATAATTGCCTTTTACACATTTCTTCCTAAAATAATCTTATTGAATTGAATTCGAATTGAAACTATGTGAAATAGTGAACAGATCCGTTAAACTAGTTTTTTTATCATACTGTGTCATTGTATTCTGTACTACTTGAATTGTCTATATTCGGTTCAAATGACGGTATATTCTCAAAACTCATTTGAAGTATTTGTGCACAACAATTAAAGTGGCTCTAGAACACGCCAAACGTGATTGGTGCATTGATGCCAGTGAAATTGGAATGCCAATCACAATGGGGATTGTCGAAGCATAATCGGATGATTACCTGGGCTGTTTTCATTAGCGGGGCTTTAAGATTAGTTGGGACTATTCCAAGAAGAGGATTATTTGAAATATGCTTAATATCAACTACTATTTATGGAGCAGTATTTTCAGTTTTTTGATAGTCTGACATATGAATATCGTGGAAATGATTTCAATACTTTTTTCCCCTTTACTACAAAAAAAAAACATAAATATTAATAAAAATACAAACTGGTTAACTTCCTTCCTACGAGTATCTTATAATAAGTCTTATAATAAGTCAAAGAACTTTATCATATGCAAAAAAATCAGTGAAGATATTTACGCCCTATTTTTATTGGATGACCACTAAAAATATAATGATGTATAAAAATGAGAATAAATAAAAACAATAATCGTCTAAAACAAGCAACCCCGAGAAAATGAACATATATTTAAATGATGTGCTTATCAACAATTATGTTTGTGATCTGCTTTCTGAACTTAGTGATATTAGTGCAGGACTTTATATTAAGAGGAATAGAATTATATAATTTTACGGCTGTGTAACTAAATTAACGTTGAAAAAAGACAGATTTATGCTTGGGAAGAGTGAATGGGTACAATGACGTGTAGAACGTTGATGTGTATCAGTACCTTTCTTTAACTTAAAAAGTAAATAACTTGGTGTCTCATGGTTGGTCATTTTAAAAATTAAACAGGCCATATGACATTCGATACGCTCTGAGAGGTATAACCATTTTGATTGTTTGACGTCATAAGTAATGTGATCAAATTTGCGTAAGTTATATGAAAATCTTATACATGCATTTTGGATCCTCTGAAGAGATCCCTTATCGCGATTTAAAATGGCAGGCCAATGAACAGTATCGCAGTAAGAAAGGGGCGATAATATTAATGAATCAGTTAATTTTAGTTTAACTTCTGTACTGAGAATATCTTTGTGCATGTATGAAAGTTCCGGGGCGGCTGGAAACACTGAGAAGGGGGGGTTTTAGTCGGTAGGAGTCCGACACTACATAGCGTGTTGGACACTCAGCGCTAGGTGTCCATGAAGGATCCCCCCCCCCCCAAAAAAAAGAATTAATATTTAGAACGGCATTATCTAAGTCAAATAAAGAAAAGGAATACTATAATTGAGTATCGTCCGCGTACTGATGAGATGAACAAAACTGAAGGCAACTGTTAGGATCCGCTGTATATATAGATAATAACAGAGGTCCTAGGACACTCCCCTGTGGCACACCTCTTGTAATATCAACTATGTTAGAAATGCTGTTGTTTAATATCACTTTTTGACGACGATTACAGAGGTAATTACAAAAAAAAAAATGCCGTAATTTCAAAACCATAGTATTTTAATTTCGCACACAGCGTGGCGTGATCAAGAGTATCAAATGCCTTACTATAATCAAGTAGTATCAAGCAGCAGTTCTGATTATTATCACATGCGGTAAATACGTCGTCAAAAACTTGCAATAAAGCCGTAGCCGTGCTGTGACGCGCACGAAATCCAGACTGCGAGGTAGGTAAAATCAAGTAATTACTTAAATAATCATTTACCTGCTCATACACTACCTTTTTAATTTCTTTGATAATACAGGCAATAAGCTAATGTGTCGAAAATGATTTATAAGTGTGGGGTAGTTCTTGTTGGCCACAGGAATTACGTTAGCGTCTTTCCTAGCAAAAGGAAACGTGCCCTCTAAATGATATTCATTTACAATATAAGTTAAATGTTCAGTGAGGTATGGAATAATGCATAAAATAATTTTAATATTAAAACCGTCAGATCCCATGGCATTAGATTTAATTTTATATATTATTTTCTCAAATTTTTCGCAGGTAGTCGTTGAGAATGTAAAAGAAATGCCGTCATGCAAAATATAATTTATATTTTTATAAACAAAGAATTATCTACACATTAAGAAAATGTTCAATTGTTATAGCGTTTCTGTGCTTCATTAGTATCCTATTATTCTACTCTATGGAACTTTTACTCCGTACCGTTAAGAACGAAATAAAATAAATAACGAAAGCACCAGCTTAGTTATGATAACGGATCAAGTTGAAGCCACAAAACTCGCTCGCTCGGCGGAGAGAAGTGCGTAAGCCTGTTGCAGGTGGCAGGAGTCGTTCCCCTCTCGTATCCCGAAGCCAGGTGGGCCTGATTGATGATCCTGGCGGCGCCCCTGCCGCCGTCGCCGCCGTCGGGGCTGAGATTTATTCCGGGCGTTCGATTAGTTCTGCGGCCTTGTCGACCAAAAGTTTATAATTGGACCGGTCGAAAGCGTGGTAAACATCGGTCGCCGGATGTGGCAGATACATATCGGTGATGGATCTCTGTGTACTTGTTGTTGGCAGAACAGAATCTCCGGAGACCATAATAAAACGGAGTCTCAGAAGAGATAATCTTTCCGGGTAAAAACGCTGCGCTCGAATATACTCGAACTTCTTCCGTTCAGTTTATTAATTGAATTGATACATCGACTTTTATCCAAAATTGAAATGAGTGTGGAACTTATGTAAAGACGTATAGAGACAAATAAGAAAATACTGCGGTTAAAACGACAATCTGTTTCCAAATAGCGAACTGTTGAGCACTTTCATCCTACAAATATTATACAGGGTATCTGTAGTATGTACAAAAATACATTTCAAGATAACACATTGCCCAAAAGAAGTAAAAAGTTATATAACGCTTTTGCTTTACTCCAACGGTTTCTCTCAAATTAAATATTTTCTGAAAATATCATACTTCTAGTTAAGATAATATTTATATTTACTGGGACAGTAATAGTCAATTGAAATGTTACATTGACCTTGCATTTTGTAAGATTTTTTTCTTTTGATGTTTAGTGGAGTCAGTATGAATATAAAACTCGATTTTCGGGATTAAAAGCTCCGCCATTTGGCCGCCATCTTGAAAAAGAGGGCGTAAACAGTCATTCCGTGATATCTTGAGAACCGCAAGTCTCACAAAAAAAATTCTAAGACTTTTTTGTAGAGAATTGAATTTCCTACAATCCTAGTCTGGATACTTCTTACCTAAAATTGAACATGAAAAAGTTATAATTCAAAATAGACGAAAATTTTCAAGAAAAATATAATTTATGGGTTATAACTTTCTTTCTATTGATTTTATTGAAAATACACATCAGATGTTTCTTGTATATAATTTTATTGCAAATAATTTTCTCTACTCATTTCATGAATTTCTCTTCTTTGGAGAGGTGTTAGAGCGCTGCAAATGGATCAAGTGCATCAAAAAGGGCATTGGATAATTCTGAAAAAATTTTGGAACTCTCCTGGGATGATTCCAAACTCTTTTTGTCGCCTGCAATTTTTGTCCAAGTCTCTTCTCTTTCGAGTAAAAAAATCGCAAAATTCTAAAATTTTTATTTTTCCTCACCAAATAACTTTAAAAAATGACAATTTCAGAAAAAATGTTTCAAACAAAGTAGTCTATTCTTAGTCGGACAATCCGAATTTGCAATAATATATAGGGGTTCCCGATTAAAAAATCGAATTTGACCTTGAATGACCTTAACCCTTCCACACAAGGTCAAAATGACATATACCGGCGAGCTGCTCCCAACCAATTCTACATCTCTAATTTGTTTAAAACATTTTTTCGTGGAGTGCGTATTACTCGAGATATTTGAGTTTCAGGTTAAAAAAATCACACGAGTGATTAAACTTTCAAATATCTTGAGTAATAAGCACTATACGAAAAGATGATTCACACAAAAGTTGTAGAATTAGATGGGGGCTGTACCGCGGTATATATCACTTTGACTTTTAGTGGATTGGTTGAGGTCATTCAAGGTCAAATTCGGTTTTTTAGTCGGTGACCCCTATATTTTATTGCAAATTCGGATTGTATGAGTATAAAACTCGATTTTCGGGGTTGAAGCCCCCCATTTGGCCTCCATCTTAAAAAGGGGGCGTAATCAGTTATTCCGCGACATCTTGAGAACCGTAAGTCTTACAAATAACATTCTAACACTTTTTTTGTAGAGAATTGAATTTTATACAATATTGGTCTAGATACTTATCGTAAAATTGAAAATGAAAAAGTTATAATAAAAATTGACGAGAATTTTCAAGAAAAAAGAAGAGGTTTGGACAAAAATTGCAAGAGACTAAAAGAGTTTGGAATCATCCCAGGAATATTCTAAATTTTTTTCAGAATTGTCCAATGCCTTTTTTGATGAACTTAATTCATTTGCAGCGTCCTAACACCTCTCTAAAGACGAGAAATTTAAAAAATGAGTAGAGAGAATTGTTCGCAATAAAATGATTCACAAGAAACATCTGACACGTATTTTCAATTAAATCAATAGAAAAAAAATATAACCCCTAAATAATATTTTTCTTGAAAATTTTAGGCTATTTTGAATTATAACTTTTTCATTTGCAATTATACGGTAAGAACTATCTAGATCAAGATTGTAGATAATTCAATTCTCTACGAAAAAAGACTAAGAAAATGTTTTGTGAGAGTTACGGTTCTCGAGATAGCGCGGAAAAACTGTTTACGCCCCCTTTTTCAGGATTGTGGCCAAATGGGGGGCTTTTATCCTCGAAAATCGAGTTTTATACACACACCGATCCCCTGTAAATATCAAAATAAAAAATCTTATCCAACTCAACATGCAAAGTTCGGCCAAAATTTTGTAACATTTCAATGGACTATAATGCCGGCCGAACTAAACCAAATTCAAGGGCTTTTTGACACTTACGTCTGCCTTTTTATTATACCAGAAATGCACCGTCCTACCTATTTGAAGGTTGCCGCTGTACTTCATAAAATTTATGGCGTTGGCGGCTTCAACGAACATTTTTTGTGTCTTCCAGCATTGCGTTATTTAGTTGTAAGCTATGCCGCCCCTTATCAATCTCGCAGTGTTGTCATTGTGTTTAATTGTCTAGATTTAAGGTAAAGTGTAGTAAACATTAACATAACTACAGGTGTAACGAATGAGGGTTAAATAAGAATTCTTTAAATGAAATTAACTATTTTAAATTTAATTAGTGGCAGTGGTAAACAAATTTGCATTATAATAAACATAATCGTAGTTTTATTCTTATAGTAGGGGAGTGCTGAACTAAAGTTTCGTGTAATCGCGGCATGGCTAAATTTATGAAAAGCGTTTAGTTCCAATCAAAATAAAGAACTTTTTACCTGCAGCAAAGTGCCAAAGTGTCGCGAAAGGGGTGAACATTCATTTTCAGTCGGTTTCATTCCGCGCAGAATTCACTAGACGTCATAAAATATCCATTTTTTTTCGTTCGTGTCGAGCTGAATGTTCGATTTTGACCCTGCAATTTACGATGTCGATACATCGCCGATCTTCTTCTTACGATAGAGCTGTAGAACGAGTTTCCACTAGAAATATTAATTTGGTTACGAACTCTTGAAAATTTCATGTTATTCAACTTTTTAGGTTCAATTTCAAAATTTTCTGAGAGGTCCAAATAGGCCATATTTATTTCACTTTCGTCGAGTCGATTTTCTGATTTTCCTGGTTCAATTTGGTATTAGGATAAAGTACCAATCTTACTCTTTCCATGGAAAGTCGCGCGCCTTCATACTCGATGTATTTATTTAGTTATGAATTTTTGAAGAATCCATGTCTTTCAATGTTTACTGGAGACACCATTTTTCCTTCGTTCGTGACGAGCCGCATTTCCGGCTGCGATTTGATATCAGAATAAAACGCCAACCTTCATCTTCCCATGGAAACCTAAAACGACCTTCCATTCCACGTATTCACTATGTTATGAACGTTTGAAAAATCCATGGTTTTTAATTTTCTAATGGGCTTGTTCAGCATTTTTTTTTTTATTTCATAAATCGAATGTGCAAGTATAAATTAACGGATCTGCAAAAAATTTGAATCTTATTCGCACGTTTAGTATCTTAAAAACTATTACAAATCTCCATCTCACGAAAATGGGGCGTGGCCAGGCCCTGCGTCACTATACGCATAGACTCAGCGATCTCAGTAGACTTGATGCTCCTTACTTGTTATAATTATAAGTGTTTTCAAAGTATTGTTTGTTTTGTTTACTACTTGACAGTAGGGGAGTACAATTTGGTGAAATGTCAAATAATTACAATTTTCTATCGCTCCTGCCGGGACGAATTTTCGATTTTGACCATGCAATTTACGATTAGAATTGATCGCCGACCTTCTCCTTTCCTTAGAAACATAGGACGAACTTTCACTGGGCGTATTTATTTAGTTACCAGCGTTTAAAAATTCCATGTTTTTCGACTTTTCAGGTTAAATTTGAAAGATCCCAGAAGCCATTTTTCTTACGTCACTTACGTATAGTGACGTCATATATGAGCCCTCGGTTTTTGCAACTATTACCAATTTCAACTCCTTATATCTCGAGAACGGAAAAAGTTAATAATACGAAATTTTAACTGTATAATGAGAATATCGAGTACTATATGAAAAAGTATAAAAACCGTATAAAAAGAATATCATGGAACAACCCCATTCCCGGCCGGGTAAGGAGACAATATTCGAAGTGAAGTGCTGTTATTGTCTTGTACACTGTTATCCTGGAGTACATTGATAAATTAACACTAATTCTATAGAAATAATTCTTTTTTTTTATTTATTTTACCCATTATATATTATGCAGGTTTCGGGTGGCGGTCACTTTTATGCACATTATGACGCATATTTCCTGAGATTGTTGACACCATAAATTAATTATTGCAAAAGTTATTGCAAAATTAAGATGTCATATCATCTTTTGATGTTTTTCATTCAATTTTCGAGAAATATAGCAAACGGATTTTGATTCGGCGGATGCCATTTTGTAGGTTTTTTAAATGCCTACAACTATTGCTTCAAACTTTTTTCGCTGATAAAGTTACATTCGTAGATAAACGAGAAAAGCAGATTTTTTCACCTCTCTTTCGTATGTAAAGCGTCCACCATTTTGTTTCTGCAACTTTGTTTTGGATACACTCTTTTTATAATTGATATTTCACATGTACTGATTATAATTCTAGTGTTTTTTTTTTTTTCTAGTGGGAATTATCTTTGGAAACTTTCCTACTTTGATTGATCTAATTATATAAAATCTTGAATTTATCAGCGAACAGTACAGTGTTTACATCTAGTTTACTACTCAGCTTGTTGGAAAGAATTATTAAATCGGACGTCAATGTCAAATTACTTTAATTTGAAAGCCTGTCATGGACTATACGTCTGCCTACATTATGTATTAAGGGTGTAGCTGCATTGTGCCTTGTATAATTTTCCACTTGAAACTGTCTCACAGAATCACGATCAATGTTTGCCAGGTTAAAGATAGATACAGTACCAAACACCTTGGCAGATAAACTTCAAGTAACAAACTGAATTGCAGCTGTAAACTTTGATACAATCGAACAGTAGGATAACAATTATTTTTAATTAAGAAATTTTTGTACAGAATATCTGGTACGCCGTATAGTTACGGCCAACTTTGAACAGACAAAAGTTTACCCTTGAAAAAGAAACGCTATGATGAGCTTTAAAAAACATGAAAAATTGCTTTATTATTAGGCCTGTCTAGGCCACTCATCAACAGGAATTTTTATTTCTTAATAATTCCTAATTTTGAAAGGGAAGGGAATATACCTGTCACCATAATAAATATTTGTCATCAGACTAAATCCTATGAAGTTCAATCCCAGAAACTATTTCTTATCTCAGATTAACTTACGTGTTTCAAAACATATGTATCCTTTATAACAGCTTGTATCCAAAATAAACCAATAATAATTGTAACTCAAGTTCAATGAATCTCCTTTGTGTTCGGAATAATAGATCTGTCACCAAATAAATTGTTTCGGTACCTTATTATGATGTACAGAGACGGCGCGGAGGTTCGTAACGTCACTTGTTAATTTTTCCAGATGATGATATGTTATAAAATTTTCACAATGATATCACTTAGCGTGATCAAAATTAGATCAATATACAGGTAATAATATAGGATAATAGACCATTTCTTGTTTTATCATATTTAGTAAATATTAGATTCGAGTTTATGAAAATTATAGCATACTTTGCAGCACTCAATTTGTAAATAGAGAATTGAGAGTCAAATATAAATACCTCTATGAAAAAATGTTTGGTGTTCCATTTAAAAAAAATCGGTAAAGGTATTTACATAGAACTTCCCTCTTTATTTGTCCATGGCGGTCACTCTAAAAAATTAATATTCACGAAATGACATTGAAAATAATAATCGAAATATAGTTATCGCTATTATTATAAAGAAAACCTGATAATTTTTGGTCAAAAAAATATACAGAGTGCTCATCCAACAACCGAAGTTCAATACTAAATGACAGGTGCCAAATATGGAAGGTTTCGCAAATACCTTTACAAATGTCCACCATGACTGAATTATTTTTTGGGATAACCACCCTGTACATTTTTCAATAAAAGTGTAATAGGTGCATATGCCAAATATTATTGCCATCTGTCACATTTTCAATTCCACATTCACGTAGTGGAGTGGAAGTATAGTGGTGGTTAAAAAGTTTCCTTCTATTCTATAGTAGTGGTAAAAAAATATTACAAATTTATTTATTTATTTTTTGAAATAGGTTTAGAATGCCATGAAGCATGAACATTTTAAATTTGAGCAAAGAAAAAAAATTTCCGTCTATTTTAGTGGTAAAAATTTTTCCAAAAATGTTGGTGAAAAAATGTTCATATATTTTTTTTCTGAATAGGTTTAGAATGTCATGAAACGTGAAAATTTTAAATTTGAGCAAAACAAATTTTTTCCATCTATTCTAGTGGTAAAAATGCTTTAAAAAAATGTTGCATTTTTTTCTGAAATAGGTTTGGAATGTCATGAAATGTGAAAATTTTAAATTTGAACAAAGAAAAAAAAATTCCATCTATTTTAGTGGTAAAAAATTTTTGAAAAATGTTTTTGTTTGAAATAGGTTTAGAATGCCATGAAACGTGGAGATTTTAAATTTGAACAAATAAAAAAATGTTTTTCATCTATTTTAATGGTAAAAAATGTTTCCAAAAATGTTGGTGACAACATTTTCAAATTTTTTTTTCTGAGGTAGGTTAGAATGTCATGTAACGTGGAAATTTTAAATTTGAGCCAAAACATTTTTTTTAATTAGACGGTCCACCCTGTATATTTTCCAGTGAAAGTTTAACCATTTCTTCGCTCGCAGTAGCGTCAACTACCTACCAAATTTGACTGCTCTCCGTCAAGTAGTTTTTTAGTTAATGCACCAACAGACAGACAGACAGACTGACGGAATTGAAAACCTATATTTTCGTAATCTACGTGATCTGAAAAGTCAAAATCCAAAAAAGTCTCGGAGGGTGATTTTTTCTCCCTTTGGTATGTGAGGGAAGTAAAAAATCAACTGTATTGATTTCTTAAATTTAAATAATTAATAACTTTTTTATTTACTTTTTTATTTGAAAACAATGGAGCTCTTCCCCTAGCTAACAATAATATATTATGCATGTTTCAATATAATCGGAGTTTTCTTTTTAAGTTATCGTGTTTATAAAAAAAACGTGAGGGACGGATGGGCAGATATACAGACGGACATTTTGAAAGTTGTTCAGAGTTCTACTGCCAACACAATGCTAAGAATGATTTTCTCTACGAGCGTTATTATCGGTTTTAAAAATATGTCGATCAAAATCTTCGTTCAGTCCAACGCCGTTGGCTAAAAAACAAATTCTGATCATTTTTTTCGAAGAATATAATAATTAATGCACGGGAATTAGTTTATATTCGCCGATGCTATATGAGATTTACGAGTATCGCTGTGATACAGAGTGGAGGAAGGATGAAAGGAGCGTCGGTATGTGGCGGTAGGGAATAAAATTCGGAAGCAGATGTTTGTGTCACCTTGCTTCATCCGAAATGAGAAAGTGAGAATCAGTATGTTCATGTGTCAGGAGTTCTCTTCGTTAATATCTAATGTAATATAATTATTATTTAATGAGCGATAATGTAAACAGTAACTCAGGCAGATGAAGTTTGCAGCGCGAACCGTAGACGAGTGCTGTAAATCATCATAAATCATCAAGTGTGTTACCATTACCGCAAGTTCAGTACTATACTTTATCTACGATTAGAACAATAAATGGTAATATAATAGTTTGACAATGTCCAAACTATTGAAACAACATGTCAAATCACTTTCCTCCACTCAATAATAATAATGGACCATTCTATTTTGTTTTGCAGTCTATGTTGTGAAGATCCTCTGGCTCTCAACTAACTCTATATACTCTACTGTTCCATCTATCACAAAGAAATACCATCATGTTAAGAGAACAAATCATTCCTTGGTAAACTGTTAGCCGTACAGGCACATTTTACTTAACGGAGTAATATAATTTGTTATCTGTCATCTATGTTTTGCCTGTCCTATCTATATTCATATAGTTTTTTTTTTCTATTTCTTTCGAAGGAGAAGAACATGAAAAATTGGTGGCGCCTAGCAAAATTATTTTATATTTTCTTCACCTTATATTGCCCCTTTCCTTATTGTCTTTTCTAAATGGTACGATTAAAGGTACTATTATTGTAACACATGCAATCAGAGCTAAATGAATTAAAACTATTTTCCATATAATGGCGCAATTTCATAGAAAGTTAGGACGCTAGTTCACAGGCCCTAAAATGTTACAACGAAGTCAGCAATGTAATATTAGAGAGTTTTAAAAGTAAACAAGCTTGTATGAGTTTATAATTTCAGCAACGGTTCGTGTCAAATACAAAAACTTTTCTGCAATAACTATAAACTGTAGTACATTTTATAAATCCGAAGTTATTTATTGCCAGTTAACAATCTCAAAACTAGACTCCCCTAAACTCCAAATTATGAGAACGTTTGGTTCGACCAGCATTAAAATTGCTTTATTAAGCGCACAATCAATTAATTTCGCGGGAGCGAGGTAAAACACGGTGCCGGTTTAAAAGAATAGGTAAATTAGTTATCGAACAGTTAGACTCATAAATGCTGTAATTGATACCGGATTTCCAACCTCACTGTACACTAGGTAGGAAACCAGTCGGTTCTTCCCTTAATTGACAAAAATTAGAAGGATTCTAGACGAGAAAAAGGGTATATTGTCACCGACTGGGGAAAATTAGATAGCTATAGATATAGAATAGTTTAACTTGTTGTTAAAAGAATGCTTTATATTTAGGGTAAGCTATTTTAGCCATATTTTCTGTAGATGACGCCAGATACTGGGGTAAAATTGCTATTTTACCGATATTGTACTGTAGGGGATGCAAGTTGTCAGATTGAGACTAAGCAATAAATAGGGACAGGTCCGCATTCATTGGTCCAAAAATTCAGAGTTACCCCGTCCTATGTCACCAAAAAAATTCATTTCAAGTGATTGCTGGAAAAAATAAGGAGCTTTTCGGTTTAGCTTGTTTGTGTTAACATTGTCTTATTTTCAACGTAGTAATTTTAGTGTCGTATTTTTTGAGATTTTGTTTTAAAATTCAATTTCATGTCATTATATTTCAAAGTAAACTTTACATCATTCAAATTGTTGCAGGCAACTGAGGCCTTAGTAACTAGTTTTTAGAAATAATTATCTTCATGTTCCTTAAGTGTACCGTTTCTTTTTTACCCCCCAGGTACTATAATAATCATTAATATTGTCGTTCACGTCATCAATTTATATTTGTATCAGTCATTAGGATTCGCCCTCTAGCTAACACTAATTTTCTCTCAGAATTTCAATACAATCGGACTTTTCGTTCTTAAGCTATCATACTTACAAGAAACGTGACGGGCACAGAGACAGGCAGACAGACAGACTGACGGACAGACAGGCGGGCGGATGGACATTTTGAAAGTTGTTCAGAATACGATTACCAACACAGTGATATGAATATTTTTTCTCTACGAGCAATATTACCGGTTTTAGAAATGTGCCGATCTAATGCAATATACTTTTCGTTTTGTATTTGCGAAGAGTATAATAACAAAAAGTAACGTCTGATGGGGCTACCACAGAATTTCCAAGCGTAACGATGTGTTTTATAGATACGGAATTCGGAAATAAAAAGACGATGACGTAAGCGACAACATTCGTGACTAGTATTATAATCAGTTTGTGTATTTTATTATAAATGAATTTCTCATTAATCGTTTAATGTTTTTGCTTAAGTACGGAACTGTGGTCCATTTTTAGTGTTTTTGTTTAAAGTTTAAATTCCGTTTTCCTTGTTATATTTTTAACCTATTATTTTGGGTTTTCTTGTAAATATAGTTCTTAAGTATGGCTAAAATTTCATGATTTATTTACTTTAACTGAAAGTCGAGTCAGAAAAGCTAGTTCACTGTGGTGAATCAGCAGGCCCGACAAGGAAAAAGGGATACGTTTTTGAACTATAATATATCAGAGCGTACCCACATGCCTCTGAGAGTTGTCCACGTAGAAACGATATTAATTTATCTAGATGATACATGGCACAATATTCAGATCAACTATGGTTATATGTTTTGAGGAATATCCGCTGTGTAAATTGAGGGTCATTTCTTGGTAGTGGCACATAGCGTAAATTTGACTAATTACGAAAGAGGTAGACTAATTTCGTTAACAGTATAATCAATAAAAGTGACAACCCCCTATTAATGTAAACAGGACAAGGGGGTTGTTACATTATAGTTCAGTTTAGTTCGAGCAACGAGGAGCAGCAATGGGCAACTTTCAACGAGAACCTGATGATGGCAGATGAGACTCTGCTGAAACATCATTTAGACAACCGTGGCTCCTAGAGGAGCCTATCCACTATGAAGGGAAACTCCCGTAAGCACAAAAATTTATTCAGCACCCGCGAAAGTCTATGAAACAACAAGGTACTATCAATGTCCGCCCTGCTTTTGAATGCCTCTTATTTAGACTATTTGAAGAGAAAAGTTCAGTTTTTCCAATTTAAAAAAATTAGTTTTGCTTCAAATTTCAGTAAGCCGACGAAAAATATAATAACTTCATCTACTTTATTTGTTTCATTGGTTCTGAATAAGAATTTCAAGCATTAAATTGATGGGTCTAATTACTATTTCAGAGTGGAAGCATGTCCAATGTCCACCCTGTAAAAGTACAGCATAACATTATTAAAAATAAGAAATTTAAACTTGGTATTTCTTTACTCTGTACATAAGGTGAACAAGTAATGATAGTCCGCTTGAAAGCTCAACGCAAACATCTATATTTTTAAACATCTCATTTCCGTTATTAACTTTACTGTAATGTTGATATTTTTCGAAAGGGAAAAACTCCAATGAGTTTTCTGAGAGACTCTCTTGAATGGCGCCTTAGACTATTTGTCTAGCTATATTACCAGTGGAGTTTCCGGCGGCACTTCCGGTTGGGAGTTCAGAGAAACTCCGAGACCGCGGCGTATCGGCCGCGGTAAGGGGCCGGCGGTAAACATCGCCATTAGCGGGAAATGATGCTAGCATGAGAAATATAGGGAGAAACGTAATATTCACACATAAAAAAATTAATCAAGTACATTCAGATGTGCTATTAAATTTATCTACAACGTCTAGCAATAACTCTGAGTGGAAAGCATCAATTTTATGACAACATTTTTATGCGTTTGTTTATAATACCTTACAGAGGGTTCGTGGATTGGGAAATACTTATAAAATAATTTTACTGATAAAAGGAAATACATTTTTATAGATTTTTCATCAATTATTCTCGAACATTTAATTTAATAAAAAAATTAATGTGAAGCTTGAAAGAGCAAGTATCACACTAGATTCTTTTTAGTTCATGAAAGTAGGACGTATAACTTCCTATAATATACTGTGAAAGTCTAGTTTTAAAATAATGCGCGCAATACATAAGCAATCACAAGAATTTCTAGGATGTGAATTCATCCTCAAAGACAATAAAAGTATTAGGAATTCAGGGTTGAGTAGCGTTGTGTACAGACTTACTGTAGAACGCTCCCGAAAAACGCTATAAAAGCGGTGAATGGGGTATTTAAACTTGACAAAATTTAAGCAACAGGTACATCAAGAAATTCTGCGCGAAGTGAAACGCCATAACAGAAAAACCAAGTTCATATGGAAATAATAATTACGGGTATTGTTGTGAGCAAAAAATATAGGACAAGTGTTATAACGTATTTTTTCTAAAATCTGGTTGTGTTCATCTAACTTTAATTTTTGTGACATTGTCAGTTAGTTGTCAAAATACTAATACTATTCATTACATACTCAAATAGAGACAGAATTGCATTAGAAAAAAATAGTTGTCCTATTTTTTTGCTCACGGCAGTACAATGTTATTAAATAAAGTAAAGTGCAAATGCCTAGGCCAAGACGTCCGAGCACCCTCTTAAGTGATTTATTGCGATAAAGAAAACATCTGGCAATATAATACAGCACCATCAATGAAGGGCAGCGGGCTGGCTTCTAACGAATGGAAGTAGTAACATCGGCAAAGGATGAAAAGATAAGTTTTTATTTTTAAGTTCTATTTATTGGTTTATTAATCTTCGATAGATGTGTTTCAAATTATTCAATAGATGTTTATACTATTTGGTTGCCCATCCTTAGAGGCGAAGTAAGTAAAAATAAGATAAATATAATTTAATATCTCACATGAATATGGAAATACATAAACAACGAACTGTCATGGTTGACGGCCCAAAAGTTTTTGAGAACGGAGTAGATTTTCTTCCGAAACGTTAACTGCCTATAGCTTTTATTTGTATTTTTTAGTTTATAACTTTGTTCTAGTTTATATACTTTTAGGTGTGAGACTTTTGAAACAATCAAGTATTCAAAAACCAACCTCTGTCTGATCCGTTTGGCGCAGAGGTTTTTCATTAAAATTTATAATATTTTTCAGTGGCAAAATACCCAACAAGAAGTAAGAAAATGTGAATATGCCACAAATAAATAATTATAGACAGTAATATAATATACTTTTTATACATACATATACAGAAATTTGCAAATTTGTATTACTTCTCTTGTCTTCTTTACACTTTTATAAATTAAAGTCACTGGTCTAATGTCAGGTTCCGGGATGCAGCACCTTTGTGAGAGCAAAATCCAGACGCTGCTTCGTTATGAGAAAATGGGATAAAATCACTTTTACAGAAATAAATTGCTGTAGAACTTTCCACACCTATCCAACAAAAAGCGATACGTTGTCCGAAAGCCGATTTTCACTTGTTCCATAACTCATTTTCCGAATGCTGTGCGAGGACGAAAGGCTGCGTGAACTTCACACATAAAATGTCTGATCCTTTGCACTAACAAGCTATTTGTAACGGAATGTAGAGGGCTGATTTTTACAATGACAAGTAACTTTTTAAATCCTGATAAACGATATGATCTTATCAGAAGAGTGTTTTGTACTAGAGCACCAATTGCATGGCTTACATTCATTATAGTTGAGTTAATGAAATCAAGAAATAGACAGAATTTCGAAACCCACAAGAGATTACTACCAGTTTCGGTGAAACTTTTTTGAAACAGTTATACCAGTGTAGGCAAATTAGATGAAAATCGACCTAAACTTGAAAAGGTAAATGAATGATGGGAAAGTCCAAAAGTTTCATATATGTTTTTTAACTTATTTATTTGGATCAACCGTTAAAAAATATATTGTAGAATAAGGAAGTCTTATTTTGACATTCTTTTATTCATTTCAATAGTTTATTGATTATTTATTCCAAATTAAGAAAAAAAATCCCATTTACAACTAAAATATTGGCTTTTATGCCGGAAAACTTTTTTTTCACAAACTAGATATTTTTCTTATCTTATAAGCATTTTGTGTTATAAAAAAATGTAGGTACATTCTTGATCGTGAAAAACTGTTGATAACTCGAAAAATATGCACGTTACAAAAAAATTACAAGAAATCAAAATTTTAAAGGATAGGATGGGATAATAGCCTATACATCTGAATTTTTCGAGGTTTTTAAATTTCATAGTTTACGAGATTTTTCCATTTTCAAGTACTATTTATTGGCATTGGTATGAAATGAAAGTGTTATTGCACCATTATTATAAAAACATGATTATTCCAAGTCAGTGACCCCAAGAACATATAAAATGAGACCTCACTCGAAGAAATGCGATAGAGTAAACTTTTTCGGAAAATAACGTTATTTTATGCATTTTCCCCGCCGGAATTTTGAAGAAATGGGCCGTGGGCCCTGGGACACTTCTTGCTTGTGACCTTAAACAACCTAAATACCGCAGGTGTACCAAATTTCAACCCTCCGCGACACATTTTTGCTCCAGAACAAGCGAAAATGCTCATTTACCCCTGAAGGTAGGCAACCATGTTATAACAGTGCCCCCGCGGGGGCCCCAATCGTGGGAACATTTCCTATATCAAGGGGTAGTGTCTAACGAACAAGTGTACCAAATTTCAAAGCTTCACCATAAAATGCAAGGTGGGTTTTATTACCCTCCGCACTAGGGTGCTGATTGCGATTACGTTGCGAAATTAAGTATTTTCTGAACACTTTCCAAAAATGTATATAAGTTATTGAAATTTCTTGGCATCTTTCGTATTTTTATTGAAATTTTTTATTGTAATGCGTATTTTAGGTGTTTTTTGGACTAAATTACTACTAACAGAGTATGGGAAAATTTTTCGGGAATTTTTCCTAAAATTTAAAAATTTTGAATAATATTTTTTTCAGAAAAATTATATCTAGGGAGTTTTTGTGGTCGCTGATTCCAAATTCCTGATCAGAATTGTTGAATAATAATTGAAAAAAAATTAGTAGAAATCTTTACTTTTTATTATTGTATCTTCACAACTGCGAAAATGAATAGTATATTGATTTGATCGGCACATTTCTGAAACCGTAAAAAGTCGATGACAGAAAAAAATTTCTCATATCATTAGGTGTTTTCACTATGTGCAAATTTGCTTTTTTGATATTATTAAAATGAAGTACTTGTTATACTAAAGCACTTATTGATATTTAAACAGCAGTCTATCGTCCAACAAATTAAAATTTCAGTAAATAAATAACATAAAGTTTTAGTAATTGAACGAGTACGCAAAACTCGCGCTGACGTCATCGGTTATATTAGTTTCTTAATCGCGTTTATAAATTGTTACATATAACATTTTATTTACTTTATTTAGGTTTTACATCTGATTAAATAAGTAACGCCTACCTAATACGGGATTTGTAAAAGCATTGTCTTCACAGTGAAAGTGAATTTAAAATTTGTGAAAACATCTAATTGTGTTACTGATCCAATTCTGAAGAACTTTCAAAATGCCCCTCCGTGTGTCTGTTCGTCTGTCTGCCTGTCTGTCCGGCCGTCCATCACGTTTTTTTTTAATCACGATAACTTAAGAAAAAAGGCTTCATTACTATTGACTATATTGAAATTTGGACAGTTAATTAATGCTGGCTAGACGGTATATTGTTTTTGAACAAAATCGATCCAGAATATAATATTATTTATTGTTCTAATGTGTAATTATTAGACCCCGACTCAGAGGTAGTTATGACGTAAAAGCCAGAATCGGCTTTGCGCAATATGAACTATATAAACATTTTCATGCGCAATAATACAATATTTTACCTTATGATTATATCTAGTGAATTCCGTTTACATTTAAAGGTAAATGGCCCCGAAACGGTTATAAGTCATAATTTGATGCACTTATTGTTGGATGCACAAACACAAACGCCTAGTAACTATGCCTTATTAAATAAAGATATATTATTTTCACTTGTTCTAAATCGTCCGAAATAAAACTCCGGCGCCTGTCACTGAATATCCCACTTGTGCTGTGAAAAAGGATCGTTCAACCGTTCAATGTCTACCGGTGTAATCGGCGCATATTTAAAATAAGTATAGTTTCTTATAGATGACAGATTTATGTCCGACATTGAACAGTCCACATCTTTGCCACACAAAAAAAATGTTGAAAAACCGGGGTTCTTTCTTAACACTGTTATATATCCAATTTGTATTTCACTCAGCAATATCCCCTGAGACTCTAAAAATATATTGACGTAGATCAAATACCTGTAATGTTTATTGCATCAATTACTGTATAATCATCTGTTTTCGGCTTACGTTGAACGTTGCGTATAGCTAGAGGGATCCGTGAGAAATATCCATGTAAATATGCTAAATTTTAGTTTTTATGACGTTGAGATGAAACTTGTTTTAAAATGTTCGAATTGCATGTCCACGAAAGTGTTTTTTCACAGCTGGCACAGAAAAGTTCTACATCGTTAAGCCGCAGTTCCAGAAAATCTTTAATCTACGAAAGTACTGTTTCATTTAATGGAAAGCCACTCGACGCGATAACAAATCACGACACAGTTACTTTCATCAAATGTACTGTGTCTGTAGTGTTGACTCCATAATGCGTATGTGCATATGAAACAATCTCACATGGCATTGGTCATTGTGTAATAAATTAATAATAATTGTTAGACCTTTTTTATTTCAAATGCTTTCTGTATGTTTGAAGTCTTCTGCAAAATATAAAACGCAATCTGCTGTTTATT
This sequence comes from Stenurella melanura, assembly GCA_963583905.1. NCBI lineage: Eukaryota > Metazoa > Arthropoda > Insecta > Coleoptera > Cerambycidae > Stenurella > Stenurella melanura. The sequence continues at coordinate 135,486,422 of OY757312.1, forward strand.
TTACTATTATTATTATTTACCGTATCCTATTTGCTGTCGTAAAAAAGCAGAAAGAGAGTGACAAGCGTGGCGGTGACTTTGTGGTGTCGAAAATTCTCCTTATATATTTTTAAATTATAGTGCCTAATATTGTGTGCACAGATAAAAATTATATTTTAAATTGAAAATTGTTTAATATAGTTGGGAGATGTTTACATTTCTTTAACTGATATAAAAAATTGAAGTGGCGTATGCCGTTTAAAGTGCCGAGTTTTTTGTTTTAGATTAGACAATCAGACCGACGCGCGACGCTGCAGGTGTATATATAATGTGCCGTCGAAGTCTGGTGTTTTTTATCCACCAGTTTCAGTAAACATCTCTTACATCTACTTGCTCAACAATACCAAATAAATAATTTCTCCAAAATAATAATAAATTATTTATTTATTATTTTATGAGTTTTAGGCCATACTTTTTATTTCTTACCGCAAAAGTAGGTATTTGTTTCCTATAAATAATGTATTTATATGCTTATGTGAAACCTTATATTTATCTGTGTGTGAAGACCGTCTCTGGCATAACTACTTTTGCGCCGGGCTCGTAATTATACACATTAGTCACGCAAGAAAAATTAGCCACGAGACCGTTAAGTCGAGTGGCTAATTTTCTTAAGTGACTAATCAGCAATTACACACGTGTGTAATACAAAATTTTATGCAACACTTTTTTTTAATGAAATTTTATTTGAATAAGATTTTTTTAAATTTGACAATTCATTTGACATATTCTTTTTTACATCTGTAACCATTGTAATTGAGAAGGTCATGGAATGGTTGCTATGGTTTTGATTGTTATTATTTATTGTTTACTAATTTATACACGTAAACAACAAAAGGTAAAAAATAATAACTAGTTGTGAAAAATGGATGAAAATTGCTATGTCTTGGAAGAAATGCGAAAAGAAGCAAATGAAGTTTGTATAAACTTAGTAGCTAAGAGATCCCTACCAGGCCTCTTATGACAAGGAATTCAGCGAATGTAACTATTGGACAAAACGCAGAGGTGTTATTGGCGTAATTGAAGTGAAGCGTAAATGCTGACTTATTTTCCTATCGTTCCGAAAAAGTGTTCAGCTTCTTCAATGTAGAAAAAGTGGTCAATGCTGAAGGCAACTTTAAAGGTTCATAAAAATATTGATAATCCTAAATAAGGAAAACTGATTGCTAATTTAAAAAGTAAGTCAAGAACTGATAAACCGAATTAAGCTATTTTTATATTCTCTCACTAGCGTGTAATACATCACATTCTATATGTATAATCTCCACAGTAATAGCCATATTCTCTGTCTGTTGGATAAAGGTTATCAATAAAAATATATAATTTCCTTATGAATTATAATTAAACAGAAAATATCTAAAACGAAAACAATTCCCCCACACTGGGGAGGGTTGTTAAAAAAATAGAAAAAAAATGCAAAAAAAAATATAATTAGAGGAAACTTTAAAGTTTAGATATGAATACTGTCATATTGCAAAACCGACTATTCGGCTATGTAAGAGTTCCAATAGTCTGTAATGTTTATAAACTTAAAGTAATAAATTTATCTCAAATGTGATAACAATATGGGCGGCTTAATCCATCTTGCAGTAGAAACGGCCAAGATTACTCGCTAACAAAAACAAACATTATTTACGATTATTTCCGGCAATTTGTCGCTATCAAACATCCATTTTTGTACTTGTACGACTGTACGTACATTCTTAATGAGTGTTGTGCAGCAGCTTGATGGAAGAACCGTTAATTTGCAGTTGGTGGACGTTTTTCTTATGCGATTAATAAAACTTGGTATCGTAAATTGGGTAATTTTTATTATTTTTGAGGATTAAATCCATACAGTGCTTCTATATAAATTTTACTTGCATTGAACGAACACACGTCTGTCTCAGTTGTGTCGCAGAAGCGTTTAGATTGTTTTTGTAGATCTGGATAATTTTTAAATGCATTAAAAATTATCGAGAAATTATTTAAAAAAATAGTTCTTCAGTTGTTGCATACTTTCTCGATAAGTACTACAAAGTACTTATGAAGAGCTACAATTAAAGAAAAAATGCTTTACGATTGTTTGCCCAAAACTGGGAAGCAAAATACGGTTTTCACACTGACGCCATCTGTGACCGTTCCTCTTAATATTTTCAAACAAAATTTGGCACTCTCATTATTCATTATTAGTGCTATATTGTTCTACAATTTTATTTAAACATATGTAGGTATAGGAATAGGATACATCAAGAAAATACCAACATTATTTTAATTGCTGCCATCTTGAATTTTTTTGAGGTGATCTATAGGCTAGGGGAAACAATTGACCACACAAGGTTGTAGAGAATTTAATTATGAATAATTGTGCTTTTTTATAATTTCGATCTGTTGTAAGGAAGCTGAGATATTAAAGGAAAATTAAAGAAAATACACAAAAATATTCAAAAGTGGCCAACACGAGTGCCTTCCAGCAAGCTGTGCCGTTGGAAATTTAGCAGGAAAGATAAGCCTTGATGTTTAGAAAAGATTTTTAAAAAAATGCTCTTCCAGAAATTTTCCCTACATCACCAAAATTTCAGCTCATCACTATATGCCAAATTCTCAAAAAATCACATTTGATTAAACATCATAAAAAAAATTGTTTATGTAATGTTTTTGTAATTGTTTAAAGAATATTAATACTTTAATATGACGGCTGAAAAGTTCCTGACTTCAAATCATGTAAAATCACAAACATTTTTAAAAAGTTTCACCTAAATCGGTTCTGTTATGGATTCCAAAGTAGAAAATTGACTTGACTATTATATTAATCCTCACAGTGGTCGCAATCCGGAAAAATAATGGCTTACCTACCGTAGGGAGGGATACTGAGAACTTCTGCAAGCCGTGTGCGTGCAGAGCTTCAGACAATGCCAGCCAACGCGACGTCCTTAGTCCTTTCTTGGTCAAGATGAATGTCCTTCCGCTCGGATGGACTCACGTGCACGTGTAAATAACTGGGTTAGATCTGTTATGTGTAGAGAATAACAGTGATGTTAGTCAAAGTCGTGATATTTGTTTATCGTGCATGTTAACGAAAGCATCTATTTGCATTAATTCTTGTGGCTTGATGCACCTTAACTGTACTTTCTCATCATAGTACAGACAATCTGTCATTTAGCATGCGAATAATTAATAGAAAGGAAGAAGTTACCGACATTTTTTGTCTCTCAAATTTCAAATCTCGACATTTAATGACATAGTGCTATTTATAAGATCTTTCGAAAAGCTCAGAGAGAAACTAAACTGCTGGCCACTCGAACTTACACATAGAGACTTTTAGGCAAAATTTAAAGTTCAATATTTTCAACAGGAATGCAAATTTTTGAACGCGGCTTGCAAATTTTAAGAGCTAGTTTTTTTCAGATTAAGCTGCATGACGTATATTTATCGTAGGACCATAAGTTTATTATATACGGGGTGATCAATGAAGTCATGCAAAAAATCAAAAAGTTTGTATGAGTGAAATTTCCGCAAAAAATTTTTTTGGTCGTTGCAATATGGTTCCTTACTAAGATAACATCAATATCTCTAGACGGTTTTGTCAGTTTTTGGATTAAGGCCCTTAGGCCTTGTACACACTACTCAACATAAAATTCGGATACCGAAATCTTTAAAATGCTATAACTTGACATTGGATTGACGGTTCTTGATGAATTTTGCGGATTTGGAATCCTTATTTCACGTAGATTTTCTATGGTCTCAGCATTTTATTTGAGGGTTGAAATTTACACATTATACCGGGTCGATAATAAACAAAAACGTAGCGACAAGAACAAGTTTATTACATTAAATTCTACAATATACAACATTGCTTAACAACGACCAAAAGTCAATTCTTAAAAAAATTATAATTCTAATTCTGGTAATTTTTAATAACTGAAAAAAAATGTAACTAAAAAATTAAAAATTAATTTAATTTAAACTTAAATTAAAATTAAATTAAAATTACCTAATTAAAATTAGGTACATTAATTAAAAAAAAGAGAAGCTAATATTTTGTTGGTCCTCCTGCTCGGAATATTACTTCCCGACATCGATTTGGTAGAGTATCCACAAGATTATTTATAAAATCTTGTGGAATATTCTCCCATTCTTCACGAATGGCCTCACTGAGCGTTTCTAAGGTTCCAGGGGGTACATCAAGTTTTAAATAAGACCAAACGTGTTCGATGACATTAAGATCCGGAGACTTTGCAGGCCAGTCCATCCTAAAATTCAATTCGCGATATCTCGCGAACCACCTATTTCGACGAGTCAGGAACTAGTTTACGCGGATTCGCGAGGGCTTTAATTTTTAACTGATCTGTTTTTTTGCTAGGACCGTAAATAACTGAAATATCCGCGAAAAACTCATTTTGCCTACATTTACATGTAAATTTCTCCCCCCTCCCGCCCGAAAATTGACTTCAATAAGTTGCCAAATTATAGAGAACTATGCAATTAATGATATGGGAATAACAAAATTGTAAAATATATCAATCCTTTTCTGGTACTTTTTTTTTCCCAGATAGTCCCCACTATAAACCTATTTCTAGGTGAAACACATTCGATCTATGCTTTCTTTCCCCCAAGTTAAACAGATATGCATATAAAGCAACATTACTTCTGCATTAATTCTTATCAAAATAGATTTGATAGCTGCTCTAAAAATAAAATGTTTGCATAAACGATCATTCGCGTATTCCACTTCTAGCCTCATTTATGTAACCACCAATCTACCCATTCATTATTTATTTAAATTTTAAGTATATTTAACGACCCCAATCTGCGTGTAGGGAGCTGACGAGAATTACCTACACGCAAAACTGCCTCTACCTTACATAATGATAACGTAAGTTGTGAGGTAAACAGAGGAAGCTCATTTATATTAACCACGTGACATTGCACGGGCCGTTTCGACGTTAAATAAATTCAATTATATCCGCACGGTTTCGCCGTGTTTGGCGTGTTTAAGATTTCATCTCGGCGTGGGTAAAGAGTTATTTAAAGGGATATAATCTGATTTTGATTTAGGCGTGCCAGTGGTTGATATTAAACGAATGTTGCATAGTGATTTGATTCGAGCGACAGAAATATAATTAATAATTAGAGTGTAACAAGTGTCAGAAGATTATATGTAATAGGTCAGTCATCTCAACTTCCACTAATAGGTATTTAAATCAAATGTTTCCTCTTATTCACAACGTTTTGCAAAATATTTTATATTTCATGCATTATTCTAGTTGGGCTCCATTTGTTGTACAGTACGTCTGACAGGATAGCGCATGTCGCGGTTGCCTGTTAGGTGCACAGCTCCTTCAAAAATCTGATAGATATATATTAATTTTGTACTCCTATTTAGGTCAAATTATTTTGACATTAAATGTGTCACACAAACTCTTTTGGAAAGTTCTCTAATATACATTACAAAGTGAATATATAGACTATTAATAAAGCACAAATGTGTGCCATAATCTATAAAAGAGACATTACATGTTAAAATAAAATCATGGTTAGAAAGAGCAAAAATAAACAGGTCAGACCATTACAATAACTCTCCTATTAAAATTATAACTTAACCGTCACGATTGTGCTTCTGGTCGCTAATCTCAGGGAGGGATCTTTATCCAAAATTCTTTTTTAAATATGATTATTTAATTTGTAGTAAAGTAATACACCTTGATAATGAGGGTTCGTTTTTCATAATTCTAAATGATTAGTTTCATATTGCATGTTGTTATTAACTTTGGTAGCATATGACGATGACATAGACATAATTTCAAGAAACAAAGATGCACTAGTTGAAACCGTTGCCCGACTAAAACGATCTGCAATAGATATGGGGCTCACTATAAACGAGAATAAACAGTAGCTTAAAAAACTAAAAAAAACACGCTTTAATCGCAAACCGAACTAAACAGTAAAAAATAATACAACACAATACAAAAAAGCGTGAGGTGCTTATTTATTTATACCAGTTGATATCAAGCACCCCACGCTTTTTTGTATTGTATTGTATTAACGGTTTGCTATTAAAGCGAGTTTTTTAGTTTTTTAAAACTGTTATTTATTTTTTATTTTTTAGTAAAAGAATTGGATCTGATAATTCTAATCTGGAACCTCGATAACCCACAGATACTGATTTTCAGTCGAATCCGACGATAATTGATTATTGACACCGCCATTTTAAATTTTTAAGTTTTGATGACATGTTTGTTCTCTACTTGTTAAGCACTTTCCTTTGATACCCATATCAAGGGGGTTGTAAAGAAAATGATAATGCGCCATCTTGGGCCGGCGGCCATTTTGAACTTAATATAATATTGAGTATACCATATTGTGTTGTAATTGGAGCTACACACAATTGCCAAGTTTCATGATGATACAACAATTGGAAGTGGGTAAAAATTACGTTGAAAGACTCCGTTACAATGATAGATTGATAGATACAGGTGAAGCTAATAAAAGCGTGTTAAAAAGACAAAATTTATGCTCGCTACCTCTCAAGAGCAACAACGAGAGGCACCTAATATAGACATCGACGGTTGTACCCTGGAGACAGTTAAGGAATTTATATAATTTAGGGTCGCTAGTCAACACAGCACACATCATAAGCGACGAAGTTAAACGAAGAGTTGTCCTGGCCAACAGATGCTACTACAGTCTAATGAAACACAAGTGATCATCAAGCCTGTCGAGAAAGATTATCAAAAGTACTATGTACAAGACAAGACCTGGATACTGTGAAACACATTAAACTGGCACGTCTGAGATGGATAGGCTACGTGCAACGTTTAGACCTAAATAGCATTCTGTCGAAGATATTCACTAGGAGAGGTCCCGTGGGTAAAGGACTAATAGGAAGACCAAGACTATGATACTTAAACGACATAGAACGAGATCTTAAGACAGTGGGAATAAGATGAAGAATGCTGGCAGCGGATAGGAACGAATAGAGAAAAGTATTAGAGGAGGCCAAGACCCACAAATGGCTGTAGCTGGCAATGATTATGATGAGCTTAGTTATACCTATAGTTATATTGTCTGTAATTGTATCAAACGGGCTCCACGCTAAGATCGGTTTTATCAAGAACCAAACCTCCAAATATTGTTCAAAACTCAACAAATTGTATTTATAGTGTTCCGTGTGAGTGCGGAAAACATTACGTAGGTGAATCATCTAGACCTTTCAACGTAAGGCTTGGTGAACATAGAAATTACGCTAGAAGGGGATAATTTGAAAAATCCAAAATTTGTGAACACGCATGGGATAATAATCATATAATTAAATGGGACTCGGCGAAGATTTTGGAAAAAGATAGCAACGGAACTAAAAGAAAACTTAAAGAATCCGCGATTATTTTATTAAACGAGGATAGATGCGTTTCTAATTATTCAATAGATTTTTGTACTAGTTGGTTGCCCATCCTTAGAGACGAAGTAAGTAAAAATAAGATAAATATAATTTAATGTCTCACGTGACTATGGAAATACATAAACAAAGAACTGTCATGGTTGACGGCCAAAAAAGTTTTGAGTACGGAAGTAGATTAACTTCCTATAGCTTTGATTTTGAGTTTTTAGTTTATAACATTGTTCTAGTTTATATATTTTTAGGTGTGAGACTTTTTGAAACAGTCAAGTACTCAAGAACCAACCTCTGTTTGATCCGTTTGGCGCAGAGGTTTTTTCATTAAAATTTTTAAATATTTTTCAGTGGCAAAATACCCAATAAAAAGTAAGAAAACCTATAGTTATGTTGTGAGAAGCTCTTAAAATTATTTGTAACAAAGCACATTGTATACATACATAATATACAAACTCGGAGTGATAAGTATATTAGGTACGTTCTTTAAAAACTGTACGGCAACTAGCTGCAAATGCTTTTCTAACATTGCTCATGGGGTACGTTTTTGTAATTTAAAAATTCTCTCCACTCATGGCAATTTTTCCCACAATATAATTTCATACGTCATGATAGACTCAAAATTGGCATGATAATATCAGGTCTGTAGCCAGAAATAAATTGTAGCTGTGCACATAAGATTTCAAACGTTCTTTGCTTGGGTAGCTGGTTTGGAGAAATTTTTTCGTGGTTCAGTTTAGTAAATAAGATAGTCCAAATATAAATATACAATTTACTCCACATGCGACATTCTCATTCTCTCTGTAACATGATGACTTGCCTCTGTACTCATCTTATATTCCTCTAGCGCTATGACAGATCTTTGAAAAGGGGTCTAATGTGTTATTTGATGCAGCATGGTATAGCGTGTCATCCCTTATCAAAATTTGTACATAGGGAAAATTCGTTTTTGCTATGTTATAAACTTACTTAAAGTGCCACTTTGAAAAGAAATTATTTGGTTTGATTTTGATTTCTCGAAAACAGGTAAATAAGGCGGTCACATAATTTTTTTTTGGTTTCCGCATCTTTTACGGTCTTTAGAGATTATTTACTCATACGTGTGATAAATAGGTGAGAGTGTGACAACGTAGCGGATATTTTCTACCTCGTCGTGGCGTCGATATTCTCGATGTCACCGGGCCCGGCCGTATACAAATAATCATGAGAACCCCAGCCCATCACGCTGCAGAGTTCCTATCAGTCGGTTTATATCTCCTCCGGATTGGTGACGTCACTGAGCATCCTTAGAGTACCTACGGCGGCGTAACGGCGTCGGGTAAATAACTTGTCAACACAACAGACTCCAGCCAAACACGCTGCAGAACCTAGAGGTTGACTTATATTCGGTCCGATTCGTTAGCGTCGCTACCCACCTGGGTAGTACCTTCGGCCTTGCAACCAGTGTTGCTATTGCTAGTACCATTGTACTAGAACTAGTACATTTATGTTTGGAAAAGTACGCTAGTACTCCACTTGCAAATCTAGTACACTTTTAAAGAATGTTATACTTTAGTTTTTCTAGTCGTATATTTTTGTTACCAAAGAATGTTATGTTTTAGTTTTTCTAGTCGTAGATTTTTGTTACCATTAACAGTTTTAGATAAATAGGCAATCTCTACATATCTGTGTTAATATAATAAATATATTTATTTGGTAATCTTGTTCTATTATTAAAGTTCATTTTACACATGTAATCCAAGACAGTGCGACGAGTATTGTCTAACTGCCTGGCTGTAAAGTACTGCATATTTGGTTACTGAACTAAATGTGAACAACCAGTAAAACGTTAAGTAGTATATTGGGTTGCAGAGTCGAGAATAATAAGTTTATTTTGATTTTCAGAAAAAACGGTCCTCGGATGTCAAGAGCATGCGCAGTTAATAAAACGTATTCTGTTTCGCTAACTGCGACTGTTCATGACAATCATGACATACTAGAGACTTTCATTTCTCAAAACCAAAACAAAGCTTAAATGTCATAATTCTAGTACAGTTTTCTGGAATCTAGTACACTCTATAGTGTTATTCTAGTACCAAACTGAGAGACGCTTGTAGCAACACTGCTTGCAACTGCGTCGGATAAATAACTTGTCAACACAAGAGATCCCAGCCCAGCGCGCTGCAAAACCTAGAGGTCGACTTACATTCGATCCGGCTTGGTAACGTCTCAATTGAGTACTATTACTGATATTAGTCCAGCTCAGCACGATGAAGACCAGTGCCAGAAGAGCACTCCTTTGTATTGAATTTCGTCGTGCTTTTATATCCGAAATTTCCACACGTGGTTCAACTTTGGGTGCGTGCGCTAATCGCTGGTAGGGATAAACGAAAATCTAGTAATGTGACATGAATTTATGAGTGCCTCTTTACATCACTCAGGTAATATTGGAATTTCTCCAAGGGCTGCTCTAATGTTCTCCAGGCACGCCTTTTGCTACAGCCCTGTTTAATCTGGAAGTATCTGAAAGTTACTTCGATGGGGGATTCAATTTTCTACAAAGAAACACCCTTGTAATTTTTTCGAATTTCGCTCAGTTTTTGAGTTATATTAAAAATACCTAAATACCACCCTTTTCAACCCGTTCTCAAAAATGCTCCCCTAAATTTAATAGTATTTTTTGATTTTATTGCTTTTAGGTGATCAACTGATGAATGAAACAATGAAAATCCATTATCGCAATCATCCGTACTAAATCATATGGTCAATAGTCTATTCGTGTAAATTGGCAGTTTATTAACTAAGATTAAATTTCTCGCGCTAAACATATTAATCAGGGATTAAACTACTATTAATTCACCATCTTTGTATGACCAACCAACTACGCTTTCGAAAAAATTTTATCGGTAAAATTTTAAGCACTAGTGTTATTACATACGAAAGAACTTAATTATCCAGGTAGTTTTACATTCTGTAGCTGATAGTAAGACATATAACAACTTCAATGTAAAAATGCATTTATCCAACTGTTACTTTTGTCGTCGAAGTTAATATAAACTTTATATTAAAAAGTACCGGGATAAAATTTTCAATTGAAATGTAACTTGTAAACGTAAAAACCTCTAAGTAAATAAAAGCTTTATAAAGAACATTAATATCCAGAAATATCGACTGCATGAAAACGAAAACGATTATTAGATTTACTCCCGAAATACAGCGGAACAATTTTAAGCCATTTTTTCCATACGGATACATATTGGTGATGGATCTGCACTTGTTGTTCGGGCCCTGCTTACCGAGAAAGTCCCAGAGGGCCGCCATCCCACAAAGCCGGTCGGGATTGGCTTTTTTATGGTGGATTCGTAAGAGCGTAAAATGTACCCCAGTTATAATCTCTTCGATACGGCACCGGTCCAAGGATGTTACTGTGTCAAAACTCTGGCGCTGTTGTCATATTTCCTTTTAATGTCAATGGACTCTTTTGCTTCTTATTGTTATCCAGTGATTTTCAGTCGAACGTGACCTTTAATTAATAAATAAATTAACATAAATCATGATAGGTAGATACAGGATCAAATTTATATTATCCTCAATGATTCACAATTATACTACAAGATAGAACGCTGTCTTGCGTTTGCCAAATTATACATGCATTGCGAATGGAAGGTTCTCTTTACTCTGGTACAAACAAGTAACAATTGTAGTTTTAAAATAATTTATAAGTTATCCTAAAAACCACTGCCAAAGGAATCCTACTTCCACATCCAGATTTTTCATCCAAGTCACTTTAAAGGAAACATCTTGACTATATTTGCATTATAGTATGTGGAAATTATTGATCATAGAATTTTAATAATATTTGGGGCAGATGTCATAGAAGAATATGAGGCGTTGGTTTTTAACATATGGGGTAAAAATGATGTTTCTAGCTTGCTCTACTTATTTTCCCTATTCACAGTCTACCACCTCCTAACCCTTTAACAGAATCATTTCAATCAGAAAATATTGTAAAAAATGTTGAGGCCTTTGCTTCTAGTCCATGCACCAAGTTTCAAGTTTTTGTACTCTTACCAGCTTGCTTTACTTGTTTCCCCCTATTTACCCTTATTTACCCCCCAACCCTTCACCGAATATGTTCAAAAAACCATCCAGTTCCAAATCTCGTTATAATATATAAGTTTACAAATTTTCAAGTCGATATCTTAAATCGTTCCGAAGAAAACGTGCAGACAAAGAAAGTTACAGACAGACAGACCGACAGACATACATTTTTTTTTTCGCTCAAATTTAAAATCTCGACATTTCATGACATTCTAAATCTATTTCAAGAAAAAAAAATTGAAAATTCTTTGACTGTTACTACTAAACTTCCAATCCACTTATTTCCAAGACTGGCTATAAAAGTAAATAGTTTAGAAGAACTCTATGAAGCCGATATAAAACATTTATAAGAATACAGGGGCCCATCTAGAAAAGGACCTACATGCCTCTTTTTAAAACTTTCAAGTTTTAATGAATTACCTAAAGCTTTACTCAGAGAGTATATGAAGGCTATTATAAAACCATACTTGGTTTAGCATAGGCACTATATCAAAGCTTAAAAGATACACACAAATAGTTTGAGTGAGTCAAAGCTGGACTACTTGTAATAAATTGATGGGACTTCTTATAGCGGGCTAAAATTTTCAACGAGGCTAAGTCTACTAGAAAACATGTATTACATTGTTCTTAAAACTTCGTGCGCTCCCTAAAAACACAGTTATTAAAACAATATACATGGGGTCCTAGAATTGAGTTCCCGGACGAGACCCTGTGCTTCTTGAGTTCATATTGGACCAGTATAACCCAACATAGCTCAGGCCAAAAATGCAACCGTGAGGAAGTACGTTCTCTTAAAGTGAATTTTTACAACAGTTTTCGTTATATTGAAGATAAAATTTTCAAATTTTCATGGGAACTGTATCTCAATAAGTACTCTATGCAAGCTTGATAACAACCAAATATCTTTTGTTTCTCAAACGCGACAGACTTCTTGTTTCACAAGCATCTATGACCTACAGAGAAAAAATGATAATTCTTGATTTTTCAATGATATTACACAAAATTTTAAAAGTATTAATTTGTGTACGTCATGTGGAGCATTTGTTATTAATGTATTTTTTTTAGAATAAAGTCTACTTTTGTGTTATTACATTTTATTCTAGAATTGTGAATACATGTTAAATACAAATGGAGGAAAAAACGATAAGTTCTTGTGATTAAAAAATTACAGCCAGTTAAATATTAATTATGGTGAAGAAAAAAAATGGAAACAAAAGATATTTTGTTGTTATCAAGCTCACATAGAGTACCTATAGTAATACAGCTCCCATCTACTTTTGAAAATGTTATTTTAAGACAATGTACTTCTCCAGGGATGCATTTTTGGATTAAGGTAAGTTGGGCTATATGGGCCCAATATAAACTCAGTAATCACAGATTCCCGTCAGGGAAATCAATTCTGGGACACCATGTATAAACAATAAGTTTTTTTTGTCACTTAAAAAATAAAGAGCTTTCACATCTGCCGATAATGTGGTTTAGTATATGTAAATTATTTTTATAAAACGTTTCTATTAGATACCAATTACATTTTTAGGTTCAATCTGGGACATTCCAACATGGCTGACGTTATATTCCTCGACGGCTGGAAATAAAATGGCGGCTATATGTATAAATCCTATAAGCTGTGAATAATTCTACTTTAAACATGGTTTGTTTTAAAATGCCTATTACATTGCCAATTGCCCTTTAAGAATGTCGATTTGTTCTTGTAAAAGTATATTTTAAGCCTCCTTGGTCTTAATATATTTTTTAAATCAGGCTTATTATCTTAAAACCAATGTTAAACCATTTGAGCGCATAACACAACCGCTTTATAGTACAGGCAAATTAGCCATTTAGTATAACAAAAATTAATAAAATGATCATCTCCGGGATTTAAGTAGACAATAACCTGGAAAATGAGATGATGCATTCTTTGCACCTCCAAGTTCCGGGAAAATGTAAGAAAATTGGGAAAAACTTTTTGATTTTTGGTATTCTTGCTCTACCAGCCAAAATAATGAAAATAGAGAAAACAGCTCCCAACAAAAGTTGTAGCTCGTCTCTTTATCTACAATAAAGGTCTTTACAAATTTTTATCTTACTTGAGCTGTTTAGAAGATAAATCGAGTTTTCCACTTATAGTTTTAAGCCGCTTTGAAATGCGCGAAAAATGAAAATTCTCCGGGAGTTTCGTACGACCGGGCTCATCGATCGATAGTTCTTACTATTCAGAGCCCCTAAATTAATGAAAATAACATAAAATGTAGAGAAAAATCTCTGTTTTAATGTGGAACTAATCACAAAATCCCTACAAAATTTTATAAAAGAGAAAAAGTGTCAGAAGGTGGCTTATGTATTCTTATATAATGCTATATTAATCCAATTAAATTTTTATTGCAATTGCTTTTGTTGGAAAAATATACCTTGCGATCAAAGTAGAGGGTATTTTTCTCATCGATCAGTCACCTCCAAATTTTGGATTTCAATTCGCTATATCTTAATTAATAATAATAGCACAGTCTTAATTTTTGGATTGTAAGTACAATAAAACTTATTCTTTCGAACGACTTTAGAGTTTTTTAAATGCGTGCAGTACTTTTTGAATTTGTCTACATTATTCCTACACGTTCATAAAATTCACAATTATACAGTAAAACATACGCAACTTATTTGTTTGTTAACAATCTTCAATGAAGTTTTCACGAAATATACATTAATGTGCGTGGAATTAAATCCATGCATTGAAAAAGCACCCATTGTTACGGGAGAAATAGGCAAGATGCATAATACTCAAAGATATGAATAAATCAACTGTATAAAGTTTACTAAGCCATTTTTTAACACTTTTTTCTCTATGATAAAATTTTTTTTGTATGAATTTTGTGATTAGTTAGTTCCTGATTAGTTAGTTCCGCATTAAAGTAAAGACTTTTCTCTACACTTTATGTTGTTTTCATTTTTTTAGCAGCTCTGAATAGTAAGAATTATCGATCGATGTGTCCGGTCGTACGAAACTCCCAGAGAATTCGCATTTCAGAGCGGCTCAAAACTATAAGTGGAAAACTGGATTTATCTCCTAAACGGCTTAAGTAAGACAAAAATTTGTGAAGACCTTCTTTGTAGAGAAAGAGACGAGCTACAAATTTTGTTGAAAACTTTTTTCTATTGTTTCGTTATTTTAGCCGCTAGAGCAAAAAAACCGAAAATCAAAAAATTTTTCCAAATTTTGCCTTCATTGCCTGTATAGTACATAATACATATCGAGTTTAGGGTGCTCGGACAATTAACCTAAAAAGTCAGTTTGCCGAGACGCTATGTGGTATATGCTCGCCATTCCCGTTTTTGTGTCAAGTGTCTTCATTTTACTAGTGATATTTTAATTTCTCATCGATCCACTGCTCCACATAATAGTCTGGGCAAAGGTAAACCAGATCGTTTTATGTTTAAAACTGATTTATTACAGATATTTGTTTGCTTCATTAAAGCTCTAGCAAACAGTTGGTTTTATGAAGGTTTGACCTAAAACTAAGTGATTTCAAAGCATATTAGATTTATAGCCCCGCATTAACAACCACCTCAAATTAATTTCATAAAGCAATGATAAAACCACAACATTTGCTTAATGTCTATAAAACTTGATCCTCCTAACTTGAACTTAACAGCTGTAAGATTTTATTGAAAGCTTGACAAGTACTTTGATAAGTCAATCATAGGCCAATAAAAACTAAAAGATAGTTTAGTTTCAATGAGTGTTCTTGAAGGCCTTTTTAAAACTTTCTTTAAGACAAAACTATCTTTAAGTGCATTTGGCATTTAATAAATCTCACATAAATCAGCGGCCATTATAAAACACTGATAAAACCTAAATAAATCTAAATTGTTACTTGGATTTATAATCGTGTACCTGTACATACGAAGAGAAAATAATATTAACGCCTTTATAAAATTGCCAATCCATATTGCTTCTCTATTGTTTGTTCACGTCGACCATAGAAGTAGCAATGAGCCCACAATAATTTATGAGATAAAACGTCTGCCCAGGCGTGAAGGAGAACATGGACATTCTGGTGTAAAACTATTAATCTACGAGAAAAATGCAACGAAATGACGTTGTAAATAATGAAATTTTATCCAACACAGGCATAGATTATGGCTAATGCTATGGTGATTTTACATATAGAATGTGATGTATGTATTACACACTAGTGAGAGAATGTTCAAAAAGATAATGTAAAAATAACTCTTTCTGGTTTGTAAGTTCTACACACATTTTTTAAATAGGCAATCAGTTCTCCATGTTTAGAAACGTCAATATTTTTATAAACCTATAAAGTTGCCTTCAGTATTGAATACTTTTTTCACAAAGTTGAACACTTTCTGTACTCTAAGAAATAAGCCAGCATTATATCTTCATTTACACCAGTAACAAAAACCTTGGCAATTTGCTCGGTCATTATATTCGCTGAATTTCAGGTAGCAAATTCAAAAAAACTTAATTTGCTTCTTTTCTAATTTCTTCCGAGACTTAATCAATTTTCATCCATTCTTCATAACTAATTATTATTTTTTACCTTTACTTGTTGTATATGTGTAGAAAACTACTAAACAAGAAATAACGGTCAACACCATAGCAACCCAATTACTATTTTTACCAAATAATATAAAAATTATATTGTCAAATGAATTTATTCAAATAAAATTTCATTAAAAGAAAGTGTTTGATAAAATTTTGTATTGCACACTTGTGTAATTGCACATTAGCCACTTAAGAAAATTTGCCACTCAACCTAACAGTCTCGTGGTTAACTTTTTCTTGCATGACTAATATGCATAATTAATTACACACTAGTGCAATAAATAACTATTCTTTAGATTCTGAAGGTAGGTACAGAATTTCGATTTGATCAACTATTTATCAGATACTACCAGAAATAGATGAAAATTGCATTGGGTCGTGAATTTGAATAGCTGTGGGGCATGAGTTAATATTATTTGATAGAATTGAAATTTTGTACGCCTCCATTTTAAAATAATTGAAACCACTTCAGGGGGTAAAACCGATCAAATTTATTCCAAGATCACAAAATAAAAAAGACTTTAATGTACACTAGATGTTATATTGGGGTCTGTAAGCTTATGTGCAAAGGTTGTGTATTGAATAGTTCCAAGCAGCACTTGTTTAGATAAACATTTAAATGCCATGCCAATTTCTGCGAGAAATAAACGTTCTCTTTTCTATTTGGCAACGCCGGCTGTTTCTCTAAGAGTTTGCCGTCTTCCGCGTAAAATACCATAATTGAAAACGGCGAGTGATCTGCCTTCTTTATTTTTCTCTTTGCACCAATGAAAGATTGATTATTACGGAAATATGATTGCGTAAGCCCCAGCCGGTATTGCATTAAGGGATTGGATTATTCTGATAATTCAAAATAAATTATCGTTATAAAGGGAAATGGGGTTCATATCAGACAAATATATCTATTCTCAGGGTTTTTTTATTCAAACCAGAAACAAACGTAAATAACAAAGGCGAATTTAATAATGCTATAATTTTGTATCGCGATATTTCCTTTGTTTATGTAACATTGACTTAATTCTGCCGTGCAAGGGTGCGAGTTACTTACAAACATGGAAATTACAACAACCTCATTTTATGTGGATTAAAGGATGTTTGAAGTTACGAGATAACCTAACCACACGTAACATGAAACCCATGTTATTACCCGCTTTCATGTACAGAGACATTATGAAAAAGTTTATGACAATGGACGTTTTTCAATTAATAGTTTAAGCACATTAACTGAATTTAAGGGATATCTACGGGTATTATTCTTCATAAGTAGCCATCACAAAACAAGAAATTATTGTACCATGCTTATAGAAAAGTAGGTTTATATGGGTTCAAAAGTTATTAATAATGAGAGCAACAAGCCAGCAGGACTTCTTCTGTTTCGTCGATATCTTGAAATTAAAGTTAAAAAAATATACGTACTTTTTGTAGAGAATAAAATTCTAACGCTGGCGCTGCACAGTGGGCTAGAACCTCAAAATCCTGGCCGAAAATCAAAAAACCAAGTTCGTTTTATTTTGTTTTAATTCACATAGTTATGTCAAGCAAAATTCCCTGCGTGAGAATCGGTCCCAAAATAATCAACGTTCATGTGTTGTGAATTTTTGTTATCACAAGATGTGTTTTTGACAAAAAAAATGGAGGCTACTCCTGAAGGTATGTAAAATATTATTTGTGCATTGAAATTATTTTTTTTAAATTTCTTATGAAAAATAAATGTTAACTATACGCGTGTAATATAAACGCGCGTGTTAAGGTAGCAAAACAAAAGTATGAAAATAGTTTGTATTTATAGAGATTTAACTCTAATACACAATGTAACTTGTGTGAAATGTGGAATAAAAAATACATCAAAATGAGCCACTAGAGACTGCTTATTTCAGTGAAATATGAAAAAATAGAGGGGGCGCGTCCAAGGAGCAGTGGGCTTGTCACCGATTATTCTTTTTTCGTAATTTTCCTATGGTGTTCAATAGTATTCGATCATCTATATAAGCTATTAAAATTTCAGCTTCATAAGTATATCCAATCCTTAGATATTGATATAATAACTGATCTAAAGAATAAACCTTCAACGGGCTTTGATGAAGTACCCACTCTACTTATTAAGGAGTGTAAATATGAACTTTGCCACTATTTAACTGACATCGTTAATAAATCAATAATTAATGGGCAGTTCCCTATGCAACTAAAGCTGTCAAAAACTATTCCAGTGTTCAAAAAGGGCGATCCTACCTTATTTGAAAATTATAGAGCCATTGTAACGCTCAGTCCATTCGCTAAAATTCTTGAAAAAGCCGTTTATATTAGACTAGCTGATTACCTTAAAAAACATAATATACTAACTAATTGTCAACATGGCTTCCGTGGGGGGCTCTCAACTGAGACTGTTACGACGGAACTTACCCAATATATTATCAACAAATTAGAAGTGGGAATCTGGTCCAAGGTGTCTTTTTCGATTTATCCCGCGCGTTTGACACTATCAATCCCCTTTTCCTATAAAGAAAACTTAATTGTATGGGAATTCGCGGGTCCATGAATGATTGGATTATCTCCTATGTCACACACAGAAAGTTAGCTGTAAAACTTGAAGATCTGTATTCTGACCAATATAATGTTGAGCTTGGAACTCCCCAGGGGAGTGTTCTGGGGCCGTTGTTGTTTCTTCTGTACATAAACGATCTGTCTTGCCATGTTAAGGAGGGGAGGTTGTTTATGTACGCTGATGACACTACAATAAAATAATATTAGCTGCAAAAACTAGAGAGGAAATAAATATTCTTACAAGTAGAGCACTAAAATCTTTCACTAAGTGGTGTACAAGAAATTGCTTAAATATCGATTTAAGCAAAACAGTCTGTATGGAATTTACAAATCCCTACAGAAAACAAGCGGTAAATCTAAATTTTAATGTAAATAACTTTGATATAACATCTAGTACGTCTACAAAATTTCTTGGTGCCCCAATTGATAACTCCTTAGGATGGGGTAACCAGATTGACTGCGTCTGTGCCAAAATGAACAGCGCTTATTTTGCCTTAGCTACATACATTAAAAAAGTCTCTTGATGTAAAATCTCTACTGAATTTTTATTATGCCACGGTGTATTCTTCGATTTCCTATAACATTGTATCGTGGGGACAAGCAACAGACGTTGTACGGGTGTTTATCGTGCAAAAAGGATAATTCGCCTTATATTTGGTTTATCGTTTCGTGAATCATTTAGGGATACATTTAAAAATAATAAAATTTTAATTCTTACGGGGGTGTATATATTCAAATTATTACACCATACTTATAAAAATTTAGATAACTACTTGAAAAATAGTGACCTTCATTCATATACAACACGCATAAAGGACCACATATATATTGAAAAGTTTACGCATACATTCTACAAGAAATCTCCTGATTATGCGGGATCCAATTTCTTTAACATGCTATCTGAAAAAGTTAGAAAGCTATGCCCATTGCTGAAGTCTAAAAACTCTCTTAAATTCCTACTAATTGAAAACTGCTTCTACAACCTTAGCGAATTTGAATTATATTATGCTAAAAATAGGTAGGGTTGACTGAATGGTTTATCTTAAACCGTTTTAAGGTAAATAATTCACTTAAATATTGTTCATTTCACCAATGTATTGTAATATTTTGTCTGTTTGTTTGTGTATCATTTGTCGTATACTTAATTGCTATTTATAGTTACCATATTTTATTAATATATTTATATATGACCTTACATTTATTTGTCTGTCAATGTTCATATACTATTGATGTATTGTTGTGTTATTGTTTATATACTATTTATGTATTAACCGTGGCCTTAGTCCACATTTGACGTACCTAATCCATTTCATTGTAATTGGCAAAAAAGAGTTTAATAAATTATTATTATTATATTTGATGTTAAAGATTGGGTTTCAGTAGAAAGCGCTTCGCCGACTCGTGACGTCATTTTGCATGAACACTAGGGTGAAAGTGTTGGAGTTTGCTATAGTAGTCAATAGTCCATTATAATCCGTCAAACGTTAATATCCTGACATGAGTTAATCTGACGAAAAAAGGTGTTTGTTTCCAACAATATAATTTAACAATCAAACACCATTTCCATGCAGATACACAATAACAGCATATGCAAAGTGACGTCACGCGAAACTCCGTCCCATTCTCGAGCAATCCAACTTTGGTAATTTATTTAAAGGCTTAAACGTTCGAAAAAAAACTTCAAAATTTGAAAATTGTCTTAAAAATTGTTCTACATTCGGCTCCTAAAATAAATAAAATGCTGAACGGGCCCATTCTATTTGTGTCTGCGTCACAACAGGCATTCATTCCCGATACAATAGTCCCAACCAAGGGGGGACATGCATATACCTAATGCACAGTGTTGACCAGTGGAAGGAAAATTATAGGGTGTCTCAATTTTTCGTGAAATATATTTCAGAATCATGAAAAGCATAAGCACATCTCATACACGCCGGAAGAAGCAGGACGAGAAATATTTTCCACATAAATACCTACGTGCAAAAATGCACATATGCCAAGTTTGACAAAAGTCGTTTATTATTCAAATTTTCAACCATTATAACTCACCGCCACGGTTGATATTTTTTTTCTTATTTTCTCATAGAAATTTAGGTATCAAAAGTACGTAAACTGAGTTTCAAAAATATCGAAGGTTGTTTATATCTTCAACCCCTATACCGGGTGGCCACGGGTCAATGTACGCCCCCAATATTTTGGTTGCATTTGTATTTAAAAATTTGGTTTTTGGTACAAATAAATTAGACAATAATAGGCTACTTTTAAGCTAACAGGAATGAAAATATCACTTCCGGTTGAACCGGAAATGACATCAACTTTTTTTCTTAAATGGAATGCCTATATTTTTTTGATGGTTTCTCATTAAGCATAAATTTCTAAGTGCAACCGTTTTTTCAGATGTAAAAAAATTCCAAAAAATAAGTGAAATACGAAAATTGTTTTCATTTTGTCAAAATGGCTGCCTCAAATGAATGCGATATAAGAAAATGACTAAATAGGCTATGGAAATTATTAGTAAGGTTGTAGACTTAGTCTTGACTTACTCACTAATTTTCTGAAGCAAGTGTATTAAAGTTGTTATAAACAAGAAAATTAATATAAAATGACTGAAAATTATTCAAGAGATGAAAAAGTTGACATGATCGTTATTTATGGAGAGACTCGACGTAATGCAACTACAGCACAAAGTCTATATGGACGGAGATATTCAGAAAGAAGACAACCTCCGAGAAACTATTTCGCCCGGTTGGAGCAACAATTTAGAACTGAACCTAATGTAGAAATTGAAGAAAGATTTATTGTGGATGAAGAAACGGAAATTAATGTATTACCTTTAGTGCATGTTGACCCAACCATTTCGATAAGACAAATTGAACATGAATTACCAGTTTCCAAAGAATCAACCAGAAAAATTTTAAAGAAACACGACTGTCGTTCTTATAAATATCAATTGCATCAATTTTTGTATGAGAATGATTATCAACGAAGAATAACCTTTTGTAATTGGTTACAGTTACGCCAATTAAGAAATGAAAATTTTATCAAAAACATTTTGTTCACTGATGAATCGAGATTTACAAACTTTGGGTTATTTAATCGAAACAACACTCGATATTGGGCAATTGATAATCCTCACATTATGAAGCAGGGGCGGCTTTAGGAGCGGTTTGGCTTGAATGTTTGGTTAGGCGTACTGGGCGACCATATCATAGGTCCAATAATTTTTAACGAAACTCTAACTGGGCCAAGATATCTAGAATTTCTCCAAAATATAATAGTTCCACAGATTAATAAAATTCCCAATACCAATATTGACGAGGTTTACTTCTAACAAGACGGGGCTGGACCACACAATGGTTAGGGATTACTTAAATCAATTATTTCCAGATCGTTGGATTGGGACCCATGGTCCAGTCAGATGGCCTGCAAGGTCGCCTGACTTAACCACACTCAATTTTTTTATTAGGGCGCATTTGAAAAATAGAGTCTACATGACTGCTCCAACCACAAGGCAAGATCTGGAAGAAAGAGTTCGATACGAAATTGCACAAATAACACCTCAACAATGACAGAATGTTAGACGTGCAACGATAAGTCGCGCTACTCTGTGTGTTAATCATAACGGTGAACAGTTCGAACAACTTTTATAATGGTTTATTATAATTTAGGTTTTAAATAGTTTTGTTATTCTTGGTAATTTATTCATGGTTGTAACGTTATACCTATTAAAATTATTTCTTGTTTCATTTGTCTCTACTTTTTAAAAATACTTCTATTATTACGAAGGATATCGTTAAGAAATGATTAATGACGAAAAAATTATAGTTTATGAGTCATTATTTTTCCTTAATAAAAGAAATAGCACAGTTCCATTAAAAAAAAATCCATAGGACTCCTACGGAAATGAAAATGAAAATGAAATTCCGTTTTTTTGTTTTTTTAACTAAAAACACCATAGGTTACTTAGTAATTTTCTTACATCGCATTAAAAATTGTTCGTATCTCACTTATTTTTGGAATTTTTTACATCTGAAAAACTGTTGCACTTAGAAATTTATGCTTAATGAGAAACCATCAAAACAATATAGTCATTTCATTTAAGAAAAAAAAATTATGTCACCCGGTTCAACCGGAAGTGATATTGTCATTGCTGTTATTCTAAAAGTAGCCTATGATTGTCTAATTTATTTGTACCAAAAACCAAATTTTTAAATACAAAAGCAACCAAAATATTGGGGGCGTACATTGACTCGTGGCCATCCGATATATCGCCACCAGAGAGTGTCATTTTTATTTACTATTTTCCCTTAATGACCTATGCACAACAGGTATATTCAGAATTTCAGAATTTTGGCCGGAAATTTTGGATTCTAGACTACTGTGCGCTGCAACAAAAATAATGACTTGGTTGAAGTTTGCGCTTAATGTTCAAGATATTTACAAAAAACAATAGCAAATTCCTTTATTTCGTTGCTATCTTGGTTAATAAGTTTTTAACCAGAAAAAATAGAGGGTGTTACTGTGGATGATCTTACTCCTTGCGTCTCAAGAACACGACAATATGTTTTATTACAAAGGACATCAGAAGTGCCTTCTAAGGTCGGCGCACAGTGGGGCTGGAAAAAATTTTACTATTGAAAATTCTCTACAGCCTTTAATTTTTGTCTACTCGCAGTATATCTTTTTTTATGTAATCGTCAGACTTCTGGTTACAAATCTGTCTAGGCAGAATTTTGAAAAAAATCGAAATTGAACTTAGGTACGGCGCAGTGGGGCTGAAAGAGAATTTACCATTCAAGATTCTCTACAGCCTTTAGTTTTGTCCAATCGCAATACATCTTTTACTTAAATAATCGTAAGACTTCTGGCTATAAAACGGTCGTAGCAGATTTAAAAAAAAAATCGAAAATGAACTCACATGCCTCGTTATAGTTGATCAAAACTGGTCGAATAAGCAGAAAAATCTATATAATTAGATAAATTGAACAAATTACGGCTACTTCTTTCTTCTCTTAGTCGGTTTTGAGTAAATATATAAGAATATACTCTAAAAAAAGTAAAATTTCTCACCACAAAGTAGGCCAAAATATGGCTGAAGTAGAAAATATTCCTGAATTTTAAAAATATTTACTACCTTTGTAGAAATATTTAATTTATTGCTCCATTTATTCTAAAATACATCCCTATTGGAAAAAACGGCAAGATAAAAGCCTAATATAACTTTAAAATGAGAAATAAAATGACCGAAATTATTATGCAGCAGAAAATAGTTTCCAAAGCTAATAACATTCACTTTTAAGTGTACTATGTCAACTATACCGACGTATGTAAGTTCAATTTCAATTTTTTTAAAAATCTGCCTTAACAGTTTTGTAGCCAGAAGTCTGATGATTATTTAAAAATAAAAGAAATATTGCGATTGGATAAAAATTAAATGCTGTAGAGAATCTTAAATGGTAAATTTTCTTTCTTCAGTGTGCGGCGGTATTCTCCACTTTCAGAACAGATTTCTTGCAACTGGCAAAGACGTCACAGATGAGTGAGGAAAAATTTTACTTATTATTTTTGATTGTCATTGTCTGCTTTCCGTTTTATCTTGTAAACTAGAAATGCACTTTACTTCTCCGGTCGTCGTCTTAAAACTAACACTGAAGAGACACTTTTAAAGTTAATAACCTCGCTAGACTATGAACAATTCGTGTCCCTGTAAACAGACGTGAACGAATCGTACCAAATCCTTTAAATTCAGCTACCGATTCGAAATGAAAGACTTGAATTCAATAATATTGGTATTTATTGATTAAAATATTCAATGTCCCGATTTAAAACGAAATAAATAATTAAGAAATGACGAAAGAGTAATATTAACATTGGAAATATTTAGGGAATCGGTACTGTAACATTAGATGTTAGAAAATATGTCGAATCAAATCGGGGAACCGTAGAAGTTATACAGGCCGTATCGTCTCCAAACTTTTTTAAATTTTTACAAATTCTCTACGTATAAAAGTTCACCCGTTAAGAAATCCGCTGCTTTCTTATTGTTGCTATTATAAACAGCTATTGCAAAATTAATTGATAAATTGTGCTGTATGTTAAGTTCAAAAGAATGAAGCCGAAAAAAATAGTATTAGGGAATTTTCGAGGTGCCTGATTACGAATATGATGTTGACATTCAAAATAGCAAACCCAAGATGGCAACAAATGTCATATTATTGATATTGCGTGCAAAACTTAAAAGAATGAAACCAGAAAAATGGCAGTAGGGGTTTTCGAGGTGGCTGATTACGAATATGAAGGTGGAAATCGGATTTTTTCTAGCTTCCGAAGGCCCTATCTCGAAAACGGATCGAGATAGCGACCTGCGATTTATCTTGTCTTCCTACGTACTCCTGAATTTTTTCAGATTTTGTCTAGGACTTTTTCGCACCGTATATTGATCACTTTCACACCGAAAGGGAAATTTCTCAAAACACATATCCACACGAAAATATATGAATGGCCATCGAGTCATGAATCAAGAGAGAAAATTCATAGAAAACATGAGAAAATCATTAAAGACAACTATTACGTGGTTGAGGAATGGAGGAATGATCTGAGCAAGCGTACATTGGAAGATATAGGCCTCAGTTACAATCTTTTGTGTTTAAATGTAAATTATGCTCTACGTCACATTATTTTCAAAGAAATCTACATTTTTTTACAAAATAATGTTATAAACAACGGTTAACAAATTATTTAAGAAAGGGATAATTTCATGAGTAGGGGTGGCAAGTCAAAACACATATGAGTGTTATTAACACGTGGATAAGGGATGTGCAATTGGGTGGTTTTCAGAGTTGTTTGGCAATTTGGAGGTAGGGGGTGGAAATATGTATGTCGGAGACAATACCCTTGTAGACGCCCCCCGACATTCTTGTAGACGCCTAAAAGCACATAATTAACTGTAGTCAAAAGTCAGCATGTACCGATTGCGTCACATATATGGTCATGTGAAACAAATGACGCCTCGAGTACCTTGGGAGAAAACCCTCTCCCCGGTGGGCAGGACAAGACCCCTTGAGAGTCCCGTCGATGATTACTCTAAGTATAATTCGCCATCGACGTTTTTATAACTTGATTAACTCTTATTTTTTAATGGGGCTGTGTGTGGCAGCTCACTTGCAACAACATTTAAGATTCCTTATTATGTAGGTACTATGGCAACAGAAAAAAAAGAAGATTATTATTATTGAAAATTAAATAATATTTAAATGCTATTTTTGATATATAAAAATTTGTAATGAATGTTTAGTCTATTAAGAAATAGATCTTATGAAATGCCTTTGGAATATTTATTTATTATAGGGACTACAAGAGATATAATAACCCTATATATAACCTTTGTAAATATAGTGCGAGATCGCCAAACTAGTGGTGGCGGATTGCTAGCTCCTAGTATTTAGTGGTATTGTTTGCATTTTCAATAATAAGATATTATTATTTGATAAATCATAACTTTATGTTACTTTGTTATTTATGTGACTGTTATTTAAGTGATTATTATATTTATCAATATGTGGCCTAAATCTAATAGATCCACCTTAAAACGCCCCTCGCTCCTGTCATATTCGATATGTACATATGAATTTTTTCATGTCAACTGCATTAATTTCAAGTTAGAAGTGGGTCAGAAGGCGAACTCTGTAAATTTTTTGAATATAAATGGCACCAGTACCAACGAAGAGCCCTGTTACATTTTTAGTGAAAAATATACAGATTGGCAACTAAAAAATATAATCGGGGAACGACGAAGAAGATGATATTGTTCAAACGGATGCAATAACATGAGAGTTACAACAATTTTATTGAATTCGAAAAATTATTGATTTTAATACGAAATATACCTGTTATACCTTTAGGTAAAAACCATACTGTTTCATCATGCAATAGAGAAAAAAACTGATAAAGAAGACAAGTTTTGTATAAAAACATTTTTAAAATTTGAAAATCTTCAGAAAGTTCTTTCCCGAAAATAATATTTTTTGAAATATTTACAAAAAATCGATATTGTTCCATATTACCACATCGGATCCTTCACGTACAGGCCAATATACAATGGTTGCCCAAGACTAATTGAGAGTCCTTTAAGATACTGCGATGAAAGTTCCAGTTACGGGTTTTCTTCTTTATCAGGCGATTTTTTAATTACTTTTACTGTGTGTAATGTAATATAATCAATATACCCTATTAATATATTCTAAAAGTAACATCAAAATATCATTAGTAACTTGATTTATTTAAGCAACATAATTTTTCTCCACGGTTGCTTTCTCATCAACGATTACCCTGAAAAAATTATCGTCTTTTATGTCTCGTACTCTTTAAACATTCCGGATTTATTTCAGTCCGTACTGTTGACACATGGAAAGTTTATTGAGTTGGAGCAATAGCAATCACTGGTATATTTAAAGATAACCTTTTAGCAGCTATTTAAATGCCAGTCTAAGAGTCTGAAGTATCAAATTAAGGCATAGGGAATGCACGTCATTCGTATTGGTCCATTAAATAATTTATTTTCGTACAATTATTTCGCGCAGTCTCTTATATAGTTGTCTACTCGAATGAGAACTCAGGAGATTAATGATAATAGTAATAGTAATAATGTATTGGTGCATTAGATAATTTTGCATGATAGCGATGCAACATATACATGTACAAAACTAAAAAATTGTATTAAAAAAAGCACAAATACACATATATAAAAATTGAAGTAAAAACAAAATCTATTTAGAAGGACGTCAGCCCTATAGAATGCACCATCTAGTAATACATGTTTGTCTTTTAGTTTGTGTGAATTAAAATTGCTAATATTTTTCGTTTCAGATGACTAGGAATTATATAATTTACTACATCTATAGAAGGGTGATTTACCAGATAGTTTAGAATTATTCGATGGTATTATAGGTCTCTGCATCTCGAGGTGTGGGCAGTTATTGTGAAATGATATTTTGTCTAATATTTGGCACTTTTTTTCACAAATATTTATAGCTTTCTTCTGGTATTAAATGTAACGAATATGTTTATTTGACAAATAAAAATTTTCTATTCGTAACACAATATTCTAACACTTGTAAATGAATCTGCAAGGGAGTAATACATATTTAGTAATGCTTTAAGATGAATATGCCAGGAAAATGAAGAGAAAACAGACAATTGATTGATAAATTAGTAGCCGCAATGTTTTTGTAGAATGGCTTTGGGAGAAGAGGCTTTTCATTTCATGAGGCAAGACATTTCATTTGCATCATCGTCTTTTATTAAGACTTTCCAAATTAAAATCGCTCCAGTGGTAAAAACGCTGCTCGATTACCATTTAGGTAGAATCTGCGGACGTATGTGAAATTGAAAAATGACACCAAGCGGAAAAATAAATTTTTTGTAGTTATTTGGTATTTTTCTCTATAAGTAGTCGATATATTGTTGTGAGTCACTTACAAGACTGAAGAGATACCTAGCTCACAATAACGATGCAAAATGAATGTCGGTAACCAAAATAATTCCAATTTATAAGGAAAGTATTGTGACGTCTTATTCACCCGTCACTTTGACACTCGAGCTTTGGCGATCAGTTGACGGTAAGCTCGGGCGCCACCTTTACAATTTTTTACGTGGTGCAAAGGTCCCACACTAGCCCCTTAACACAGCCTGTTGCAGTAGAGCTGGGAGCTACAGAGAAGGAACGGTATGTCCAGAGGGTCTAGGGATAGTTAGACTTCACATACACAACAGTAAAAAGCATGGTTCAGATTATATACAAAAATATTCATTATTTCAGAAACTACTATTTACAATACTAAACAAACAACCAAGAGCTTAAAGCTTAATGCAAGGCTAGGGTGAAAAGCGGTAAATAACGACCGATAGTATAGACAGTGCAATACGGATACCAGGAGTGAGTAGTCACTCCTGCGGTAACGGTATCTGGCGACGGATTATTCGGAGACACTTCTAGCTCGGTGCACAATCGGTATCCAACTGAATGGATGAATCTCCGCTGGCTTGTCCAAGTGATCTCTTTCTATGTATCAACTCTGGTCGATGGTGGGGATCTAGCTCTACCTAGCTACCGTGACCGTTAACGAGATTTTCACGAAAAACCATTTATCGTGACCTTTCACCCCGCGTAAAATTTTTAGCGGCACACATATCGATGGGGACTTTTGGGATGTTGTTTAGAACCACAATTGGAAGGTTCATGAAAAAATCCAGCTTTCCCCTAATTTTTCCGTGTTTTTTTATTTTTTGTCTGCACTATAGTCGCAATGTTTTTGCAGAATAGCTAATTTTTCTTTTCTGCAATGTCTCTATTCCCTGTATTACTGCTAATTTATATACGCCCAAATCTTTATTTGCCTGGCCTAAAAAGTATATTTTTCATTTGTACTACTTCAAAATGGACCTGATTTCATTTTTTGTATGCTGCGTCAATCGAACATTTCTAGGATAAGTCTGCGTTCAAGGCAACTCCTAGAATAATGTAGCTTTTTCTGGATGAATTTAATATGAGCTTACTACGCTCGCGCTAAGCAGAAAATTCATCACATTATAATTTTTTTTTATGCAGTGTGTATATTAGGGTCTGCCACAGTTAGGGTTCGTCAGAAAGCATTACCACATATCCACTTTTTATTTTGTTTGGCAAATCATTAACGTATGATATAAAAAGTAAAGGTCCTAGTGTTTACCCGTGAGGCACTTCTCGAAATACATTACATTCCTTTGAGAAGTGGGTACCAAACGCGACAATAATTTTACGCATGGGGGACTGGATGGAACCTTCAATGGACCATGTCAGTAGCTACAACGCAAGTTACAGCGACAGCAAGTGAAATAATTTGTAATATATTACTTCCACATCAACGTAGTGGATTGGAAGTATAGTAATCGTAAAAAAAATCATTTTTTTTCTAGAAGTAGGTTTAAAATGTCATGAAAGGTCGAGATTTTAAATTTGAGCGAAAAAAAATGTCTGTCTGTCTGTCGGTCTCTCTAACTTTTTTTATCCGCACGTTTTCTCCGGAACGGTTTAAAATATTGACTTGAAATTTTGTATACGTATATATTATTAACGAGATCTAGAACCGGATTTTTTAAGATATCCGGTAAAGGGTTGGGGGTAAATATGGATAAATATGTAAAGCAAGCTGGTAAGAGTACAGAAACTTGAAATTTGATGTATGTACTACAAGCCAAGGCCTCAGATTTTTTTTTAAATATACACGTCAAAAATAGTACACGTATGTATTATAACGACATCTGGAACTAGATTATACTTTGAGATGATTCCGTTGAAGGATTGGGGATTAAATAGTGGTAGATAGAGGAAAATAAGTAAAGCAAGCTGGTAAGAGTATAGAAATTTGGGATTTGGTGTATATACTAGAAGCGATGTCCTCAGGTTTTTTAATCATATTTTCCACCCCCCCACCACCCCATTCCCATATTAAAAGAGTTGATAAAATTAAATTTGGATTTTCACTTAAAATTTATTACACGTTTAACGATATCTTAAACTAGATTATATTTTGACATGATTGCATTGATGGAGTGGGTAATTGGTGGTAAATAGGGAAAAATAAGTAAAGCAAGCTGGTGAGAGTACAGAAACTTGAAATTCGGTGTATGTCCTAGAAGCTTAGGCCTAAGATTTTTTTAGTAATATTTTTCAACCTCCCACCATCCTTAATCCATTATTAAAGGGCTTGATAAAATGAAATTGGGATATTCACTTGAAATTTGGGACACGTATGTATTATAACGACATCTGGAACTAGATTATATTTTGAGATGATTCCGTTGAAGGGTTGAGGGTTAAATAGGAGTAAATGGAGGAAAATAAGTAAATCAATCTGGTAAGAGTACAGAAATGTGGAATTTGGTGTATACACTAGAAACCAAGGCCTCAAATTTCTTTCTAATATTTTTCAAACACCACCATCTCCGCTCCATTATTAATGGGTTTGATAACATAAAATTGAGATATTTACTTGAAAGTTAGTACAAGTATGTATTGTAATGACATCTGATTGAGATGATTCCATTGAAGGGGTGGGACGTAGTAGGTTGTAAATAGGGGAAAATAAGTAGGGTAAATTAAAATCTTCATTTTTAACGTATATGGTACAAACCATCTGCTCCAAATATTATTAAAATACTATTGCCAAGAATTTCCACACACTGGACTGCAAATCTAGTCAAGATATTTCCTTTAAAGTGACTCGGATGAAAAATCTGGATGTGGAAGTAGTGATTCCTTAGGCAGCGGTTTTTAATTTTGTAACGAATTTCGCTGTAAGATTCATTTTATTATAACATTTGAATCGTACAACTTTTTAAACATTTAACATCTTGATAAAGAAACTAAGTGCATTAGATAATTTCCCGAATTGCGATAAAGATTAAAATGAAATTTGCACCTTAGGCCGCGCATTACAATAAAAGCACACAAACAGGAAGCGCCATGTGTGTACACACGACACGTATTGTCATAAATACTAGAGGACCTCATCCCTATTCCCCAGCGAAACGTACGCTCGACATTCCCGGACCCTCTGTATTTACCAGAAACATTTTTCAATAATGTAATCCCCCAGCCGGCCCCTAAAGTAATACCACGACAACTACTTAAAACGGAACAGCTTTCCATAGTTTGGTTTATGTGATGCCATATAAAATAAGGACGGCAGTGGTCCGAGTTAATAGAGTCGTCACAGTTTAATTAAGACGTCGTTCTCTCGATGTACGCTGTAAATTTGCGCTCTGTCGTAGATCCCTGCTTGGCCGGTCAGACCGACTGTCTAGGGAGTCGCTACAAAGCTGAACGTAAATTTGCAGACCTGGAAAATTCCTAAAATGAAAAAAATTAAAATGCGTTATTTATGAGACTCGAATGAGTGTAATGAGTTTTGCCCATATGCTAATATTAATATTTTCAAATGTGCAACACATATCATAACCACTTTTCCTATCATAACCACTTTTCCTTCAGTAAAGTTTGGAGTAACATGTTAAGTTTTATTTGATTGATTCATTGATTGATTGATTAGCCAGTGTAAGGTAGGCATTGCCGCCACTCCCAGATATACCGGGTTGGATTTGGGACAGGCTTGTGTGCAGGTGCTTGCAAAATGCTTGCCGCTTTGTGTCATGATATGAAGTGATTACGCTCTACTTTTAAGTTTCTATGAAAATCTCTTTGCCTATCTTCTTCTGAATCTTCTGTTTCCGAATCTGGTAGCATGTACATCTTGCGATTTCTGTATGTATTCCTTCTTGTGCTTTGCCGTTCTTTCTCAGTATGTATAATTCTTTCTCTAACACTATTTCAGAAACTACAAATTTCACAACTAAAAATTGTGTCAGAACAAGTATCATTTCACACTGTGATGGAATAATACCACACGGCCTTCGACATATCAGAATAGTCCAATCAATTTACGAAAATCCACTGTTAATTTAAAAAAAAATTGTTGAATGAAAAAAATATGGTTATGTAGAACAAGAAAATTTAGGAAGATAACGTTTTATTTCTCCAAATTTTATTGGCGAACTTAACCTAAAAAATTCGTACAAGAAAGAACTGTTTTTCGCTAATAAGAAATAAATTGAGCTCGAATCGAAAATAGTTAAATAAGAAAGTCGTAGGTAATAAAATCATTTTTCGATTGATGTAGAATAAGTTATAGGTTAGTGCACAAACCATAGAGAAAACTGGAAAATACCGCTAAATATCACGTTTTTTAAATTTGTTAATTACGTTTTTTTAACTCAGCTTACAAATTTGTTATTTTGTAAAAATATAGGTTGTCGCTAGCTAAAAAAAATGTTTCCTTTCTGCTGCAAAATTTTGCATATTTTTCTTGAAAAAAAAAAAATTCTAGAAATGATGCTCTTGGTCGGGGAATTCTCGGAGAGCAGCGTTCGAAAGTTCAGAATCTTCCTCTATACTTGTACTACCACGTGCAATTGAATAAAAGTTGATTTTTTTTAATTTTCGATGTTAAAAATGGCACCCAAAAATAGTGCCGATTTTGAGGTTAAGTTTTCCGTTGTATTTTTTAAAATTTAATATTTATCGAAACAGGACTAGCGACAGGCAATACTCGCCATTTTTTACGTATTTCATGAAATCTTCTTTATCGTACGACAGTAAAAAACATGTTCGTAATCATTTGATTGGAGAAATCCATCAAAATAATAGCGTCAAAGTTGAGCGTACATATGCGGTGCGCATATCTAATGGAAGGTAAATGAACATGAAGGAAGTATCTTTTTACCAACCTAAACATCATTATTACGCAATTCTGAAACAAAACAATAAACATTTTTTAGAAATCCACCCGATGACGATTTCCTTCAGACCAAAATCGAAGTCCCACGATTAACACCTACGCACGAAAATCCAGTAAGGGCCACCACGTCATGAATGTTAAAAGAGAAAATGCAAAGAAAACGCCGAGGAAATCACCGAAAACACCTGTTACGTGCTTGAGGCACGAGGAAAGCGGAAGGAATTTTTAGAAAAGAAAAAAAAATAATCGGTCGGCTCCAGATGGTCGTACGATAAAATTTTATTTTCCGCATATGTAAAAAATAGCGACTATTGCCTGTCGCTAGTCCGGTTTCGATGACTATTAAATTTAATAAAAATACAACTAAACGGAAAAACAACCTCGAAATCAGCACAATTTTTTGGTGACATTTTTGACATCGAAAATTAAAAGAATCAACTCTTATTTAATTCCACATGGTAGTATTGGTCTTAAATAAGATTTTGAGCTGTTAAGCGTTTCTCTACGATAAAATCCCGACCAAGAGCACCATCTTTAGAAAAACGCTTTTCTTTACAAAAACTGACATTTCAAGAAAGATATGCAAAATTTCGCAACAGATTGAAAACTTCTATTTTAGCTAGCAACAACCTGTATTTTTAATACGTGACAAATTTGTAAGTTGCGTTAGAAAAAATTAATTAACAAATTTAAAAAACGTAATTTTTAGCGGTTTTTTCCATTTCTCTCTATGGTTTGTGGATTACCCTATAACTTATTATACATCAGTCGAAAAATAATTTTAATACCTACAACTTTGTCATTTAATTTTTTTCGATTTGAGCTCAATTTTTTTCTTTATTTGCGAAGAACCGATTTTCTTACTTTTACAAATTTTTTAGGTTAAGTTCGCCATTAAAAATTTGGAGAAATAAAACACTGTCTTCCTTAGATTATCTTTCTCTACATGACAATATTTTTTACTTCCCTCGCATACCGAAGGGAAGTATTGTATTCGAGAAAAAATCACCTTCCGAGATTTTTTCGGATTCTGACGTTTCAGATCACGGAGATTACGAAAATATAGGTTTTTCAATTCCGTCTGTCTGTCTGTCTGTCGGTCTCCGAATATCTTGACAATTACTTAAATTATGAATTACATTACCCGCACATATAAATAATAAAGCCTTAAATAAAGCATGAGTTAAAAGATGGAAAAAAGCTAATTTATACCGGTCTGTCTGTCTGTCTGTCTGTCTGTCTGTCTGTTGGTGCATTTACTAAAAAATTACTTGACGGAGAGCAGTCAAATTTGGTGGGTAGTTGATGCTACTTTCAGCGCAGAAATGGTAGAAATTTCACTGGAAAATATACAGGATGGACCGTCTAAACGGAACAAATAGTGAAAAAAATTTTTTTTCGCTCAAATTTATAATTTCCACGTTTCATGACGCGCTAATCCTATTTCGGGAAATAAAATTTTTGAAAATTTTTTTCACCAACATTTTTGAAAAAATTTTTACCAAGATGAAAAAAGAATGTTTTGCTCAAATTTAAAATTTCAACGTTTCATGACACGCTAATCTTATTTCGGGGAAAAAAGAAAATTTTCAACACTTGAAAAATTTTTTACTACTAAAATAATAGAAAATTTTTTTTTCTTCAAATTTAAAATTTCCACGGTTTATGGCATTCTAAGCCTAATTAAAAAAAATAAAAAATTTTCAAAATTTTTTTTACCACGAAAAATTTTTTACTACTAAAATGGATGAAAAAATTTTTTTTCTTTCTTCAAATTTAAAATTTCCACGTTTCACGGCATTCTAAACCTGTGTCAAACAAAATTTTTTTGAAATTTTTTTTTACCAACATTTTTGAAAAATTTTTTGCCACTTAAATAGATGGAATTTTTTTTTTTATTTCGTCAAATTTAAAATTTCCACGTTTCATAGCGTTCTAAATCTATTTAAAAGAAAAATTAGAATTTTTTTTACTTACTATTTTAAAAAAATTTTACCACGAAGATAGATTTTTTTTTCTTTGTTCAGATTTAAACTATCGACGTTTCCATGGCATTCTAAAACTATTGAAACAAATTTAAAAATGTTTTTGAAAAAAATTAAAAAAAAAATTAATTTTATTTATCACTACTATAGAATAGACGAAAAATTTTTTTTGCTCAAATTTAAAATTTCCACGTTTCATGACATTCCAAACCAATATCGGAAAAAAAATTTTTGCAACATTTTGTTATAAATTTGGAAAAAAATTTAACACTAGAATAGATGGAAACATTTTTTTTTGCTCAAATTTAAAAATTTCTGGTTTCATAGCATTCTAAACCTATTTAAAAAAAATACATAATTTTTAAATTTTAAACTTTTTTTACCACTACTATAGAATAGAAGGAAAATTTCCTTTTTGCTCTAATTTAAAATTTCTACGGTTGACATTTTAAACCTATATTAGAAGAAAACAATTCGAAAATTTTTTTACCAACATTTTTGAAAAATTTAAAAAAATTGAAATTTTTTAACCACCACTCCATTACGTGAATGTTGGATTGAAAATATAACAGACGGCAAAAATATCTGGCATATGCACCTATTATACTTTGATTGAAAAATATACAGGGTGGTCATCTCAAGAAATAATTCAGTCATGGTGGACATTTGTGAAGGTATTTGCGCAAGCCTGCCATATGTGGCACCTGCTATTTAGTATTGAACTTTTGCTGTTGGATGAACAATCTGTATATTTTTTTGACCAAAGCTTATCAAGTTTTCTTTGTAATAATAGCAATAACTATATTTCGATTATTATTCTCAATGTCATTTCGTAATTATTAATTTTTTAGAGTGACCGCCATGCACAAATAACGAGGGAAGTTCTGTGTAAATACCTTTACCGATTTTTTTACCCTACTAACAATTTTTGCAAGAACTTGTGTAGATTGATTGGACTAAAGCCATTTAGTGGTTCGGTTGCTATGGTTACGTCGAACAAAAGGTATTTCTTTCTAGATTCGCATTCCACGTTTTGAACAGTTTTGAAGTGATAATTTTAGTTGTGGAACTAGGTCTGGCATGATCATTGAGTAGTCTCTCATGAAATTTATTACTAGTGCACACTGTACCCTACAATTTTTTGAATCGAATTTTATCAAAAACCGTTAGTCTTACGAAAAAAAATAATACTATGTTTTTTTGTAGGCAATTTTCTAAACCAAAAACCTAGCTTTCCGAGAATTTTTCCGAAGTTTGACCTTTTTTTTGGTTTTGTTCCCTGAATTATTGTGTGCAAGAGAAAATTAAATCGTAGGCGTTAATAATTCATATACAAGACAAGTTAAAATTTACTCGACTCTATACGCTCAATAGTACGCCTAACATTTCTACCTGCTTTTAGAATCTTATTATACTATTCAGAAATACAAGACGAAAATTATATTGCATTTATTTGATCGGCACATAACCGGTAATATCGCTCGTAGAGAAAGAAAATTCATGTCACCGTTTTGGTGTTCGAATTCTCAACAACTCTCAAAGTGACTGTCCATCTGTCTGGCTATTTGTCTATTTGGCTGTTGGTATGTCTGTCTGTCCGTCCGTTCGTTACGTTTATTGTAAGCATGATAACGTACAAATGAAAAGTCCAGTTGTGTTAAAATTTGGATAGTAGATTAGTGTCAGATAGACAAAGAACGCTACTATTTTTGAACAAAATTGATCAATACATAAATGAGTTATTATTTATATTTTTGTTAAATCATTTTTTAATGTTTTGTAAACAAAAAATATAGAAATAATTGTGAAAGCATAGTGCAACTTATGTTAGACTGTGTTTTTCCACTTTTATTTAACGAGCGTATTCATCATCCAGGTAACAGTCTGTTGAGAGAAAAGGCTTAAGATTTCGTCTATAGTGAGGATATTTTTGGAATCACCGGTCCATTAGACTGTTAACAGATAGTTTCGTGTAAAACTAGGTTAAACTAGCTAGCGTTTTATTTACAAAGTTGAAGTGTAAAGGATAGCTTGTAAACACAAATAATAAATTTGATATCAAACTCAACACTCATGTCCAATAAAAATTGTTTTGATCATTTTCTAACAATTAGAAGTTAAATATGTTTTTAAAACTGCTTTTTCTTGTTTATTTTCATTATACCGGATTAATCAAAGGTATAGAAATAAGTCTCCGTTTATATGGGATGTTCTTTATTATATTTGGGGTGCGAGTGTGTGCAATAACTATGGCTGTGCTAAAAAAATTGCATTTTGACGAGTGAAATTGGGAGTGAAACATATTCTTTATAGGATTTTGCAAACAGCGGAAAAAACTATCTATAAAAACTAAAAGAAAAACTATATGTAAAAAATATTAATGAAATATTTGCAATCTTTCGATAACCTGACACTGGCACCCAACATAGCCCCTGCGGCTAAGCAGATTAAACTAGCATCTACATTACCCCCTACGATATGAGCATTTAGTTAAAAATGAGACCGAAGGCCTGAAATGGATTTACTTACCTACCTTGTCTTAAAATTATTTTCATTCTAATGGATTACATTTTCATAAAATTTCACTCAGTTTCTTGGAAATGCTTAGCCTTTGAAACGTTTTGCGCTCTTATTCTGAGCTCGTCAGAAAGGCACAAAGCCACTCATAACGATGTTTCATGCAAAACCAAGGCAATATCCATGAATAAGTATGAAATATTTATATTTGACATTGACTGATAAAAAACAACAGATCTTCACCTATCCATTAGCTAACTAGTATGCATGTTTAAAAGTGAATTATTTATTATTTGTTTGCTTATAGTAACGAAACATATTCTTTATAGGATTTTGCAACCAGCGGAAAAAAACTATCTATGAAAACTAATAGAAAACCTATTTGTAAAAAATAATGAAATCTTTGCATTTTTTCGATAATAATTCACTTTTAAACATGCATAGAGTATATAGGCTTCAATAGCAGTTAGCTAACAGATAGGTGAAGATCTGTTGTTTTTTATCAATCAATGTCAAATATAAATATTTCATACTTATTCATGGATATTGCCTTGGTTTTGCATGAAACATCATTATGAGCGGCTTTGTGCCTTTCTGGTGATCTCAGAATAAAGGCGAAAAATATTTCAAAGGCTAAGCAATTCCAAGAAACTGAATGAGACATTTTATGAAAATTTAATCCATTAGAATGAAAAAAATGTTAAGACAAGGTGAAT
The DNA here is from genome assembly GCA_963583905.1 of Stenurella melanura. Taxonomy (NCBI): domain Eukaryota; kingdom Metazoa; phylum Arthropoda; class Insecta; order Coleoptera; family Cerambycidae; genus Stenurella; species Stenurella melanura. Next base: position 135,524,560 of record OY757312.1, read on the forward strand.
AAATCCATTTTAGGCCTCTGTTCTCATTTTTAATCGAATCCTCATACCAAAGGGGGTCATGTAGTTATTAGTTTAATCGCTTAGCCGTAGGGGACTGTGTTGGATGCTAGTGTTATAATGAGAATGTCAAATAAGAAATTGGACAAATTTGTCTTAGGATTTTGATTTGCTAATATAACCAGAATTCAGGTTATCGAAAGAATGTAAAAATGTCATTAATATTTTTTACATATAGTTTTTCTTTTAGTTTTCAAAGATAGTTTTTTTTCCGCTGTTTGCAAAATCCTATAAAGAATATGTTTCATTACAACAAGCAAACAAATAATAAATAATTCACTTTTAAAAATTGGGGGTGTATTTAACTCCTTTATTTTAAATAGAATGTTTCTGGCATTCTCAATACAAATTCAGCACTATGATTTATGGGCGCCAAGTTTTAGTGTCTTTTTTCATAGAATCTTCGTACCGTATCGTTGAAATCGGCACTGAGACATTTTCTCGTGCACTTGCATCTATATAAAAATAAGGTTTCTCCAGTCATTATTTATCATGCCTGTATCTGTGAATTTCTCCCATTAAACTTGCCAATGGACATCTCTCAACCCTAGTTGTTGTCATAGAGAGTCATAATTTACATTTTCCTTTTCAAACAGTATAGTGAGTATTACATTCAGTAAATCTATGAGCTAATATGATATGGTATTATACGTTTTGGCACTTTGAACTTGCAAAGCGGCAAATGTTTCTCGCCCCTCTACATACGTTCATAATATTGTTTGTCTATTATCAAACACTGGTTAACAATAGTTGGGCAACTCTCACTGCAGTAGCACGAAAGCCTGTAGTGTGCGCCATATTTGAGACACTGATAGTAATACGAGATTTCTACATTGTTCTGGATTACCGCCGAGAAAGGTATAGAAGATTTATAGATGGATTTAGAGGCATTTTTACAGTATATAAGCTAATGTAAACAGGCGGAAACGGAAGTTTTTAATGACAAATATGGTTAGAAATCCAAAGTAAATAAAAAGTGTAAATATCAAGTACTAAACATTGTTAAAGGATATTTTAGTCAGTAAAAGTATATTTTAGTTAAAGAATGTATTGTTAAATGTCCAGTAAATTATTAAATAAGGTGTATTAGTGTTCATCTCTTGTTATAATTTTTTTAAACACACGGACAAGGGTGTTTCCTAAGGGGTGGAAACACTTGACAATATCCCGGTAATGCTAACATGGTTGGCGAAATGAGTGTCGAGTGTTAATATTTGAGTGTTGTGTTCAAGTATTTTGATGTTTGTGAAAGCGTCATACCGAGGATTCAGGCTCCTCCAGAATGAGTAAATATAAAAGTCCAGTCATTGTTTGTATTTGCTAGCCTCGACCACGCACGAAAACCTTCCCGTGCTGACTCTAGAATTGTATTTTTCATTCCACGTTTTTTCATTACACACCACGCTATAATTTCTCCTATGCATGATGTGAGAGGACACATGTGGTGCACATTTATCTACTATATGTGCAACATAATAATTTAAATCCACTAAAAACATATCGTTATTTAGGGACTATTTTGCGGTGGCATTTCCTACGCACTAAGATAAACCTAAATGTCTATTCTGCCCTTAATGTACTTTATAGCTGGCTTTAACGTAACATGCCCACCCCAAGCCAAGATAAAGCAATGCTCTTCAACAAAAATAGAGCACGTCCCGCTAATCGGCATCCCCGCCATTGTATCAGTGGGTAGCGTTGTTTTATAATTAGACATTCTTAAAATTAATTTGTCTCTTTATCCGTACATTGTTCGGTGTTCTTCATTATTACCGAGCGACGAGCAACGTTTTATAACCTCGATTTATACCTGTAGATCTTGGCTCACTAAGCACAAATATTTATTTTTATGCATGTATGTTTGGTTTACAAAATACTAACATTAGAATTATTTATCTTACTCACACTGCTCTTTGTTTTGCCAAATGGCTTCTTCATTTCAGCAGTGAATCAGTGTTTTTATTAGATTACATTAACATAATTTGTTAGGTGATTTTAAGAATTATAATAAACTACTAATAATATCTAATATTTATCATTTATCAAATATTTTTGGAAAGGTGGCAAAAGATGTAAATTCAGTATATACTTATATTGAAACATTCTTTATAGGATTTTGCAAACAGCAGAAAAAATAACTGTCTATAACTAAAGAAAAACTTTGTGTAGAAATATTAATGAAATCTTTGCATTCTTTCGATAACCTGAATTCTGGTTATGCTAGCAAATTAAAATCCTAAAATGAATTTGTCTAATTTCTTATTTGACAATTCTCATTCTAACACTAGCATCCACACAGTCCCCTACGGCCATGCAGATTAAACTAGTATCCACATAACCCCCTACGATTATGAAGATTCAGTTAAAAATGAGAACAAAGACCTAAAATGAATTTATTTATCTACCTTGTCTTAAAAAATTGTTCATTCCAATGGATTACATTTTCATTGGAATGAACAATTTTTTAAGACAAGGTAGATAAATAAATTCATTTTAGGTCTTTGTTTTCATTTTTAACTGAATCTTCATAATCGTAGGGGGTTATGTGGATACTAGTTTAATCTGCATGGCCGTAGGGGACTGTGTGGATGCTAGTGTTAGAATGAGAATTGTCAAATAAGAAATTAGACAAATTCATTTTAGGATTTTAATTTGCTAGCATAACCAGAATTCAGGTTATCGAAAGAATGCAAAGATTTCATTAATATTTCTACACAAAGTTTTTCTTTAGTTATAGATAGTTATTTTTTCTGCTGTTTGCAAAATCCTATAAAGAATGTTTCAATACAATTATAAGCAAACAAATAATAATTCATTTTTAAAATCAGTATATACTTGTCATATCTGTGCCCATTTTCCAAAGAAATGAATAATAGCAAAACTTGGAACGAAATATTCCTTGTGGCTTTATGCACAGTTCGGCTCAGGGCGCGGTGTTGCTTGCGTCCGCGGAGTTCCGGGTTCGAATTCTGGCCAGAGTATCGATATTTAGTAGCATTCTTAATGTCCTACTGGGATGGTATCAGTGGGTTAGACCACTGCTGAGTTGCACAACATGTCTAGTCGCTGTTATCTCTTCTGAGTTCGAGTTTGAGCTGCGGCAGATGGCAATGGCGTAGGGGATGGTTGTTGTGTTGACGTCTATGCGTACGTCTCTTGGTTGTCTGGTGGACTAGGTACGACTGAACACTGCCAGGACATTAATAGAAATAACGCATTAAAAGAGAAAAGTAGCTGTAAATAAAAAAAAATTCTCAAGGCCACCGTGGTAGTAACATAAAACAAGCAATAGCAAATGTATTTCTATTTCTTCATAGAAATGACCATATATTTTTTTAACCGACGAGCCAATAGCTATCATACTTAAAAATAGTCATTATGGGTGGAATTACGAAATTTCGTTTTTTATGTCAAAAAGACCCAGTACATCAAAAAATATCAATAATGTTTTTAAAGTATACGAAATTTTCTTAAATTTGGTTTCTTTGGTTATTTACGACAAAAGTCGACGGAGATACAGCAATTTGAAATATTTGTATTATGGTCGGAATTATAGTTTTCGTCGCTTTATGCGGTAAAATGACAAAAACTGTGATCTGTATTATTGGAGATGGGAACCTCCAGACATCTAGTCCTTTATTATTCAACGATTAAGTGAAAAAAAGGAAAAATGCTTCTTGGGGGAGTTATGACAGTTTGTAGATGGCACCTAAATTCTAGATTTAATTTTTGTTTCCAACATCAATAATAATTAACTATCGATCATTCTTAGTATTTACAACGTATATGGATGCTGCATAACTGAGGAATATCAAATAATCCAAAGACTTCAAATCCGTTAAACGAGCTGGTAAGACATGTCCTTTCACCATCTTTCAGGAAAGACGTCTCTCAGAAGTCGCTCCTCGAGCCTGATGAGGAACAATTTATTTAGCTCAATTTTGATCAAGTGTAGGTGGTTGACACCATTTAGGCGATTCGGAGAAATATAGAGACCAACTAAATTATATCTCGATTGAAGTCTGCTTCATCAATAAACAGAATTTTATTCGTAAAAGGTGAAGTTACGTAGTATTTTCTCCAACCATCGACAAACATTTCACCTAGGCTGATAATCTTATATTTTTGAGGCTTGTATCATCTGAATATATGAGTACAGCAGCTGCCGATGAGAAACTTTCCACACAACATTTTTTGGCATATCTTTCAGTGCAGCTAAATTTCGAACACCCATTATGAGATTATTGGTCACTTTTTTGGAGTAAAAGCGGTTGCCAATTTGGGAAATCTTCAGCATATAATCTACTGAGTAACTGTGGGATTTCATTGGGTCTCTTCAGTATAAAATGGATATGAGCAAGGTCTTCATTTGAATATTTAACAAGTTTTACCTATTTCATGGGAAAACTCTCGAAAATGTGATAAAAACTTCAAGATATCAAACTATGTGTTCAATTTTTCAATTTTCACTATGTTAGATATTTTGAAAAATGGAAATGTAAAGTTCTCCAATGCAGTATATATATTATATATATTCACAATATATATTCCTTATACAAATTACATTGTTTTGATCTAAAAAGTTTTTGAATTAGACAACGATAAAGGTATTTATACAGAACTTTCCTCTTTAATTGCCTCCATGTATTTATTAATTATTTTTTCTGTAAGTTTTTCATCCTGTATATTTTTATTATAAGTACAACGTGCGTCTTACTTGACATTTGTGTTAACTACATGCCAAATATTATTGCTATCTGTCACATTTCTTCATTTTTAGACTCTTTCCAAATACAAAACGAAGAGTATATTGCATTCTATCGGCACATTTCTAGAACCGGTAATATTGCTCGTAGAGGAAAAAATTTCGTATCACTGTGTTGGTGATCGAATTCTGAACAGCTTTCAAAATGTCCGTCCGTCTGTCCGTCCGTATGTCTGTATGTCTGTCTGTCCGCCTGTCTGTCCGTCCGTCACGTTTCTTGTAAGGACGATAACTTAAGAACGAAAAGTCCGATTGTATTGAAATTTGGATAGTAAGTTAGTGGTAGCTAATTATTTTTGAACAGAATCGATCAATGAATAAAAAAGTTATTAATTTTTGAAATGAAAAAAAAATTCTTTGCTTTGTAATTAAACAAAAAATGTTTAAAACTAATATCATTTACAAATAAACTGCGAAGAGTATCCTATAGAATGTGCAACAATTATATAATAAGTGTAGTAAATCAGCGAAGAGTGTAATGGTTAGCTTGTTTATTCTTTTTAGGCAGGCCACCATGTATATTTTCCAGTGAAAGATTGACGATTTTACTTCCCTCGCATACCGAAGGGAAGTATTTTATTCGAGAGAAAATCACCCTCCGAAATTTTTTCGGATTTTGACGTTTCAGATCACGTAGATTACGAAAATATAGGTTTTTCAATTTCGTCAGTCTGTCTGTCTATCTGTCTGTCTGTTGGTCCATTAACTAAAAAACTACTTGATGGAGAGCAGTCAAATTTGGTACGTAGTTGACGCTACTGCCAGCGAAGAAATGGGTACACTTTCACTGGAAAATATAGAGGGTGGACCGTCTAAAGGGAATAAATAATGAAAAACATTTTTTTTTGCTGAAATTTCAAATTTCCACATTTCATAACACGCTAAACCTACTTCAGAAAAAAAAAATGGAAAATTTTTTTACCACTAAAATAAATGAAAAATTTTTTTTCTTTGTTCCAATTTGAAATTTCCACGTTTCATGGCAATTTAAACCTATTTAAAAAAATAAAAAATTTCCAACATTTTTGAAAAAATTTTTACCACTAAAATAGATGGAAAACATTTCTTTCTTTGTTCAAATTTAAAATTTCCACGTTTCATAGCGTTCTAAACCTATTTAATAAAAAATTTTAGAAATTGTTTTTTCCATTTTGGGAAAAATTTGACCACTGAAATAAATGGAAATTTTTTTTTCTTTGTTCAAATTTAAAATTTCCGCGTTTCCATGGAATTCTAAACCTATTTCGGAAAAAAAATTGCAATATTTTTCTACCATTTTGGAAAAAAATGTTACCACTAGAATGGATTGAAAATTTTCTCTTTGCTCAAATTTAAAATTTTCACGTTTCATGACATTCTAAACCTATTTCAGAAAAAAAAAATGGAAAATTTTTTTCACCAACAATTGAAAAATGTTTTACCACTAAAATAGATGGATTTTTTTTTTCTTTGCTCAAATTTTAAATTTTCACGTTTCATAACATTCTAATCCTATTAGAAAAAAAATTACCACTACTATAGAATAGAAGGAAACTTTCCTTCTTGCTCAAACTTAAAATTTTCTCGTTTCATGACATTCTAAACTTATTTCAAAAGAAAAAAAAATTGAAAATTTTTTTACCAACATTTTTGAAAAATTTCAAAAAAAATTAAATTTTTTAACCACCACTGTACTTCCACTCCACTACGTGAATGTGGAATTGAAAATGTGACATGGCAATACTATTTGGTATATGCTCCTATTACACTTTTATTGAAAATTATACAGGGTGGTCATCCCAAGAAATAATTCAGTCATGGTCGACATTTGTAATGGTATTTGCGCAAGCCTTCCATATTTGGCACCTGTTATTTAGTATTGAACTTTTGCTGTTAGATGAGCACTCTGTATATTTTTTTGACCAAAATTTATCAGGTTTTCTTTGTAATAATAGTGATAACTATATTCCGATTATTATTTTCAATGTCATTTCGTGATTATTAATTTTTTAGAGTGACCGCCATGCACAAATAAAGAGGGAAGTTTTGTGTAAATACGTTTACCGATTTTTTCTGTGGTAGTTGCGTCAACTTTTTACCAAATTTCACTGTTCTCCGTCAAATAGTTAGACGTCAACATTCAGACAGTCTGACTGAATTTAAAGATCTCCGAAGAAACCTCGAAGGGTGATTTTTTCACCAATGCAACACTTCCCTTCGGTAAGCCAGGGAGGTAGAAAATGGGAATCAGATTTTGAGTGCAATTTTCAAACTGGCGTGCCTCCCACAGGACATTTTAGGACACGTGCTGTTATTTTCGAGTTAGAAATTCGTCTCCCAAACATTCTGATGTTGTTCCCGAACATCCTGTATATTTCATATTATTCAATACTTCATTGGTACATATACCCCGTATAATAAATAAGTTCCCATAATGAAACATTATTATTTTTATTATTACTCTGAGTTAGATAAACAAACCAATCATTATTAGCCTTATATAGAGCTCTTCTCTTTCAGCTCTCGTTTAATTTCTCCTAGCTAGACGTGATCTATATTGCTGTGTGTACTAGTTTTATTTCTAATTAGCCAACCACAAAGCAACCCGACTTAATCTTCATTAAAAGTCCCTGCTGTAAGGAATCTGCAGCTCGATGCATCCAGGTCCAATTCCCGATTGTACAGGTGAAAGTTTGCAGTTATTTTCTGTATTTTCTTTATTCTTTTGTGGGAGTCTGCATTAACTGTCTGTATCTTCGCGAGATATGCCTCGCTCTCTGAATAGGATTTAATGCGTAAGTAATTTTTCATTAGTTGACTGAAATATGCTTTCAAGGCACTTCAAGAACTACAGTTACGGAATGGTTATTCAGAGACTCCAACCTAAAGTTTTAGAATTTTCATAATAATCGAACAATGGGATTAAAACAGCTGACGTCATTAGAACGCATAATACTATGTCTAGATTTGTAACTTGGCTCACATAAAAGTAAAAGAATAATAATAATAACAATAATGATCATTCTCCTGGAGTAAGAGAGTCTCTGTGATCGTTTGTTGAAAGATATTGTACAGATAATTAAAGCACTTAGATTTAACTATTTTATACCAAAAATAATGAATATAAGTAAGTAACGCAATGAAGAACATTCATTTCACGTAGCCTTTACATACAAGGTGTCCCGAATTACATAGGCCAAAGTTCCCTTCTGGAAGCGGTTAGTTTCCGAGATACAGGATGTTCAAATAATTCTCCTGAAAATGTTTTTTTATGAATATTTTCGAAACGTCTAAAGATGAACAAATGATAATTTACACAAGAACTTTTTATGCTTGTTAAGAAAAAATGACAGCGATGTATGAAAATCATTCTGGAGCGGGTGAAACTGGGGGAGCCTAGGTATAATTTAGCCCCAACTTTATTGTGTGACATCTTTAAATTAATTTATGACCAGAACTTAAAAATTCGAAGTATTCTACACAAAAAAAGTCTCTTGTATTTTTTATCTAAAATTATCAGTTTTTGAGTAGATCTTATCTGAACTTTATTAATTAGTAACCATTATTACCAGCATTCCTGGTATGCAGGAGTGTGCCGTGATTGTAATGTTTGTAACAATTGAAAAATAATCTAGCATGCAATGCCAGAATGACAATAATGACATTGTTGTTTTTTGGTTTCTGTAGTTCATTGTTTTCTAGTTTTATTATTTCCTTTTGGAAAAGGCGTTTTATTGAAAAGTAAAAAATGGTCGTGTTTAGTAATGTGGAGTACGCGGATATTCATTTTATTTATGGATATTGTAATGGAAACGCGAATGCCGCGGTACGCGAATATCGCAGAAGATTTCCTAACGCGGACTCTGGAAAAGGGCCACAGAAAATCTTTTCGAATGCAGCCAGTCCAAAGCCTTCAACCAGGTGATCCCAAAAGGCGTATCAATTTTTGTAATTGGTTTATAAATGCCATGGAACAAGATCCCGATTTCGGAAGTAAAATAATATGACGAAGCTACCTTTAACCATAATGGATCGGTTAATTTTAATAATTTAAGAATGGAATCGGAATCCTCATATAATTCGCCCTGAGGCATTTCAGCAGGAGTTCAGCGTTAATGTATGGTGTGGTGTTATAAACGGAACTTTTTGTGGGCCCCACATCCTTCCTCCCCGTTTAAATGGACCATTATTTAACGATTTCTTAAATAACCATTTTTTTCGATATCTCGAGGATATTCCTCCTAATTTAAGAAATGAATGCTGGTTTCAAATGGACCGAGCTCCTGCATATTTTGCTGTTGAGAACCGTTTGTGGGTAAACAATAATTATCCTGAACGGTGGATCGGTAAATTAGGTGCAAGAGCCTGGCCACCCGTTCACCGGATTTAACTCCAGTTGGTTTTTTTTGTCTGGGGCTATTTAAAGGACAAAGTCTACGCAATCCCTGTAAATACGAGAGAAGAGTTAATAGGAAGAATTCTCGAAGAATGTGAAAATTTGCGGTTCGAATCCTTATTTCATTCGAAAAGCTACACACTCTGTGCGGCGCAGATGTCAGAAATGTGTTGAAGCTGGCGAAATGCACTTTGAACAACTCTTGTAATTTGTAATTTACTTTACTTTAATCTAATTCAATGTTGTCTAATAAAAAATAATGTAATCAAATTTTGTTTCACTGTCATTGTTTTTTCTGTTCTGCTAAAATTATTCATAAAAAACTATTCCCGAATAATGTTCAGATAAGATTTACTCAAAAACTGATAATTTTAGAGAAAAAACACAGGAGACTTTTTTGTGTAGAAAACTTCAAATTTTTAAGTTTTGCTCATAAATTAATTTAAAAGTGTCGCATAATGAAGTTGGGGCTAAATTATGTCTAGCCCCCCCCCCCCAGTTTCACCTAGTCCTGAATGATTTTCGTACACAGTTGTTATTTTTTCTTAAAAATCATGAAAAGTTAAATTTCTGTGTAAATTATCATTTGTTTATCTTTAGACGTTTCGATAATATTAATAAAAAAACATTCTCAGCAGAATAACTTGAACACCCTGTATCTCAGAAACTAATCACTTCCCGACTCACGTTTATAGGAACTTTTTTCTTATTTTGAAAAGTTGTATTACTTAGTGAAGTTTGCAATTAGGGACACCCTGTATATGGATCTAATATGCAGTATGAAATGCTGGTATGCAAAGATGTTATACCAATTGACGGTTATCCCTAGTATTGTAGGACATTAGCTGCAGCTTAGTACACTTAGTCTGTGCCATTACGATACATGAACACAAAAGCTGGTTAATATCCGCGTGTCGGAAGCCATCGTATTTCCAATCGCCTCTAGTCGCTAGACGAAAGTCGACTGGATATACAACATGCTAAATTTAATGACAATTAGTCAATTCAATAGAGATTAGGCAGATTTGTGATCGAGCGGCCTACTTTTTTAATAACGCCATGGCGAAATAACGTACCAGATGGCGAATCTGCACCAAAGTAAAGCATACATATGTGAAGACAGCTAGTGAAAAAATTCATACTCAAATTTTCCTACAGAACCTACAGAGAGGTCTTGAGTTCATTTCTGTCTTTTACTATGATATGTTTGTTTAGGTCATCTTATTGTTAGTATAACATCTGTATTTTCCTTTATTCCTTTGGTAGATTTACATTTTGTACTCATGTATTACTTTTGTTATTTACTGTACATTTGGTATATACAGATCTTGTAAGCTAAATACTAACACAGATTCAATATGTCTAGTTTACTTTCGTCCTCACTGGTAGGAGCTGATTTGAGATAACGACGATTTCAGATGCAGTACAAATACCAGTTTGTGGTGCTGCGGAAATTTTATAATAGTCAGTAGCACTCTCTTTGTGTCAATTTGAACTAGTGTCAAAGAATATTATTATATTAGGGAATTAGGGATATTAATTTATTTATTAACGACTGTAAAGGTTACAAAATGCACAATTCATATCGAAATGGGGTCGCCTTTTTTCTTCATCAATAACATTTTAGTGAAATTGCTGTAAAGTAGATTTTATTTAGACGCATAAGAGAATTATAAGGAGAATTATTTGGCGTTGATATTGCCCGTACCTCCTCTATCTACAGAGAATACAGTGATTGAAAATATTGAACGATCATTGACGATTGCAGAATCACTCCTAAAAATTAATGACCGCATACCTGAAACTGTATACTAACGGATTACTATACCCAACCGGCAAATTTGTTTTATAATTTAAATTTCTACGATTATTATATTTTATTCTTATTTTATTAATACTTCGAACTGCTAATTGATTATATTAGAATTTTAGAAAATACTGTTTTTATTGTCTGCAACTGAACTATTTTATGTTTCTACAGCTAATTTATAAAATATCTTATAATGCAGTTAAGAAATTGTTTTATAAATATTTCCCTACCTAAGTTATAAAACATTTCAGCTTATAAAACTAAATTAATTTATAATGATTTTTTAGTAGCATTCAGCAGCATTTTTAGCACCGTTATAAATATACATTGGAATAATTTTATAGTTATTTCTTATCATCTTACAAAACAGTTATATTAGATGTCTATTTGTGATAATTTTGTTTTTAAGAAGAAATTGTTGTTCCAGAGTATGTTATATAATTATTATATAGCATTGTATTTGCTGTAATATGGAAACAGCAAAAAGTCATTACAATCCAAAATTGTTTATGTGGTGGATAAAACTAACATTATTTTGTTGTCTGCAACTGTAAATTTGTCATGAAAACGTTTCTACAGCTAAATTATAAAATATTTTATAATGCAGTTAAGAAATTGTTTTATAAATATTTCCGTACCTAAGTTATAAAACATTTCAGCTTATAAAACTAAATTATTTTATAATGATTTTTTAGTAACATTCAGCAGCATCTTTAGCGCCGTTATAAATATACATTGGAATAATTTTATTAGCTATTTCTTAACATCTTACAAAACAGTCATAGATCTTTAACTATTTGTGACAATTTTGCTTTTAAGAATAAATTGTTGTTCCGGAGCATGTTATATAATTATTATATAGCATTGTATTTGCTGTATATGGAAACAGCAACAAAGACATTACAAAACAAAATTGTTTACGTGAGCATAAAAATGTGGTGGCTAACAATACAATAAAACATACTTATATTTAGTCATAATTGAAGCCTATCTTTTAACGATGATTTGTCATAATTATAGAGTAAAGTTTATTAAAAAAATATTCTCCCAAAATTGACAGAGCGGTGCAGATCATGCCAGATCATATATAACGGCGAAGCTGAAAACATCAGATTTAGGACAATAGAGAAACTTAAAAAATGGATATAAAAATATTATGTATATGTATTAACAGCGTAGTGGTTTTGGCAATAAAACACAGTTTATACTGCTGTATAATCAAACATGATGCATTCCAATCACTGCACTGTTAACGTATAAGGGCATATGCCAAAGTACTGATGCTTCCAGTAAAAGTAACTAGGTACGTGTTTTTGGCAAGAAATAAACCATAAATAAACAACTCTGTAGATAAGGTGGTTTACTGCCACTGATTTCTATGTTATATTTATGCAATTTGAACCAATTCTGTTTCCATGGTTGCAATTACAAATCAACCCTAACAGATAATGTATGTAAAATTAAATTTGGTGACTGTATATCCAATTTTATTTATATAAATATTGGTCCTAACTGTATAGTGTATAGTCACCAAATTGTATTTTACATACATAGATAGTGTATGTAAAATAAAATTTGGTGACTATCCAATTTTATTTATATAAATATTGGTCATGACTATATAGTCACCAAATTGTATTTTACATACATTATCGAATTTTATTTATATAAATGTTGGTCCTGACTGTATAGTCACCAAATTGTATTTTACATACATTATCTAAATGAAATGTAATGTATGTAAAATACAATTTGGTGACTATACAGTCAGGACCAATATTAATATAAATAAAATTGGTCCTGACTGTATAGTCACAAAATTGTATTTTGCATACATTATCTATCATACATTATCATAAGAGGTACAAAAGTATCGCGAAAGTGAGTGATCTATTTTATAAGATTCACATGAAAGTTACAGTAACGCGCATTATTTTATAGATGTTTTATAGAAATCGTCTAATAGCTTACATTGAAGTGCTTACTACTATCACAAAAGAATTTTGTAGTGGGAAGCCATCTTAAAAGGCCAGCGTTCCTGATGGTAAATACGACATGATATGAAAATTTTAAATATCAAATGTTTATTGGAATTCATGGAGTCAGAAACGTGGTAACTATACAGTTATGACTAAGACTACTAAAACAAATTACTGTAAGTTACATTGCAAAAAAACTGAAATTCACGATATTTATAAAATTTCAAAAATCATCAGAAATCATCAGTAAATGTGGGGCGCGTTAAAAATGTAATAAAAACACGGCCATAGTTCACAGTAGAATTTTCTCCGCATCAAAAATTGCAGTCGTTGTAAGCCAGAACAAGTCTCTTAAATAATTATTATTGGTTATTAGGTACCTAGTATTAAATCACAATGCCATATGCTTTTAGTGTCAAAAATACTTCTTGCAACTTTTAGGATACATTTAATAAATCATTTTGTTTTATTAGTGTGTAAGTGTAAAGCACCATTTTTTTTAATAATGACTATTTAAAAAGTTTTATAATATAGTTGTTTTATAGCAGTAATTTAACAAACAATGAAGTGTATTTTATAGAACAATTAAATAATGCTTTAATAAAACTGTTATATAGTGATGGTACTAAATGTTTAGAAGGCCTGCGGAAATGTTTATATAATTATTTTGTAATGGTTCCAATAGGCATTACAGAATATCAACAGCGACTGAAATATTTTATAAAATGGTGCCAATTTTGCATTTATAGCTGCTGTGAAAATATTATGAGTGTTTCTGAGAGTAATGTTGTTTTATAAGATTTGTGTCGGAAACGTTTGTACAACTTTTATAACATATCAAATTGCTAGTTGGGTAGCAACATCCCCACTCTCTAAAAGTTAGCTTATTGGGAGGTTATATCTAAATAAGATATTAAATAAAAGCAGTTTAATATGAGAGTCTAGTCAAATTACTTTTGACTAGACATGAGATCACATTATTTGTTTGATATACTCCTTGAAGTCTATTTTCATCTAATTATATAATAAAATTATGCTCCTCATTCAGACCACTAAATTGAAATTTTCACCCGACGCGACGTCCACCAGAAAACTGCGGGCCACACTGAAATAGCTTATGTTGTTGATTTTTAAATTTGTTTAATTTCGTACTAATGAGATCGTCTTCCAGAGAGGTCTCCCTGCTCACTTCGCTTCCCTAAAAGGCAATTCCGAGAAGCGCCGCGGCTGTGTACCGGTTTATCTAAACACTGAGCCTGTATATTTGCACAATCCATGGCAACTGAACGCACGTCGCGTCGTTTCCTAAGTACACTCTTGCGGTGGTTCAGCTTTCTTGATACAACGCGCCCGATGCATTAATCTTGTTGCGGAGCAAATTTCATCGCTAAACATCTCAATTTGTCACGCTTACAGCCAGTTGGGGGGATTTAAATTATATACGAAATCAAAATACTACACATATACGCCTTGTTCTTAGCTAAATTATGGGTAGTTAAATAGAGTGCAAAATATAGTTAGCTAATGTTGTTTGCTTAATTCAGGTATTATTTCGAGAATGCATCTCATTTAGATCCTTATTTGTATTTTAGAGCCATGTTATCAGGAGACGTTTAAATCGACCGTGCATGAACTTAAAATACTTAAAATCAAATAGGTAGATAATATAATTGTGTGTAAGTTGGTGAGCATGAAAATGATATTGCCAATATTATCAACAACTTGTTTTTTACAGAATTTAACCAAAATCTTGTTAAAAAATTCACAATACAAAGAAAGTCACACATTTCACATTTTTTCTAAAGTCAACAAATAAGCTAGTCTCGTCATTTTGGCATTTTAGTTCCAAAATTGAAACTACGGGGTTAATTCACTTCATTTTTGTTGAAAAGAGTTCAAGAAGACATTTGGAAAAAACAGTACCTTCTATTTTTGGCGGAAATGTTTGGTTTCATTTTTTGTCCAATAACTGGCCAATTTTAATGACCAATTTAATTAAATTAATTGAAAAATTTGTTATCATAGAAAATATGCCATAAAATTAAAAGAAAATGGTTACTCGTGGGTTCTTGAGATCGCTGAGGTGCTTCAAATTGGCCTGCAGTCCAAATTGGGCCCAATAATGCTCATAAATTATCCTTATGTAGGCCTAAACTACCAATATGAAATAAATTAGACGAAAATGCTTACTAGGGGGATTTTTGGGTCACTTATCATGATTCTGTGGTTCAAATTAGCCTCTTGTCGAAATTGGGCCCAATAATACCCATAAATTATCCTTATGTAGGCCTAAACTACCAATATGAAATAAAATTAGACGAAAATGATTACTCGGGGGTTCTTGAGGTCGCTAAGCACGAAAAATGGTTACTCGGGGGTTTTTGAGGTCGTTAATAAGGATTTTGTGGTTCAAAATGACATTCTGCTCTAAATTGAGTCTAATATTGCCCATATGCCCCTTATGCAGGCCCAACCTATAATTATGACACTGATGAATCATATGATATTGTAGATGATATGTAAAAAAGCTTTTCAAGATAAAAATATTTCAACTTCCATCTTTGTAAGAACTTTCTTCATAATTTTATATTTGTGAAAAATTAAGTATCATATTCTGTAATATAATAATATTGAGATATTGAACAAATATTTATGTATCTCTTGTATATAATAATTAGAAAGGCATATATTATTTAAATATGGTACAATACTTTTTAGAATATCAAATGGATCTTAAATATGTTAGCAACAAATAGCGTTAATTACTTCCACATCCACATAGTGGAGTGGAATTTTCTTATATATTCCATGGTTATCGAGAAAATCGATATTGAAGAAAATTGTATTTTTAATGCTCACGAATTTTCGTTTATTTGAAATTTTTTGCGCGCGGCCTCTAGAAAAAATTGAATTGCTCGAAAACCAAACATGCTAGGAAGAAATCAAAATGGTGTTTAAAGGAGATATATAATACTCTTTTGTGTTTCCATTTTTGATGGCTATTGATATCTATTAGTATATAAAAATAACAATATAATATATGATACCTCTTGATTTTTTACACTTTTAACTATTCACAGGCCCATAAAAAATAACTGACTTTAATATAAGTTATAAATGCATTATCTTTTAGTTCAAGGTAGTACTTAATGCAGAAAAAGTTAGGAATAACAATATCCACATTATTTATAAATTTACAAGCATGTTGAAGTTAGCCAAATTTTGGACATTTTTTTATTGTTTCCTAAAAATAAAAATCTTAAAAATTTAGCTCAATATTTTTTTTGTTTTTAGTTTATATTATATCATATAACTATTGTTTCTAATTATTTAATAGTTAAAAAATTGTATTAAAAAAATATCAAAAACTCGAATAACCAGCCCTTTTTGGATTTTTTTTACTAACTTTAACATGCTGCTAAATTTGTAAATGTGAATATTTTTGTTCCTAACTTTTCCTGCATTGATGTACTAACTTATATTACACTCAGTTATTTTTTATGGGCCTGTGAATAGTTAGATGCACAAAAAATCAAGAGATATTATGTTGTTATTTTTATATTCTAATAAATATCAATAGCCCTCAAAAATGGCAACATAAGGGAGTATTTTATATCCCCTTTAAAACCAATTTTGATTTTACTTCCTAGCTTATTTGGTTTTCGAGCAATTCAATTTTTTCTATAGGCCGCGCGCAAAATATTTAAAATAAACGAAAATTCGGTCGCTTTAAAAATAGAAATTTTGCAATTTTTGTCAATATCGATTTTCTCGAAAACCATATCATATACAAGAAAATTACAAGAGGACTTTTTCTTTAGGCAAAGCTTTCTTTTTTATGATAAGCAATTTTTTTCATATCTTCAACGGTTAACGAGGTATCAGTAAAATAAAGCTTTTTTCACAGAAGGGGTCGTTTTCATGGGGGGTTACGCGGCACCTCCAGAACTGATTTTTATGGTTTTGTGATGTTTAATCCTCGCACTAACAGGAAGGAAAATCTCAGATAACAATTTTTTCGAGCTTCTGGTGTATTTTTCACGATATCGTCAAAATTCTAATAACTGGAAAGCTCTAGATATCGATGGAATTCGAACTGAAACTATAAAAGACTTATTAAAATATATTACTCAGCCAGTTCCTACTGACTACTATTTCGTTAATAAAATATTTGCAAAAAGTATTTGTCTGCTTTTAAAAGTAAAAAAAATATTGTCATATTATTATTTAGACTACTCCATGGCGTATGGCGCTGGAGTATGTTATTGAAGTTACGAAATTTTGGTTGACACACTGCACGTTTTGAATGTGAATTGCCCCTTTATACACTTATTGTATTTAGAACCTAAGAGAATATTTTAGAAAAGCGGCAATCGAATTTCCCCTTAAGATGGCGGTTATCTTTCAAACATACCTCTTCAAACTGAAAATGCCCACATAACCTCAGCATCACTCTCTTTCATTTATAGGGCACCCTGTATGAAGGACAACTTGAAGAGCTAAAACTGTAGCTACTAAAATTATTTAAATGTTTGTTAATTACAGTATCAGGTAGTAGTTCTAATTTTTAATGACAATATACACAAAAAGAAGTCAACCTGTTTTGATAATGGTATAAAAAACTAAATAGAAACCATTATTTTCCTAACTAGAAACCTTAAATATGTCCAGCGCCGCAGCACAAATTCCGCTATTCAATTCGGTCTCTTCAAACCAAAGGGAATCTTTTGTTTCTCTATGTTTCTTTCAACTTAAAATGGCCATTAGACTAATGAAGTGTTAATTTATCCTGGTAAATGTACCTTGTACCTGTTTTACATCAGCCATGTGTGAACTAATAACTTACACATCTCCGCACATCACTTTTCATTATAATTTGCTAATCTTATGGAAAGCGTAGGAGGCAGCAGGGAATATCTGTACCGAGTGGAAGCAGTAAAATACGTTAAAGTGAGAAGTTATCCTAGCTTTTATTGTACATGTTTGATTGTTATCAATTATTAGATGTTATTTTCATTCATTATTGTTGATTTGGGTTAAACGATTTCTAGCGAATTTTTTGCAGGTTATAGAAAATGGCCGAGCGGTGGTCTCCTAACCAACGTATGTTTTCCGTTCATATTACTATTAGCGGTTTCACGAAAGGACCTCGCTCATTTCTTATTGGAAGTTGTTCCCCTCGATCTCCGGATCAAAAGTACTCATGCACCGAGGTCAGAAATGCTTAATTTTCCAGATATTAGAGGTTGAAATACCATTTATTGGTATCTTGATGCTTATTTATAGCTTATATCCTTATGATGCACCGGGGGAGTTCGCTGGGAATGAATGTCCTTTTGGTGGCTGAATAAATAAACAAAGAGTTAACCGATCCAGCAGGCGCTTGATTTGGCATAAGAAGATAATAAATCCGATAAAATGACAAATATGGAAATTAAAAAAAAAACTTTTTAAAATTCCTTCTACCGCTCACCGTCTACCGCTCACCGAGCGGAATTTTCGTCTGCCGGAGTAACTGGGGTATGTCAAGTGCATATACCTACTAACGACCTATGAGAACAGATATCAATAACCATTCGTTTAAAAAAAAATGTCCCCCCACCATATTCTCCTACCATACCAAAAATTTTCAGAGAGAAAAAAATTTCGTAGTTATATCTCTTCGATCACTGAGTGGCAGACGGTAACCTTTTGTTGTCGATTTTGTGCGCCATTTCCCTAACTAAGAGTAAATATTCCCGAATTCAACAGTTTTTTTATTATACAAACTTTACACCATTTTTCTACTAGGCAGAGTTTCAATAAAACCATACCTAGAAACCACTGCCTAAGGAATCACTACCTCCACATCCAGATTTTCCAAGTCACTTTAAAGTAAAAATTTTGACTATATTTTCACTCTAGTATGTGGAAATTATTGGTCATAGAATTTTAATAATATTTGGGGCAGATATCATGTGAGGCATTGGTTTCTACTAAACACGTTAAAATTTAAGTTTCTAACTTTTATTAGCTTACTTTACCTTTTTCCCTATTCACAACCTTCCCACCTCCAACCCCTTCAACGGAATCATCTCAATCAGATGTCATTACAATACATAAGTGTACTAACTATTTCAATTTTATGTTATCAATCCCATTAATAATGGAGTGGAGATGGTTGGGGTGGGGGATTGAAAAATATTAGAAAGGAATCTAAGACCTTGGTTTCTAGTATATACACCAAATCTCAAGTCCCTGTGCTCTTACCACTTTGCTTTTCTTATTTTCTCCTATTTACCTTTACTTAACCCCCAACGCTTTAACGGAATCATTTCAAAGTATAATCTAGTTCCAAAAGTCGTTATAATACATATGTGTACCAAACTTCAAGTGAGTATCTCAATTTCATTTGGAGAAGGGGTGGTGGGGAGAGAGATTGAAAAAATTATTAAAAGTTCGAGGTCTTGGCTTCCAGTAGGTATATACACCAAATTCCAAATTACTGTACCAGGGCCAAATTACTGTACCAGGGCCGCGCGGCCGTCGAGAAAAAATCGGGACCCGGGTGGTAGTAACATACGACTCGCGGGGGGGAAGTATTCCTTAGAATTGAATATTTATCTCAATCGAAATTTTAAAGAGCGGAGGAGTGATATTCCTCAGAATTGAATATTTATCTCAATGAAGAGCGGAGGGTGATATTCCTTAGAATTGAATATTTATCTCAATCGAAATTTTGAATCGCGGGTGGGATATTATTTCTTACAATTAAATATTTATCACGATAGAAATTTTAAAGAGCAGGAGGAGATATTCCTTTGCCTAAGAATTTCATATTTATCTCAATCTAAACGATACAGGTCATTCGGAACTCATTGTTGTTTACATCACACCACTAGTCATTTAAAAGTATACCTCTCTCGTTTTACCTAATGCAAATGCAAATCTCCAACTTCGAATGTAGCCCGGGCCCCCTCCGAGCCCGGGGGAAAACACCCCGCCCATCCCTCAACGGACCTGTACTGTACTATTATCAACTTGCTTCACTTATTTTCCCTTTAACTCCCAACCCATCAACGGAATCATCTCAAAATATAATCTAGTTTCAGAAGTCGTTGTAATAAATAAACTTAAACATACGTGCATCAAATATCAAGTGAATATCTCAGTTTTATTTTATCGACCCCTTTAACAATGGAGTAACGGTGGTGGGGGGTTGAAAAATATTATAAAAAAAACTGAGGTATTGCTAGTATGCATACCAAATTCCAAGTTACTATACTCGTATCAGCTTGCTTCACTCTTTTTCCTTTATTTACCCCTTTTTAACCCCCAATCCATCGCCGCAATTAGCGCAAAATATAATCTAGTTCCAGATCTCGTCATGATATACAGGGTGTTTCACTTAAAAGTTCCCACGCCATTATCTCTAAAACTAATAAAGATATTTTATTTTTGTAAATGGCAGATGATTGATACCAAAGAAAGGTTTAAATAACGGTGATTAGAATTTTTCCTCAACAGCACACAGAGATGGCGCTGCGATGCAAAACTATTTTTTGATGGCTGGAACCTTGAAACATAAGTCATGTGATTAAACAATAATTTGTGAATAATTTTGATGGTATAGAGAATTTACAAAAAACAAGCCGTTTTGAAGTTACATGAGTTTCTTTCATTAATGCCAGTACACGTGAATTTTGATAAATCCCTATAATTTATTTATTATTTATTATAGAATATTGGTTACCAAACACTTTTTTTCAAGATAAGGAAAGTGATATAATACACTATCATAAAATTATGTTTACCACTTCCGGCCAAACCGGAACTAGCATGATGAACCAATATCCATATGTTCCTACATATTACATTTTTTTTTCTAATAACGCTTCTAATAAAACGGCTCCCAAAACTTAAAGTAAGTAAAACAACAATGAAAATACACACTAATTTAGAATGGGATAAATTTATATTAACAATTCAGTAAAAAACGTAAACAAAAGTTTTATAAACAAACATTTAAAAACTATCGAAATATTATTAAACATGAAATTAAACTAATTTTTTTCTTATTAGTAGGTACTTATTATATTAAATGTTCAAAATTTCTCCCTTCTTCATGAATACACATATTGTACCGTTTCAGTAACTCTTCATTGCAAACTTTTTGTAACGTATGTCTATTTATAGCAGCAACACTTGCATATATTTTATTATACAAATCGGCCATATCCTCAATGGGTTCAATGTACACTACACTTTTTAAATACCCCCAAAGGTAAAAATCTAATGGAGTCAAGTCAGGTGATCGTGCTGGCCATCTGACTACTCCATTAGTACCAATCCGTCTCTGAGGCTACATTTCATTAAGACAATCTTTGACTAGTACTGAGTTATGGGGTGGTGCACCATCTTGGTGAAACCAAATATTCTCCTGGTTATGAGGGATAGTCTCTAATAATCCTGGCAATACATTTCTCAAAAATATCTCATATTTTCTTCCATTTAAAGTCCCATGGAATAGATATGGTCCAATAATATATGAATTTAATATTCCACACCACACGTTAACTCCAAAAGTTACCTGATTTCGGGTCATTCTCATCCATCTAGGATTATTTTGTGACCAGTATCTGCAGTTATGCTTACTCACAACTCCGTTGTTGTGAAAACGGCTTTCATCGCTCCAGAGCACATTTTTTTAAAAATTTGGGCATTCTTCAGAAAGAACTGAAAATTCAGATAGAAAATGTAATCTTCGTTCATAATCACCAGGCCTTAAATGATGGATCAATTTTAATTTGTATGGATGGTATTTATTTGATTTTAATATTCTATGGCACGAAGATATCGACAGATTAGTTTCCGATGCCAATTTCCGGAGAGAACATTGAGGATTGTTGACAACACTATTTAACGCCAAGGCTGTATTTTCATCGTTTCTAACTGGCCTATTTCTGCTACGAATAGTTTTCTTAAAACTACCCCAGTTTCTTAAATTTTTAAACAGCATGATAAATGTTTTTTTGTCGGGTGTAGGTCTATTTGGAAATCGTAAACAAAACAATCGTTTTGCTTGTCGGGAATTTCTTCTGCATTCACCGTATATTAAAATCATATTTAACTTATCTTCATTGGTGTATCTAACCATTTTTTAAATTAATTTTTTTTTATTGCCTTATTTGGATTAATTTGCTTTGAATTGTTTCTAAGTACACTATTTCTGTTTGAAACTAGGATTGAAATGCACCAACTACAAACTTTGTTTAATAACTGTCAAACTTAAAATTAAATCAAAGCCTACTAATATCTCTTAAGTAGATTTTTCATTACCATTCTAAATTAGTGTGTATTTTCTTTGTTGTCTTACTTACTTTAAGTTTTGGGAGCCGTTTTATTAGAAGCGTTATTAGAAAAAAAATGTAATATGTAGGAACATATGGATATTGGTTCATCATGTTAGTTCCGGTTTGGCCGGAAGTGGTAAACATAATTTTATGATAGTGTATTATATCACTTTCCTTATCTTGAAAAAAAGTGTTTGGTAACCAATATTCTATAATAAATAATAAATAAATTATAGGGATTTATCAAAATTCACGTGTACTGGCATTAATGAAAGAAACTCATGTAACTCCAAAACGGCTTGCTTTTTGTAAATTCTCTATACCATCAAAATTATTCACAAATTATTGTTTAATCACATGACTTATGTTTCAAGGTTCCAGCCATCAAAAAATAGTTTTGCATCGCAGCGCCATCTCTGTGTGCTGTTGAGGAAAAATTCTAATCACCGTTATTTAAACCTTTCTTTGGTATCAATTATCTGCCATTTACAAAAATAAAATATCTTTATTAATTTTAGAGATAATGGCCTGGGGACTTTTAACTGAAACACCCTGTATATGTGTACCGAATTTCAAGTCAATATCTTAGACGGTTGCTGACAAAACGTACGCACAAAAAAAAAATGTTACAGACCGACAGACAGACAGACAGAAATTTCTTTTCCCTTAAATTTTAAATCTCGACGCTTTATGACATTCTTAGCTCATTCCAGCAAAAATAATGTTGAACATTTTTTTACGATTACTATACTTCCACTCCACTACGTGGATGTGCAAGTAAAATTGTCGTTAACCCGTGTCAATGAATAAATTATCAGTAATAAGATAATGTAAAATAACTCTCAACCATGTGTTTGCTGGTTCCCGCTCGTTCCATTATCCCCAGTGATATCCTTTTCCTTTATCACTTGCGAGTGCAATACCTAAGTCTTCCTAGAGGAGTGGTGAGTAACTTTTATAAGTTGCTGAGAATACAATTCATAAAATCTACAATGATATTTCATCAAATACACCACAATGACGTTCAAAAATTGTCATTATAACACGCTTGCAGGTAAAATGATTATTGATTGTCTGTAAATTCCATTTAAACAAATCTAAATATAAATATACATGACGATTGATAAGTTTAAACAGTATTGACTGAACTTAAATGTTGATAAATAAATCGAGCTTGATCTACTTACATTTATATTACCCGTCAACATTATCTACATAGCGTGTACACATAATATCGAAAAGTGTATTTAGATAAGCGATATCATCAACAAAAATTGATATATAGGCGCTTGTCGCCTCGTACCGACAGACTATCTGACCGGCTGTAAATTCTTCCCCGATAAAAGGCACTAATATAATAGTATAGCGGAGAGAGCCTTAAAATGTGCATACTTCTATATGGGACCTTAGGCGTCTCATTGAAGAACTTTAAAGGCACTGAAATTTCGTTTTACGTGGCATGTACTGACAAAAGTTGTATGAACGTTGGGGATCAGGTACGGTCACCAAATTTTTTAAGTATCTTAGTTGCTGAAATGTACATACCCAAATAAAATAAAACATTAAAATGGAAATGGTTTAATTTCCGACACTCGATCAATAAAGTTAAGAAATGCTGGTCAAGTCCGGTACTTGCATGGGGTAAATATCTTATCTATTAGTCGGTAGGCGATCGACCGAGACAATCCCGGGCCATTAAGCTGTTTAATAAGGTGGTGCTGACGGAACAGGAAGAACCACCCCGATAAGAACAACCATTACAATATCAGGTCGACCATTTCATTGGTTAACGGACATCATGTAACGCTCACTTTTAAAAGAGCTCCCTGTATGCGAATTAGGAATTAAAATAGTTAAAATCATATGCGTTTGTAGAATCCGATTTTAAAAGACGAATACGTTGGTTCACAAACAAGTGTATAAAAAACTGTTGACTGAGGTTGCATAGGCTCACATGGGTAGACGTTTCGAGGAGTGAAGGGTGAGACGGGATAGTACCTGATATGTGAAGGTCAAGATAGAGTATGGCCGGCTTCGAGGGGAGTTGATTTTTGGCCTCTGGCCGAGACACCACGTAGAGGGAACAGGTGAATATAACCCCTCTCATTAATGAAAGCGGTAATTGATTCGAGCTGTGACCTTGTAGCACAACGTCAGAGGTTTGGTTTTTGACTTTGAAAATAGTGCTAAGAAACTTTGAAGCTAGTCCTTTGTGGTGTATTATGGTACAGTAACTGCGTTTTATGTTAATCCGTTCATCGTACTAATGTGTAAATCACAATGTGAAAATATTCACAAGTAAATTAAATGAGAGAGTGAATCTGGATTGAATAGCAGCAAATTGCCTGGTTAATCTGGATTGTTTTCTTTGATGCGATTAACGATAGTTTGGAGTTTCCAGTACCTTTACCTTGTTTGGTTGTTTGTACGTTCAGTTTTCGGAGTGCTATCCATCAATTAACCTTCATATTTCCAGGAATGAAACTGTAAGTTATTTATTTTATGTATTATGTTGTAGTAGCTAAGGCTACGCGTTTGGAGAGAATATGCTCTAGTGTCTCGTGATTGGTTTTTATCCCCCTAATGAGATCGATAGACAATTTGACCGCTTTCATGTTAGTCGCGGGCACTTGCCGCGTTGAGTTGATTTGTTGACAATGTAGCTGTCCCAATAGGCATAAATAGTGGCCTATTTAGTGTGTAATCGCAAGCAACATTTAAGTCTGCACAGGAACAATTGAAAAGCCGTTACGCGCAGCAGGCCGTTTGCATTTCTCCCCAAACCTTGAATTCGCCCCCACACATCAAAATAAACTGCAAATAGCTCAAAACAGAATATTGCGTATCAAAGATAAGCTTCCCTTTTCAACACCAATTCAAACAATTCACGGCCATTCATGAAGCCCTACTATTTCAGATTTCACATTCTTTTCTTTCTTTCTTTCAACTTTTACCCAATTTTGCAAGCACTCTAGTCAGATCCTCCAATCCACTACTCATCAGTCTCTTAACGTCAAAATGTTCACAAGTCTCTAAACATTCATCCCTAAACTACATTTTCACTGCATAAACCATACCATTGTAACTGATTTTAGAAAAAATTAAGAAAATATAAAAAGAAATAAAAATACCAAAAAACAATAGATGGCAAAGGCGCCATTACAAGACCAACAAGCACAGGTGCCATCACCTGCACATTACTGAAAATAATTCGGCAAAAATAGCATTCTAGACTTAAGTAATACTAACCCATCAGTAATCAACCGTAAACATAAGTTAGCCTCAAAGCACGTCCATTCTTTAAAATATGTAATCACCAGGACAAGCATTCGAGAACGATGGAAAGCCCTAAGCATCTGCACAGACTTTCACGACAGGGAACAGTCTTCGATGAGAGGACTCACAGGGCTCTTGGTACGCCAAAAAGGTGATGAGATGGCTGGGGCGCGTATTGGCATTGTCTCCCATGGCACGACGCATCCCTAGGACAAACGTACACCGAGTCTTTGCCGATAAATTGTCTTCCGCAATTTGGCGTTAATTTTTTCTAGAGATGCGTCATGCCAAACGTTAGTTTGAAAGTTTGATTTTTTTGAGATTTTAGTTTTTCCGCCGAGATTATATTCGTATTTAAAATTGAGATCCGCCCCAGCCGGATGGCGTTA
This sequence comes from Stenurella melanura, assembly GCA_963583905.1. Classification (NCBI taxonomy): domain Eukaryota; kingdom Metazoa; phylum Arthropoda; class Insecta; order Coleoptera; family Cerambycidae; genus Stenurella; species Stenurella melanura. Next base: position 135,550,543 of record OY757312.1, read on the forward strand.
AGCGACGACCACCCAAGAGGTTTTCCGGCTTCTAGTGCCGTTACCGGAGTACTTTTTAAAAAACATTTTTAAACTCTGGCAGATATTTTTGATTCTAAAATTACCCTTCGCATAACTCGACTAACTTAAAAATTTTAAAATATTACAATTTTGCCTCTTTTTTCGGCGATAATTACGGGAATACATTTTGTAATTTATTTTCAACTTCTCGGCAGATCTTTTTTATTCTAAAATTAGTTTAGTCTCCATTTTTGACGATAATTGGTCAAATCCGTGTCACTGTATTCAAAAACGTTAACGTCTTAGTAAAGGAGCTGCAAACAATATTCACTAAATATAATAATATCAACGGCATCAGCACAATAAATATACTGCTTATGAAAATTGCATTTACGTTGTAAGAAATGTGTATTTACGATTAATAACTATCACGAAAAGAAACAGTGTGTTTTTTTAATAAAAACAAAAAACAAATTGATGCATGGAATACAATACAAAAATCACTGCACAATTGAAGAGGTCGGTGCAATAACGGGCCTATGCGTCATTTTTGTGTTTTAGAGAAAAACAAATTTAAAGATTTCAGTTAAATCCTAAAATCTCAGTATTCCTTTTTATAGTTATTTTTTCGGACAGTAAGTTACTTCCTAAAGCCAACCCTTTACTTTTTGCAAATAAGAAACATGAATTAAATTATTATTTCTGAAAGAAAATTACCTTTTATAAGAAGAAAATGTGCCTTCTACCATTTTTGCATAAACTTTAAAGTACATTCTCGTTTAGAATAGAAAACAGACAAGTTGTATGAAGACAAAAAAAATATTTAAATGAAGCAACGGGAATCAATATAGTAACTATTTCTGACAAGAGAATTCTAAGGAATTTAACAAGGGCGTCTAAATATCCAAATCATCTTCAATTTCCATATCAGCATTCACATCATCACCATCAATATTTTTTACCTGTTGTTCTTCTACTTCTCCTATAGTCTCCTCGGTTACCATAGTTTTGTCTCCAATTATTAAAATCTGCAATAAATACTTAGATATTTTTCATTTAAAAAAACTATTTCTACATTCATATTAGACAAAATTAAGCCACATTGATTGCGTCAAGAAGACCACAAGCCACATAAATAAATATTTACTTATTGAAATCTTTGAACCTCTGAGGAACTATCTCTGGGTTTGAATGTCCTTTACACTATCATTAGAGTCGAAATCCTCTTCCCTTTCACTATTATTATCACACAAATCTCATCTTCGTTTTAGACACACTCGCTTGCTCTAGGCTATCTTGAATATTGTATGGCTTATAACTTTCTTGCAATAAAAATGATGTCAAATTGTCAGTTGATCAAGAAGGTGACTTCAATCAATATCGTGGCACAATTTGTTGGTGGCTTATTACCATTTTGACGAAAAGATGAGGCTGAAATGATACATTTCTTCGAAAATGTGGCTTAGGTCCCTTTTTGCCTCGACCTCAATTATGCGGAAAAACTTTGCGCCGCGGCGCTACTAGCCATTCTGCCTATAAATATATTTTTTTTCTAAAAGTGAGCAAAAATTTTATACTAAACGTAAAATTTCGACTAAGTATACTTAATATACGATTCAAATGTATTGACCCCTCACTTTAACCGAGAATATCTCCGAAAAGGAGGAGCAGAAAAAATTAAAAAAATTATGTGTTTATTATGAGTCTATTCTAAATCAATCACTGGAACAATTTACATTGGACACTTTTGAAGTTCTGTTAAGTTATATTGGAAAATGTCCTACTTTTTAAGGAAATTTTGACCACACCAGTTTTAAATCCATTGTACCTTGGATAATATGTCTACTATGTAAATAATGTTTTAGACACCGATAAAGCACGGCATTTTTCGTACGAGCAAATTTTTTCATAATTTTTTGTTCTAAAATTCTGCAGTTATTCTCAAAAACGTGACGTCATGTTTATTCGGTTATTTATCAATGTATTTAACTTTTTTTGTTAAAATAGTTATTTTTATAAAATTTAAGTATTTTCAGAAAAAATAATTGGTATATATCAAATATTAATTTAGTTATCAAACGTAATGGATAATATTCTTACAATGATAGTATCCCAGCAAATATTTTTGTCAAAATTAGCTCCAATTCGACTTGGGACAAGACAAATTTACTTACCAAAGTAATTATAACGTAAAATTGACTGGAAAAATAGACCTCGGATAAAAATTTACCAATTAGTCTTGATTTAGATTTAAGTTTACGTAAATAATATCAATGAATCTACCTCATAGACAATTTTCTTTGAAAGTAAATTTAACGAAAACATCAAGTGGAAAACTACTAAAAAAATCTACCAAATTTGACCTCAAGGATAAATTTCCAATAAGGTCGAAATAGGTAATAGAATTAAGTAGTATTTACCTTTTTAGCGACTAAAAATATTTCTTATAGTCGAATATCTTTCTAGGTAGATTTTGTTGGAAATCCTACGTAATATATACCTAAATAGCATCTTATTCGGTCACTTTTATTACTCTTCTTTGAAGTAATATTAGGTAGACAACATCGATAAATTCTACCTAGATTATCTACCTGATTTCACCAATTAAGTCAATTACCCTTAAACTGACCTTAAAGTTACTCTAAAAAAATACATTTTAAATCTCTTTATCGCAGTAACCTAGCAAATCGACCTCAAAGTAAACTTGACTATAAAATAGTAATTCAGAAGCTAACATCCGTCTAACCTGTTTGTAAAATTCATATTATTTAGGTTATTTGAACAATTAGGTACTTAGGTGGTATAGTTATTATCCAAAAATTATTTCACTCATTAAAAGAAGCCATTAACGTAGCATAGTTGGATTATTCGTGGTGCCAATATACAAATGAAGTATGCCGAAGTATCCGCATCCAGATTTCCCTTTTATGTCTCTTTAAAGAAAAATACCTTGACTATATTTGCACTCTAGTATGTGTAAATAATTCGCTATACAATTTCAATAAAAGGGCGTTGTCGAATGCCATCTGAGCCTCCAAAACTTTCGGGCGCTGACGAATACCAAGGAAATTTCATATGGCTCCACTATGACACTTTCGGTTAACTCACTCGTCAACACAGTACACTAGTCGAGTTAAAATTTACACATAATAAGTAGAAATTACCAATAGGTAGTATATTCAAAATAAGGTAATATAAATAGGTTATATTTACCTACATGTAATTATTTGATATAACAACAGAGTTAATAATACTTTCAATAGGTAAAGTTAACCAAAATGTCGTAAATTTTAGTGTAACTTGACTTGTGATAATTTTAACCTATAAAACACGTAGATTGTCGTGGTAATTTTAACTTAGAGGTCTAATTAGCACAAGACGCCATATTTTCTCAGCGCAGTTGAAGTATGATTCCAAATTGTAGTTTGTAAAATGAGTGTATATGGAAATAAACTGACGAAAAGGTTTAAAAAAATACATAATTATACCTGTAAACTCATATTTAACAAGTATAGTAGACTTTCGGCTCAAAATATTACAATAAGTATTTTATTTGGTAATAGAAATTTTCTTATAGATGAATATATTTGAGGCGCATTAGTATTTTATGGATTACAGCTGCTATTATTCACAGAAAAATTTTCGGTGCATTGATTTCAATAAGCGTGAACTGCATATACTTTCCTCATAAATTGTATTTATTTTAGTTACCGGCATTCATCTTGTGTTTTTATTGTGAGTTAGGTATCTCTTCAGTTTTGTAAGTGACTGACAACCATATGTCGACTACTTATAGAGAAAAATACCAAATAAGTGTAAAAATCTTATATTTTTACACTTGGTGTCATTTTTCAATTTCACATATGTCCGTAAATTCTACCTAAAACTAGTCAACTTGATGTCAAATTGACGCTGAATTCAACTAAAATTTATCTAAAGAGGTATTAGTAACCAAATGTACTGTGCGACTACAAGTAAGATTTATATGTAATTTTACCTGTTTTAGTTGATATAACTTAATTTCGACGTCGTCTTATTCTCCACTTATGTCGATTCCACGTAGCATCAACGTAAATTTTACCAAAATATGGTTAATTCTAATTTTGCGAGTAAATTTATTATACATAATTTAGGTAGTCTTGACGTCAAATAATACTTAAATGTTTGCTGGGATCCTTTACGCTTGATAACTAAATCATTATTTGTTATATACCAATTATTTTTTCTGAAAATGCTTTCATTTTATATAATTAACTATTTAAACAAAAAGATTTCAAATACATTGATAAATAACCGAATAAACATGACGTCACGTTTTTGAGAATAACTGCAGAATTTTTGAATAAAAAATTATGAAACAATTTGCTCGTACAAAAAATGCCGTGCTTTATCGATGCCTAAAATATTATTTACATAGTAGGCACATTTTCAAAAATATAATGGATTTAGAACTTCTTAAAAAGTAGGACATTTTTCAATATAACTTAGCAGAACTTCAAAAGTATTCAATGTATATTATTCAAATTCAGTGATTGATTTACAATAAACTCATATTTATCCCATAATTTTTTTAATTTTTTCTGCTCCTCCATTTCCGGGATATTCGCGTTTAAAGTGAGGGGTTAATACATTTGAATCGTATATTAGTTTAAGATTTGAGCACGTGCTGAAAAGGCCTATTTTAATAGAACATAACAGAATATAGATATTTTTGTTGCAGTGTTAACGAAATAAAGTCTCAATTTAATAATTTATAGGAAATAGTTAAGAATATTAGTTTCGTATATATTTCATGTTAACTTATATCTGGCTGTATATGTTTACCCTGAAACTGGCATATGGACTCTTTTGGGTTTGTAAAATAAAAAAAATAATAAAAAATTAAACTAACTTTTGTCAGTTCAACAGAAAAATCTCGAGACTCTAGTGCCTTTACGGTTCTTTAATAAGATGGCTAAGACCCATATTTTTACTAGGGAAATATTCTTAAACGTTTTAAGGCTCCGCCCGCTACACTAAATATCGAAGAATGTGTTTAGATAAGCGTGATATCATCGAAAAAAACTGATGTATAGGCGCTTGTCGCGTCTCTTGTCCCGCCAGACTATCCGACCGGCTGTAAATTCTTCCCTGATAAAAAGCACTAATAGTGCAATCCGCCCCGTATCAGTTATCATCCTGGAGAGAACGCGTCTGCTTCCAGACGCTCATGTCAATGTATTACATATCGCACGTCGCTTAAGACGGCGCAAGCGCCCGCACAACTCGACGGCGGGCCAGTAACGGCGTCAGTGCAGTGCGGAGCGTCGAGACGACCGGTATGTGTGCGCCCGACGCCGCCAAGCAGAACGCGACAGGCCACAAGGTACAAAACGGCGCTAAAAATGCTGCTGATGCTGTGCGATTGCTTTTTTCAAGGGTGTATCATAGTATACGTGTTTTTTCAATGGTTCCCGAGGTGCCCCAGGCAGATTGTGAATGTTTCGAAAACAAGTTTTTTCATCTAAAACAAAGTCGATTCCGGCTGAAGTTTTTTAATTTGAGGTAGACGAGGGATGCAGGGATGTAATCAACCAGCTGCTGATAAGAAAGTGTTTCTTGGGAATTAGTTTTGGAAAATAAAGTTCTCGATGAAATCAACAGTTTGTTTATGCATGGGGTAATGTTTTTGCCGTTGCGGACTCGAAACGAATTTGATTTCTATTAAGAACACAGACAGGCAATCAATCACAACTGAAATCTTACAAGGATTCAGTAGCTAGAACATATATTTGTTGTATTTTTGAAAAATAAATTATTTACGAAAACAATAAGCTATTACGTTGTCAAAATGTGTTTGTGATTTACAACTGATACATCTATAACTTCAAAATTGACAGTTTAACTGTTGAAAGCAACAGATATCTTTTATCATCTTTGATGTATCTACAAGTCTACAAAGAACATTGTATGTGGACATTTTATCATCGTCGGACAACAAAAGTTGAATTGGTATGTTGGTATTTAACATTCGTACGCGGAAAATAAATAAATATAATCAAATTTATTTAAACATTATCTATGTATAACTTCCACCTAGACTTCTATTACAAAATCAAAAATTTAACATTTAGTAAACTTTTATCATGCAGTGAATACATAAAGTATTAAAAAAGCAACTTGATGGTGTAAAAGTTTTATACTAGTGACATAAATTCGGGTTGAGTTTTATGACTTTAGGCGGATGACTAAGTTAAAACTTTTGTTAAAAAACCCTGTATGGAAACAATAGTTTGCAGCTACCCACTAACGTTTTTAAACTACCAAGTGGTTAAAAAACTTTCTAAGAATCAGAACAATAACTAAGTTAAATGTTTATGAATCATAACAATTTCATATGATATGGTGTCTGAAAGAAGTCAACTAGTATTTTTGTCCTACGTGAAGGTATAGAGAGAAAAAAAAAACATAGGATAGGTAGTATTTTTGTTCTACGTGAAGGTATAGAGAAAAAAAATAGATAAGTTTTCTCTTAGTGATTCCTTACAGTTAGATAATCCTAAATATGACAAAGATGTACCATTATAAATTGTTATTTCAAACATGTAGAAGTCTAATTAAAAAATTTTGATGACTGGATGACGGTGTAAAGAATTAGGAAAAATAATTTACAACTTCGACGAAAATATTAAAATAACAGTTATTTATGTAACAAGTACTGCAAGTGATACTATAGAACTAGTAAGTATAAGTTTTAAGTAAGTTCTGGAAGCTTAAGAGTCCTAAGTTTATCAGTACATGCTGCGTACACTATCTTTTGTGGAATTGTGACAAAATGTACAATTTTGCTTCAGGAAAGTTTACTAGAATTATGGTTAATTCAATAACATATAATTATCAAGTTACCATAGAAAGAAAGAACTTATATCTGTAACCACAACAAAAAGTGTCAAAAATATTTTGTGTAAACTGTTCCATAAACTCATGGAAGAGGTTAATTTTTGTAGTGATTCTGATGGATTTAACATTCCGTATGAGATTAATGAGAGTTTTATTTAGTTGCTTTCTACATATATTTAGTCTATAGTACTAGCCATAAATTTACGGCATTGGTAAGCTTCTGTTAATGCCTTGGTTATCATAATATTAATATTGTATAATTTAACGAAAAGATTCTTAAACCACAAATTGTTCTACTAAATTTCTAATTATTTTGTGAATTTTGTCAATTACAAAAACCAGTCACTGACGATGATTTGAATCTTAAAGTTTTGAATTTATTATTTTTTCAAATTTTTGAAATGTATCTTACTCACTTAGGAAAAAGTTATTTATGTATTACATGGATTGAAAAATTTTTAATATATAGTTGTATGAAGAGATTACGACTATATATATACGGAATTTTGTAAAGTGTGCATAAGAAACGTTGGAAATCTTGTGGTGGCTATGTTAATTGAAAAAAAAATTAACACTAACTCAATTGAGATATATGTTTCTTAAACTCGAACTAATTTTAGTTAAATTATTTAGACATTTGCTCTTACAGCTGGTGCTATTACGTTAAAAGTTTAACCGTGTTAATATGGCCATGGTTGTGGTGCTTTTCATATTTTTGTATTGTTTAAGCAAGTTTTTCATCTAAAACAAAGTCGTTTCCGGCTGAAGTTTTTTAATTTGAGGTAGACAAGGGATGCAGGGATGTAATCAACCAGCCGCTGATAAAAAAGTGTTTCTTGGGAATTGGTTATGGAAAATAAAGTTCTCGATGAAATCAACAGTTTGTTTATGCGTGTGGTAATGTTCTTGCCGTTACGGTTTCGCTGCGAATTTGATTTTTATTAAGAATACAGACAGGCAATCAGTCACAACTGATATTTTACAAGAATTCAGTAGTTATAACATATATTTTTATATCTTTGAAAAAAGAGTCATTTATGAAAATAAGTTATCACGTTGTCTAGAAGCGTTTGTGGTTTACAACCGCTGTACAACTTCACAATTGACGTTTTAACAGTTAAAAGCAACAGTCGCCTTCTTATTTGATGTACCTGCAACAAATTTACAGAGGGTGTTGTGTTCAATTATCGTCGGACAACAAAATTCGATTAGGTATGTAGGTATGTTTGTATCTACCCATATTTTTACGGGAAGACGCTAAAACTGATTATAATAATCAAATTTATTTAAAATTGTCTAGGTATATCTTCCACTGAGACTTCTACTATAATAAAAAATTTAACATTTAGTAAACTTTCGTCATACATAATATGTTAAACTTGATGGTGTAAAAGTTTTATACTATTATGAAATAAATTCGGGTTGAGTTTTACGACTTTAGGCGGACGGCCAAGAAAAAACTTCTGTTATAAGAATCTTTATGGAAACAATAGTTTGTAGCTACCCACTAACTTTTTGAAATTACCAAATAGTTAGTTAAAAAATATTTTTAGGGACTTTCAAAAATGAATAAACGCTTGAATAAGAACCAAGTTAAATGTTTATGGATCATAACAACGTCATACGACATATGGTGTTTAAAACTAGATAGGTTTTCTCTTGTTCGTTTGCTACATTTAGATGAACGAAAATAGAGGAAATGTGTACCAGTACCTATACTGGTCGTAACATTTCGAATATGTAGAAGTTAGATTAAAATGTTTTTAATAAAATGAAACAGTTAATGGTAGGATAATAGCAATTTACATACTGAAAGTGATACTACAAGATGAGCAAGCAAGTTTTTTAAGAGTAATAAGCGCGCCTTGTAAACTTACGAGCCTGTAAGGATATTTTCAATACGTGCTGTGTATTTCTTTGTTAAATTATGAGAAACTCGTCAAGAAAGTTATTGTCATTGTCATATCATATTATGTAAGGAGAAAATAAATATTTAATGGTAGTAGACTTAAAGGTATTTTATGTAAAATCTTCAATAAAATTATGGAAGAATATTTCTGAGGATTCTGTTGAATTCAATAATATGCGGTTATTTAGGCAATTTTGTATTCTTGTTTTCTACACGTGCTTACTATATATTACCAGTCAGTCGTAAAATAATACTTCGTTACAATTATATTCTAAAAATGTGTTTTCTCTTGATGTCTTATTAATCTTTTTTTTTTCTATTATATTTCTAATTATCTTGGATAAATTATCAATTGCAAACGTCAAACACTAACGACGCGCGTCAATTTGAAACCAATGACCTACTATCAATGGTTTTTTTAGCAATCATGTTCTCAAATTATTTTGAAATGTAGACTATTTAGTCACGTATTATATAAATGCGAGTCTTTTATATATGTTTAGTTATACATGAAACTTTGTAAATTTTATATAAGCAATGTTAGAAATCGTGTCGATATGTTCATTGAAAAAAAAATTAGCATTACTCGTTACATTACTCATGCTACATATTCTCTAAATTCTAATAATTTTTACCGATTAACGACTATTTTTACAACTGTTGCTTTTTCGTTAAAAGTTTAAAGTGGGGATATCCAAGAACAAAGGGAGCGATCTTAAAGAGAAATATTCATCGTTTTTTACTTCCCTCGCATACCGAAGGGAAGTATTGTATTCGAGAAAAAATCACCCTCCGAGATTTTTTCGGATTCTGACGTTTCAGAACACGTAGATTCCGAAAATATAGGTTTTTCAATTCCGTCAGTCTGTCTGTCTGTCTGTCTGTCGGTCTGTCTGTCTGTCTGTCTGTCTGTCTGTTGGTGTATTTACTAAAAAACTACTTGACGGAGAGCAGTCAAATTTGGTAGGTAGTTAACCCTACTGTCAGCGAAGAACTGGTAGAATTTTCACTGAAAAATATACAGGGTGGACCGTTTAAACGGAATAAATAGTGAAAAAAATTTTTTTTTGCTCAAATTTAAAATTTCCACGTTTCATGACGCGCTAAACCTGTTTCAGGAAAAAAAATTTTTTGAAAATTTTTTTCAAACATTTTTGAAAAAATTTTTACCAAGATGAAAAAAATTTTTTTTTGCTCAAATTTAAAATTTCCACGTTTCATGACGCGCTAAACCTATTTCAGGAAAAAAAATTTTTTGAAAATTTTTTTCATTTTTGAAAAAATTTTTACCAAGTTGAAAAAATTTTTTTTTTGCTCAAATTTAAAATTTCCACGTTTCATGACGCGCTAAACCTATTTCAGAAAAAAAAAATTGAAAATTTTTTTCACCAATATTTTTGAAAAAAATTTTACTACTAAAATGATTTTTTTTTTCTTTCTTCAAATTTAAAATTTTCACGTTTCATGGCATTCTAAGCCTGATTAAAAAAAAAAGTTTTTTGAAATTTTATCACTAAGATAGAATTTTTCTTTCTTTGTTCAGATTTTAACTATCCACGTTTCCATGACATTCTAAAACTATTCAAACAAATTTAAAAATGTTTTTGAAGATTTTTTAAAAAAATTTGAAAACATTTTTAATCCATTTATGGATCACTACTATAGAACAGACGAAAAAATTTGTTTTTGCTCAAATTTAAAATTTCCACGTTTCATGATATTCCAAACCAATTTCGGAAAAAAAAATTTGCAACATTTTGTTACCAGTTTGGAAAAAAATTTAACACCAGAATGCTCAAATTTAAATGACATTCTAAACCTAGGTATTTCAGAAAAAAAAATTTGAAAATTTTTTTCACCAACATTTTTCAAAAAGTTTTTTTTATTTGCACAAATTTAAAATTTTCACGTTTCCTATTTTAAAAATACATCATTTTCAATTTTTAAACATTTTTTAGCACTACTATAGAACAGAAGGAAACTTTCCTTTTTGCTCTAATTTAAAATTTCTACCTTTGACATTTTAAACCTATTTCAGAAGAAAAAAATTTGAAAATTATTTCACCATCTTTTGAAAATTTTTAAAAAAATGAAATTTTTTAACCACCACTATACTTCCACTCCATTACGTGAATGTTGGATTGAAAATGTGACAGATGGCAATAACATCTGGCATATGCACCTATTATACTTTTATTGAAAAATGTACAGGGTGGTCATCCCAAGAAATAATTCAGTCATGGTGGATATTTGTAAAGGTATTGCGCAAGCCTGCCATATGTGGCACCTGCTATTTAGTATTGAACTTTTGCTGTTGGATGAGCAATCTGTATATTTTTTTGACCAAAACTTATCAAGTTTTCTTTGTAATAATAGCAATAACTCTACTCCGATTATTATTCTCAATGTCATTTCGTAATTATTATTTTTTTAGAGAGACTGCCATGAACGAGGGAAGTTCTGTGTAAATACTTTTACCGATTTTTTCTAAGTAGAACTATAATATGAATAGTTGTTATACGTTTTCACTCTAAACAGCCGGTTTTACAATCGCTAGTTAACTTCCAGTCAGAGTTAACTTTCAGGTTATTATAGAAATTGGGTTTTACAATATCTGGTCATTTTCGATGTGGTAGTTATCTAGTATTTAACTTTACTAGCAGATGAGGTGTGGGTTAACTAGAAGTTGGCAGTTTACTGGCAATTTATAACCTATAAAATAACTGTCACAAAATAATTTTTTGATATTTTGCCTAAAAATGGATATGTACGAAGTAAATGCATATAGCAGTGATGAGTAGCCAAGGTAAACCTGTAGATACCTAACTTTTTCGAAGAATACGATGGAAGAAATTTTTTAAATAGATCGAGACTAAATACTACCTACTTACTTAGTAATAGACCACTAACTCATAAATTACTTCTGACATTTATATTTGATAGCAGGTGACGTGAATTTGGACCAAAATTAATACATTTTATGTACATTACCCATTTTTCCAGTACCAACATTATAAATTTTATTCACAACCTCTCGTTTACAAATCATCACTTGACTTTACATTGAAAAACGCATGTGTCGGTAAAGTTATAGTTAACCTACAAGTAAAAGTCAACTAACATGAAAGTTAACTTGCGATAGTAAAACCGGCCGTAAGTCGTCAGAGAGTTTAAACACTACTTTTGCTATAGTTCTGCTTAAAGTAGAATAGAATGAAATCACTTCACTCACAAAAGCCATAAAAGGCATAAAACGTCGCATACAACACTAGATTTAAAAAAAAGCAATAGCTATAGCCTGTACTCTAGTGTACAGCACGGAGACAAGCAGTACCGCAAGTCGCAAACGAGTACATTTTGCACCCATCAAATTACATACAGTGTGACCCGTTTTGAATGGAAACACCCCTGTTAAAAATTTGTGTATTATCTGATTTTAACGGGGCTTTAAATGATAGGCCATCGAAAGCTCTTCCTTATGACAAAAATTTAGAGATATGTTTCAATTTTCAAGACCTACTATGATTTTTTTTCAATGTCAAAAATGGACAAATTTGATTAGCGATTTTTTTTATAAAATCTAACTATACCACTGGATTCATAAACATCTCAAATGGGTAAATCCAATTTCGTAAAGAAATATTAAATAATGACAGATTTATGACAAAATTAATGTAGGTAATATTTTATAATAACTTTTACATGATTTTTTCTAAAAATCAAAGTAGCCCATGAAATATAAACAATAGAAAGATAAATTAAGTGGATAGTTTTAATAAATATTGTCTTTTTATTGAGTAATGACAGATAATAATAGGGTGCCATGGAAAACAAATTTTAAAGTCAGACGTCAAATCTTTGAAATACGCATATACTCAAGAGTATATTGTTACTGAAATTATAAAATCGATCAATAATATTATCAAGTATTGGTTCATTAGTTTGAAGTTAAAATTATGGATACTATAAATGTAGTAGAGAAAATTTAACTTGTGCGCCTTAGAGGAGATATTGACAGAACTTTGGGAGAGGTATGTGAGATGTTTAATAATAGGCACCCAAATAGGCCCAACATCACTAACAGAACCGTTTCTAAAATAAACAAAATTTTTAATGAGTGTGGCGCTATGGCAAGGCGTAGTATAAGAACGGATAATGTCCAAAGAAGACCCAGGTACGAGCACACAGTTCCAAATTATTTTAACAATTCAAACGCTAGTGTAAGAGTAGCTAGCTTAGATTTGAATTTACCTAGAGAAAATATTCGCCGATGCCTTAAAAAGAGTAAGGTAAAACCATTCAAACCCAACTTTTTACATAAGTTGGAACCTGGTGATGATGAAACACGGATGGAATTTTGCTTGTGGGCTCAAGGAGAGTATCTTAATAACCGAAATTTTTTGAAAACTACTTTATTCAGCGACGAGGCAGCGTTTGCCACAAATGGGTATTGTCACAAAATTGTAGGTTTTGGGCTACAGAAAACCCAGAGTGGGTCATTAATTGTAAAAGACAATATTTCCAAAAAGTTAATGTTTGGTGTGGGCTACTCCATGAAACAATCATTGGGCCTTTCTTTTTCGAAGGTAATATGAATAGCATGCATTTTTTACAGTTCCTAAGAAACGAATTTTGAAATATGCTACATGAATTTTCAATACAATAAAGAGTAAATCTACGCTTTCAATTAGATGGCAGCCCTGTCAATAATGCCAGAGTGGTTACCAGATGGCTTAATGCTAACTTTCCTAATCGATGGATAGGTCGAGGTAGCCCGTTAATTGAATGGCCACACCGATCCCCGGACTTAACACCGATGGACTTCTTTTTATGGGGTTTAATAAAATCTAAAGTTTACGGGTTACACCCGAGTAATAGAGAAGATTCTTGTGCAAGAATAAGACAAACTTGTGCAGAAATTACCCAGCAACAATTACAGAAAGTCGTAAAGAATATTAAAAAACGATTCAACAAGTGCATCGAAATAAACGGCGGTCTTGTAGAGGCTACAAAAATTTAAGATGAATTGTATCATCCTGTTTTAGTTTTAGTGTAATGTTGTAATGTGTTGTTATTTTGCTTATTAAATACCTAATTATTATTACTTTCAATTTTTCATACATGTTTTTAAGTCAAATATGATTCAGTTTGTTTAAAAGACAATATTTATTAAAATTATCCACTTAATTTATCTTTCTATTGTTTATTTTTCATGGGCTACTTCGATTTAAAAAAAAAATCATGTGAAAGTTATTATAAAAAGCCCCGTTAAAATCAGATAATAGACACATTTTTTACAGGGGTGTTTCCATTCACACTGTATCTGTAAATTTGATGTTTTTCTGTAAAAAAGTAATTTGTTATCACTTCTTAGTGTCCTAGTAATATATTTACCATTGTACATTGTACAGATAAAAAAACTAACTCTGAGACTTGGTTTTTCAATTATAAATATGGTGACCATAATCTTGTAAATAAATAAAAGATCAAAATATTTTTATTTACATATATATTTATATATCACTAATGTGTAATGATTAGTGACTCCAAATAAACAAAGGAAAACTGGGAATATTAAAGTAGTGATTACTAATCTATAGGTATCTTTTTTAAGTTGTGTTGAGATTAATGTGTCATTGAAGGGGCTTTTCTATGGATTATTTTCATGTTGTTTACTTTTGTGTTAGTCATATTTTTCGAAATTTAGGCTGAACTTTATTATTTTTCATTATTTTTGAGAAAGTTAAAGGGTTAGTTGCATCATCAAAATCTATAAACGCTTTCATCACGTCGTCTAATGTTTGAATACTTAAAATGTTCTTTACAGAATTCCTGTAGTTATTAATAAATGGGAACAATCGCGCAATAGATGCACCAAAAATAGGTACATTTACATTTTACATGTTGAGGAACGCTGGGATGTCATTAGAAATGAAAGTACTGTCCTACTATATTAAGTTCATATTGTCACCATAGCTACAAATCATTATATTAGCTCTCATCTAGAAACAATTAGAAAAGAGTATTTGAAATGAAACAGGAGCACAAAAGTTTTATAAGTTTTGTTGTCAGTTAAACATCACTGCTAGCTTATGATGTTAAATTAGAAGTAGTGCGAGAAGTAGGTACTTAGTCGTTACACAAACTGATTGAGTTAATGTTACTCAGCAAACATTTTGGTTTAATTTGACGTCGGGACTACCTAAATTATACATAATGAATTTAACCGCAATATTCGAATTAACCATATTTCAGTAAAATTTATATCAACGCGACACGGAATAGACATAAGTGGAAAATAAGAAAATGTGAGTTTAGTTACATTAAACATGATAGGTAAAACTATTCATATCTTCCTTATAGTTGACAGGATGTAAGACAATTTGACACCGAGTTGGCTAGATTTAGGTAGCGTCTATGTGCTGATATGTGCAAATGGTAAATGCCTCCAAATGGCAATATTTTTTTTACTTATTTGCCTCTATAAGTGGTAGAAATATTGTATATAGTCATCCACAAAGATGAACTGAACTGAACTCACAGTAAGGATACAAAATTAATTAATACCATCGGCAACAGTACTAAATCCAATTTAATTGCAAACTATGTATAGTTTCCGTTTGTTGAAATTAATGTATCGAAAATTATTTCGTGCATATTTAGCATGTGTACTTTAGAAAGTAAATAAATACAAAATATTTATTAATAAGAAAATTATAAAAATACCAAGTAAAAAAAATGTAATGAGAGTTTTAGCCAAAAGTACGTTACACTTGTTGAATATGACCTTACGTAGGATTTCTATCAGAATCTAGGTAATAAGATATTCCACCATTACGAAAAATGTAAATATTACCTAATTTCTTAATCCTTAATAATTACTTATTTCGGCTGTAAAGCAAACTTACCTTTCAGATAATCTTTCGTATGTTTGTCTGTAGTTTTTTCTCACTGCTTAGATCAATATTACCTTCAGTGAGGTAAACTTTTTGGTATTGTTTACATAACTGAAATGTAAATTAAGATCAGCTCATAAATTTCTATCGGAAATATACTTTTCCAGTTAATTTTACATTCTAATTATCTTAATTCGTCTTATACAAAGTCAAGTTATAGCTAATTTTAAGTAAAATATTTGCTGGGTAAATAAGTAAAGACTTGCTTAATATAAATTATTCATCTTCTAAATTAAATCAAATCATTTATTGGTGTTAACAACAGCTCAATTCTCGAAATGAGGTTGAGGCGTTAGACGAAAATAAGAAAAAATCTGAAATAAAGTTTTTTTAATAGATTTTTATGACACAATTTTCTGTAAAAAATCCAGTCATTAGGATACTCATAAAGTCAAAAATTTAAAAAACGTTTACTTTAGAATTCGACTTACTTTTGGTTGGGACTGTAACGCCTCAACCTGCTTAACTTTTAAACTGTAAACTACTCGGTAAACTATCTTACTTATCATTTATTATAATATGTGTCATCACTAATCATAGTGGTAGTTATTTTAGACAAAATGAAATAATTCAAGCAAAAATACCTAAAATTGCAGTTTTAAAGAATTTGTCATTTTTCCAAGGAAAATTATGCTGTTTGTTTATTCTCTACCACAGAAATAAAATGGTACCTTCTTTTAAATAGTTGGATTACAATTGAGTATTGAAAATTATTTGTATTTCTGGTATTGTTGTTTTCACACAATAAAATATTTTATGAAGCAAAAAGTCATTTTTCTAATTTGGAAAACAGGGCAACATGAGCCTAAAATAATGAAATAATCATTCTACTCATTCGTTTTTGTAGCGTGAATACCCGTAAATACCTGCGCATATTGATGTACACAATGTAATATCAAACATTCATAGGAGGGTATGCCAGTGTAGAGTGAATGTTTAGAAAATACTAATTATCCCTTATAGTTCATAGTTTTCTTATTACAGAATGACCTGGATTCATTTTTCTTAAGGTATGTTCTACTTGTATGCTCCATTATAGGTTTTCGTCGACTTGTAATTCTAAATATGTTGTGTTGTCTACTCTATCCTGAGTTACATTGTTCATCTTGTGGGGGCTGACTTAAATAAAATAATCAGTATTTTATTTTTGACATTACTAATTTATTTACCGGGAGTGGTAGTAATGCCTACCGTACGCGGACTAATCAATCAACCAGTCATAAACATAGTCTAGAATGAAATATGTACGTCTTTACAGTTACTTAGATGTGTCTGCTACTATACTTATTGTAGTGACTTCCGCGAACATCATTAATGCTGTCATTCGCCAGATGTGATTCTAAATCGTTTATAAAAAGCAAAATAATAGCTGATTACTGTTCTATCAACTTCGTGAGGAGTATATCGAACAAAAATGAAGTAAATCCATTTATTTAATTGTTATTTGATTCCTAGCTAGCTTTTTTATTAAAAATTTACATTTTACGCAATCAAAGCATTAAATGCATGTACATGATACCCTTCATCATGAATGTCTTTAAACAGTCAAATAGCAACAGTATTAGTCGAATGCGAATGGCCAAGCAGCCTCAACCATCTTCTCTAATTTTGATAAATAGTCAGGTGTTTTAAGCTATAGGTAGATTGACAGGATAGGGTTACTTAACAGACTGTTTAAGCTGTATAAATCTGATTTATGGATAATCTTCGAACAGTTTCGGGAAGCAAGAAAGAATGGTTATTACTTAACCTATAGTTTTCTATTATACAATTATATTCTTTCTAACTGACTGAAAATAGGAAAAAATGTATTCGAGGATTTGAGATACTGAATCTAATGTCAAAATTTAAACATCCATAGAACTGCCATAATTGCAAAACTTCTGCAGATTTACATGAAAGGGTCCCCCACAAAAGTAATGGGATTTTGTCCTACGGGTAAATTGGTCCAAATTTGGATATATTGCCTATTTTGGCGTCCGCATTAAAAGTGTCCACGAGCAGAAAGCTGAAAAACCACCCGACGGGCTGTAGCACCCTCAGGAGGTAGTGGAGTTAATAAGTCGGAGAAACCTGGAAAAAAGGCAAATGCCGTCTAAAGTTGCGAAACACACTTACTTTCCGTTTTTATCAAAATTACTGTAGATATTTGTATTAAAGAAAAATTGTTGCCAGAAAATAATAAATATTTCCCTATCGAATCTCTTTCTCTCCTACTTCTTTCTTAGATGTGACCACCTTAAAATATTTAATATTCCGGTTATACTGGAAAAATATCGATCAACGCCCTAAAACTGCCAATTAAGTTTGAAACGGAACATACAGATCAGATGTCATCAACTTCAGGCAGTATTTTAAAACTCTCGTAATGTCTTTGTCAGTGTGTCATAACACTACTAAGAAAATTATAGCAATGGGATACCTAAATGGAAAACATGTGTGAATATAATGAGGTTACATTTCAATTTTGCGCAGTAATTGTTTGTAATAAAATATTTGGCCCACGTCCACAGAACCTTTCATGATTTAAGCAGAATTAAATGGCTATTGAAATGTGTGTGCGTCCTAACCGATAAAGCTTTTAAACCTGTTACCTAACAAAATAATAATAAGTATGTCGCCTTAAAAAAAATTGTCAATTCTGAGTAAACTGGAAACTAAAGTGAAGGAAATGTTTTACAAGGTATACAATAGAACTGTGACATCCACATGTCATTCGTAAATATATTTATTTTTCACCTGCATATTATTTGTTTATTATACCTTGGATAAAGACACTCATAATGACCACGAGCATAATGTGCGGAAGTTATGGCCATAACTCCCTGTTGATATGAGAGATAAAGAAAGAATAAGTGTTCCATATTCCTTATCGTGTATAAAGGTTTGGCTTTAACCGGAAATACATTTTCTGTGACTTTTCCGTCATCTTTTCGGATATTTTGTAGTATTTTCATATTAATTTTCCTTTTATTTTGTTAAGTTAAATGTTACGTACAAAGCATCAACGAACGTCAAAATATCAACAACTGTCATATCATAGACTACTTGGTAAAAAGGGTAAAAGGAAGAAGCTAGCAGCATTGAACTAGGTTATTGAATTTAAAAGAACACAACATATTGA
This sequence comes from Stenurella melanura, assembly GCA_963583905.1. NCBI lineage: Eukaryota > Metazoa > Arthropoda > Insecta > Coleoptera > Cerambycidae > Stenurella > Stenurella melanura. Next base: position 135,569,411 of record OY757312.1, read on the forward strand.
CACATACAATTAATAAACTTCAAAGTATCAACAAATGACACAGACTACTAAAAAAAAATGTATTCAAAAAATTAAAAGTAAATTTTTCATTAAAAAAATATATTTTTCGTGAAAAATAAAATACTGTGTGCACCACGAGCGTTATTAGATTATAACGCCCATCAGGCAACATCCATCCCTCAGGCCAAAGGCCCTCAGGCTGCATCATGTTATCCTCCGGGCATTATAATCTATATAACGCACTTGGTGCATAAATAACTATTACAACATGATTCATTTAATGAGCATACAGTGTGCTATAAACAAATGTTTATTTGGAATCTGCAGATATGAAAGAAATACGGGTGTGTTTAATATTATACATGTGATACGAATGGAAGTGTAAAGTTATCTAACACAAGAGAAATTGTGTTATTTTACTACCCATTATATGTCGAATTAGCAAAATGTTTCTCGCTAGCTCGATCGTTCCTGAAAAATTACCGTACTTACCCATTATCCACAATGTTTTGAGATCGTCACATTACTGTAGAGGTCATTCACTACTCCAGCACACGCCGCTTCACTGTTAGTGGAGTCAAGGAGGGTGCTGAACACGAATATAAGGGTAAAGGAAGTTTTTATTCAGGGTTACACCTTTAAATGACCAAAAACCACCCGTTTTATTGGTTTTTATTGGTTCAAGAGTTTATTTTCAGTGTCAAACTTGGTTAGATACTGAAATGAATCCAATAGCATGGGGATGGGTATAACGAAATGGCTCCTTAGTACCTAAGTTTTCAGAATAAGAAAAAAGTTAGTTCTAGACTTCTTCTGTAAGGAGTATAATTGTAGCCACCTCCACTCCAGTTTTATTTGTTTACGGGGGGGGGGAGGGCGGGAAGGGCCAAACTCATCTCAAAGTATTTTCTCGTCATCAGCATCCTCGAAAACGGGTGGTGGGTAAACGTGTAAACTGAAACGAAGAGTGAAATCATGTATCCAGCCCCTAGGAGGGTAGAATCTACCCTTAAGTTGCCCCAAACTTCCCTAGCCGTGGCCCTATACCCGTATAATTCGACTACTATTAAATTTCCATTCATTCCGTTCTGAGTTCTGCAGGGCAACCCCTGCAGTAATGAAAGTATACACGCGAAAGGGGTGGGTTTTGGTAATTTGAGGGATTTGGAAGGGTCGAAGTCGCTTAATAATATTTTATTCGTCATTAGCATCCTTGGAAAGGGGTAAACGTTTCGAGAAGAGATATATTTTGTCATTTTCCCACCCCCTGGGAGGATAGATTCAACCCCCAGGGGTGGTCAAGGTCATGTCTCTGACATTAATCTCCGCCCTCTATTATGTCCCGGGCAAATGTGCAGAAATTTGCATTAAAACCATTGCTGTCGCGCGTCCCTGCTAGAAAACTGATACATGGGGGTAAGTTTTGGCCGCTTGAGAGGGTTGCCCTGAATAAAAACTTTTGTTATTCTCATATTCGTAGTCAGCATCCACGAAAACAGGGGCAGGAGGTGGTTTGGTTGCGTTCCTCATTTATAACAAAATAGAATTCCGACTCATTGACTACACTATATGGATGTTAAAGTGGATTGGTGGCCAAATACAGCTCTGTCTGATGCCTTTGCCAACTTTACATTTGTCGGAGTTAGTGTTACCGACTTTCAGCAAAGCCAAATCTTCTTCATATAATAAAAAAATAATGAAGATTAAATATATAGGTTTTCCCATCTCCAATAATAGAGCATATAGGTTGACACATTCGATATTGTCGGTAGTCCACGAAACAAAAAAGCAGGTACGAAATATTCGCTTTCCTTCTCAGTGAATGTCAGAAATTCAACTTTTTTGTCTGTATTGAAGAACACACAGCAATGATTTACTTTCGTTTAATATTAATGACAAAAGCCAGCTGGTATACTATACTCAACCAATTCAGTGCCTTTTTGCACTCCACTACTTGGATGCGGAAGTAAAAATGAAAAAATTTCTATTTGAAAATTTATTGATCAATTTATTTTGCTCCCTTAATTGTGATAATGTTTCAAACTAAACAATAAATTGAGGCACAATTTTAATCAAATTTATTAGTCAAATAATTAATGTAGGAGCGTTCAAGGTCCAATATAGAGGTTTAAAACTACGCAGCGCTTTTCAATCTTTTTGCTTCTATATAGTCCTTCCTTACGAATAAATTTTGTCCTGCCCTCGCGAATTTATTTAAATAAAACTTTATGTAAAATCTAGGCAATACAAACTTTTTATGAAAGAACGACTCGAATACAGAAGAATAAGCTTAATAGTATAGTCAACAAAACATCAATGAAAACCTCGGGTTTGCTTTGACGAACAAAGTTTTTGAAAGTTTGATTTGGCAAAGGTTCAGCATTTAATTTATTCCGCTATATTTTTCATAAAGCATATGTGGAAAATTCTCTTTCGCAAATATATATTTACAATTGAAATTAAAAATTTCAAAGCCACTGGTGCAGTGGTAAAGGTGCTTTTTAAGTGTTTCTGGCCAAAAACGTTCTTAAAAAAAAGTTTGTGATATAATTTCATAAATGTGTTAGTTAATTAATCGACGATGCGATCATTGGAAGGTATTTTTTAAACGTAGTTTTAGTTTCTCCAGATGGTTAAAGAATTTGATTTAAAATCAATATCAGTATCAGAAATTTGGTGAATAAAACCATTTCGGTATTTTGCAATAAAGTAGATCAGCCGCAGTGAGTAAAAATTGAAGTGGTAAATGTCGAAGTTCAGAAAGGCAGTGGCAGTTTCAGACCAGGCGTGTTATACGGATCATATTCAGATATTAACGGTTGTTTTGTTATATTATAGTATATTATTTAACGCCCGATAATGTAAGTAATAATTCAAGCAGATGAAGTTTGCAGAGCGAGCTGTAGGCGAGTGCTGTAATCATCTATGATTATAACAAAAAATATTAATATAATAATTGGCAACGTCCAAACTATTCAAACATGTCAAATCACTTTCTTCCCCTCAATAATAGTGGATCATTATATTTTATTTTGAATGTTACATCGATTGGGCAGACTAAGCATGAAGTAAAGGTGATTGGTGTAAAAATAAATCACTAGGGAGTTAGAATAAATCACGCTATTTGTTTATGAATACTATTACATATTCAAAAGTAGTTAAGTAATTAATATAGATAAAATAATAAGAGTAGATGAAATAAATATCATAATTGCTGAAAAACTATAAGTAAATTATTTCAGCATTTCACCATTGTACATTTTGTTTCTTTATATCACCAGTAACGCAGTCCATGGAGACCTAGCACTTGGTTTTCTTGTTTCGTATTATCATCCTGAATAAGAATCCATGTTTACTTTCTTCTTGCCGCCGCTCGCACCATTTTGGAAACATGGCAGACAAAATAGGTTCAAAATGAACTGATTACACAAGAAGCCTTTCAGAATATACGTGTTTTTATTAATAACTTAAATATTAGTGGAAAATGAATTTTTGAAAATATCTACATTTACATCTTTCAAACTATACCCCACTTGTCTGAATCAGTTTCTTTTTAAGTGGGGTTTTTGATGTACTGACACCTAAGCTGTCTGCGAAAGACGAAATTCTAACTACATGTGAAATTTCATGTTTCTGACTATGAACCGCTGTGATAGACAGATAGATCGATAGGCAAAAAAACTTATATAAGGGTTACAGTTTTCGCTTTAAAAACTATTTAAAATGTATGCTTCATAAAAACTAAAACGTCATAATTTGTCACTTAGCCACTGTGTAAAATAAATTGTCTCATTTTCGTAGGATAATAAGTAAATTTGTAGAGAGATAGTAGTAACTTTTTATTTCTCCTCTTCAGAAGGCTGTAGCTCTCTTATGAAAAAAATTCGTGCATGTATATATGAACTTTTTTTAATTTTTCACGTAACATTGGATGCTAAATTTCTCGTGAATAAGTTAGAAAGGTTCTCTATATATGTAGTATGCTACAAAGATGACTAGATGACCATGGGTCAAAACCAAAACCTGCTGAAAGCGATAATACGTCCTATAAGGTCAAACCTTTACTTTTCAAATTCATTAAACTGGTGGTTTATTTAAAAGGAAAATTTCCTCTCTTCCCTGTTCTTAATACCTTTCTTCTTCATCTTCTACAGTTTCTTCTACAGTTTCTTCTTCTCCACTTTTCTCTTCTTCGGAGGCGTAAAGAGAGATGAAGAAAACTAGGGCGTTAGAAATTTTGGTCCTCGATCGTTTTGTGATATTTCTGTCACGCTAAATGCTCAACTGAGAAGTTGCAGATCTTGCCATCTTCTTCGCAGAATCTTATATTCACAATTGCCACTATTGTCCAGAACGGTTTCAAAGAAAAATAATAAAGTACAGCACATCTTCTAGTCTTCCCTGGACACTAATATTAGTCATAACTGAATGGTCCCTCTTTGTTCGCTATCACTGATATCCCATTCTTCACACTGGAAATATTCGTAGGTGTGTAATCAACTTCTTACGAGGAGACATCCAGATGATAAACAATGTGATTTGTTACCCCAAAATTCAATATAAAATCATTTGTTTGATATTTGTTGATGTTTCAAGTAGTGAACTATGAAACTCGATGTAAAATATAATATCCATTTCTTGTTGTAGTCTTTTCTTATATTCTGCAAAAATACGTACGTGCTTGTTGCTTGTTTTGTTTGTGATGCTCTTCCATGTAATAATAAAAACAATGTTTTCGTAAATGATTGTTTATTCTACAGTGATTCGTATTATACGATTTGTATTTATTATTTGAAAAACTGCTTTCTTCAGTTTAAATTTTTCATGGTTCTTACATTGTTTAAATTTGTGTTTTTCACTTCCTGAATACATATGTAGCACTTTTGCACTGCTGACATTTTCAGTCTTCAATTCGACTTCATGATCTAAGAGTCTATTTTTCACGAAAGAAATGTTTGAATGGTCCTCATTGAACATCTCTAGTACAGTAATTATACCGTTGTAAGTATTTGGTAATATTCGTTTCTATACGCTGTATCGTTCGCCATTGGAAGTTTGATTGTTCTCTTTCTTTATGAGCAGTGGAACAGAAAATTCACTAAATATATTTTCAATAAATGGAACTGTCGAATATATTTGTTTAATCACACACGCACTACCGTTTCACCAAATATTAGCTTCCGTGTAATACCTGGGCCCGTAATCTGTTGTTAGGTTTGGGTCGTAATTTAATAAAATTTCCAGTTTACGATTTAACATTTATTACGTGTTTATATCACGAGAGTGCAGGCTGAACTCACTAAAGATATTCTATTTTATTAAAATGTCCTTTTAAAGTGTTTGATACTCAGTGTGTTATTCTTAACTAGGGTCTGTTCCCAGAACGATAAATTCAAACTAATACTGTAAACTTTCACACAATTAGTTATCGTATGGTTTTTGTAAACATAATCTACCAATACGTAATTTCAACAATAGTAATAAGAGCTGCATCTTTGCCCTTTAAAATATTTTTGTTTTATTACGATCCGATTGTTTCTTCAAAAGTGATCAAAGCATTTCTACCGAGACTCAAAGAAAAGGAAGCTCGTAAGTTTGATTTTCATTTTACGCGAGAACTTTGTATGTACGAATTTTTTTGCAACAGCATTTTTTTGTAGAAGTTTCTATTCATTAATTTTCTTCTCCACGATAGTTTTTGTATTTTTCTTATTTTAAAAGTTATAAATCCAAGATAAAAATTTTTAGTTTGATGTCTTCTTGTTTTATGATCCGCCTACAGTGACCTTGATAACTTTTTAAATTATTTTCCTACTACTAAAAACCTACCAAGGAAATGAAAAGTTATCACAAGGATTATTTTTTTCCAGCTCTTGCCGTTATTTTTTCCCTGGAACTAGGCTATAAGTGATAGATAATTGAGTATGTGCACCATAAATTAATATTGTAACTTTCACTGCATATATGTTAAAATTAGTGGCACTTCGTGTACAGCTAGTAAAATTCTTCTTGTGTACGTTTATTAACTTGCCTTGTCACTGGTATACAAAACATATTTAAGCTACTAATAGGCGAGTCTGCTTGGGATTTTTCCCAAATATTTTCTATACCATTTGAGTTAGCCACGGATTCTTAAAGGAAAGACTCCGCTGAACAAGATTTTGTTACGAAAAATTTCCTAAACCGCGAGCTTCATGGTCAAACAATTATTTAAACAAAATTTTCTTCATTTTTATTTAATAAAATGAAAACGGTTTGACAAAAAGAAAATTGCCCGCACCGAGGATTGAACCCGCCACCCCATTGCGCGTTAAATCTTACTATTTTCACGTTTCGTGGGAAATTTTTTAAAGGGTCAAAAACGCGTATAACTCTTCAGGGATTGAATATTTTTTGAAGAACTTTCTGTGGTTGATGGAAAAACTTGTTAGCTTTCATTTGCACCAAACCTCGTGTCCAAAAGTTGTTAATAAACAAATTAGAGCCTCTCACGCAATATCACTTTTATTTCCGGTTCCGGTTATCCGATCAAGTTCTTTCTGGTCTCAAAATTTTCCTTTCTCCAAGCACTTTCATATGCATAAAACCCCGTTTCCATGCGCCTACCCAGAACCGAGATATTTCATTTGTTAATTTGCATAATTAATTTAAACTTTAAGTAAACAAAAGCAAAAAGTTGCATTCGTGCAGACTTCTATGGGGGTTATTCTCGACATCAATATTTATCGTTTAAAGTTGGCTTGAAGTCGATCAAACTTTCGAAAAAAAAGTTATTTGCTAATTAACAAATTATGCTAATTGTTTAAACAATCAAAAAGTATTTAAGATATCGGGCCAAAAAGTATGGTATATTCTTTGGTATAAAGGGCATGTTTTTTGAAAAAAACAATATCCTGACCTCGTTAGTTTCGGAGAAATCACTTTGTTAATTAAGAAATTTATTTTGGCTATAAAAAATTAACCGGTTGACAAAATGAGTTTTGCTCGGCGCCAAACAACGTGCATTGAAAATATCTTTCGATTGAATCAAGATTTTTACGGATCCGTCAAACCGTATTCATTTTACTAAAAACGAAAAAAAATTTGTTTAAACAATTATTTGATCATTAAGCTCGCGGTTTAGGAAAATTTTTCATAAGAAAATCTTGTTCAGGGGAATTTTTCCTATAAAAATCCGTTGCTAACTCAAATGGTATACAACATTTGTAATATCACTTTTTTTTACCCCAGTCAGACTCGCCTATACCATAAATTATCAAATTAAAAATTCCAGGTATTTAGATATTGCTATTTTTTCTGCATGTTTGTTCACACTTCATGTGTAGCTAGTAAAATTCTTGCTGTGTAGATTTATTTACTTGCCTGGTCACTGATATACAAATCACATTTGAGCTACTAACATTAAATTAATGACAAAGAAATAAAGAACTATTTTAATGAAAGATTGTTCTATTACGAAAAGTCAGCCGCTCTAATTAACTCTTTGATATTTCACCCAACGATATGGCTTTTATCCGAACAATAATCTATTTACTTTGAGAGCAAAGACAAAAGAATCGCTTTCAAATGACTAATGCGTTGTTCTACAAATATCTCATTCTTGATTAATATCCGAAAAAGTTTATTGACAACAACTGTTCTGTCGGCTTAGTTAATTAACTTACATCGACCACCTGCAATTATTCTTTTCAGAAATATTGACTAAACTGTGTTATCTTATTCTTAGTATTTTAGGATATTTCCGGTTTTATTATAAACTTGCAAATGTATCCTGATTGGCGAATAGTACTGTAGTATTGTGGATGTACCTAGAATCGTAGGGTCTGATAGACACGACAAGGATTTTATATAATTTAGACCCGAGCCGTGTCACCGCTACGATACTTATCAACTCTACTCACAAGGGGGATTCAAGTCACCCTTCAGACTCCCCGAGACGAAAATAGACAAAACTATACTTACTGTGATTGCTACAGTCTGCTCTCTCCGTTGCAATCTTATGTCGGGCGGTGCACTTTTAATGAATATATCTTATAATTAACACTTCCTTAGAAACACTTCTTAATAATTAAGACCGTCGATGGATTCTATGAGTACTGGGACAAGTACACAAACGTGACGGGATCAAAGGTGAACCGCGGTAAGTAGTTGTCCGACTCACGCCACAGAATCGCACGTCGGTCACAAATCTTATAATTAGTAGATCAATAAGAAATTGAATTCAAAATACATTTTCATTTATTAAAATAATTCATGAAATGTAAAAAATATAAATATTCAATACTTAACTAATGTATATAAGGCAAACATCAAAGAGCACCACCACTCGGCAAGCCGTGACCTCCCGTAGGAGTGTAACTATTCCAATATTAAATATTTGTAAGAACTCTGTTCCACTTAAAGCTTCAAACGGATCTATATTATTAAACCTACTGTGCCCCTGTATGAGATTTTCTACATTTTCTAGATTTTCAATGTTCGCAATTTACTGTAAATTATCCATTACCAACAAATACAACAATTCAATAAATGTTATTAATTTATCGTAACAAATTTAAAAATTTTAAAAACTTACAAAGTAAAATATTAGGTTATGTATAATCATTCGGGTATTTACCGACTGACTGCCTAAAACTGCTCGTCGTTAATGCGAGCCCTCGAATACCTTGCGAATGGCCCAGAATATCTAGGATTAATTTTTATTCGAATTATAGTGGTATACGAGTAACCTTCAAAAATGCTTGCAGTCAAGAATAGCGCTACAGATTTATATATAACTAGCTGATCGTGACTTTTAGTGACATTTTTTAAAATATTTTTTGCATTTTGTGAACACTCCCGAAATTAACATTTTACCGTATCATGCAATAGGCACTAATGTAGCAAGTTTCACCTCAAAGCAGCGTAATTTTACAAAAAAATCACTTAGGTACAATAAATTTATTACAAGTATTAAAGCGTTATGGATGAAGCCTTAAAAAATATTACACCAAGAATTCTTTTGAACAGTTTACAAAGTAAAATAATTAAGCACCAGAAGTTACCCTAAATTTTACTTCAAAAGCAAATTTACAGTACGCGACTAATAAGTCGCGTAACTTATGAATACTGAGTCTGTCTCTGACATAATAACAATGTTCTTTGAATTAATTCGATAAAAAATTGTAAGTATAACATGACATTAAACAAATTATGATCGTGTGGAAGTAGATATATTTCTTTAATGATTTCGTTCTGTTTATGTCGTGAGAATTTATAAATAATTTCATCAGTTGGAAAATAACATCGGTTCTATTTTTTACGACACAAATAGTTGCGATGGAGATATTCTTCTTAGATTTAATGAAGGCAAGATGTGAAATATATTTTGTTGTCTGGAAGTAATAAAGGCGAAATGATTTTCAAACGATTTCACACTGAATATAAAGTATTGTATAATATATAACAATTGCTATTTAATGTTGCATTGTAGAATTATTAGATATTTTAAATGATTCTGAAAAAATATACACATGGTGATGCAAATTCACTTCTACGATTTTAATGTTGACTTTCACAAACCTTGAGAAACTGAGGCGTAGTCCACAAACCACCCTCGCTTACTCCTCGGAATATCTTAAAAACGAAAGAAGAATAGAGACAGAAAGTATAGAAACTTTTGAACAAATATTTTTACAGTATTTTGTCCTATTACTAAAAATTATGAAATAAAATTTCACTGTCTTTCGGCTAACTGAACCTTATTACCTAATTTAGTTTAAGGTCGAGTAAAAATTCGTTCAATTGTATTTGTTCATTTTTCATCAACCCCAAAATCGATTTTAGGTAATAATATTGAATTAAACGAAAAGCAGTGAAATGTTTCATAATTCTTTGTAACTGTTTTTTAGGGCGGTTCAGTTTAAAAAAGAAAAAAATCACCCTCTTTTGTGACCCAATGTTACGTAATCTACAAAAGTTATGCAGTTATCACCCTTATTAGATTCACCATTTTGAATCTTTAAATTTTGACCTTAGATTCAGTATCAGCTACTCTGAAAATACATAACTATTTATCTTCAACTGGCGATTCCGCCATATTCTCGCGTTGTCACGGATAGAAAGTACTATTGTTCACCTTATACTTGACATAGTTTGATGGAACTAACATGGGACCTCCACCAAGTCATTATCTACAGATTGCAAAATATTTCGTAGAGATCGCGTAAGCCAGTCCAAACATCTGTTAATAAAGTTGGTTAAAAAATCGTAACCAGCAACATGAAGAACCGTCTTATTGGTTTATTTGTGTCATGTCTGAGCATATGGACGTCATTCGTTTATTATTTGTTGCATCTGTTATTATTTTATTTGTACAGAAAGTTTTAATTAAAAACCTGTTTTAGAAAATTGTCAGTTAGTTAAGTTGTTCACAACTAAATCTAAAATGAGCATTATTTATAATAAAAGTTCTTATTCTTGTCCAGCTGAAATTTTATCTGACAGCAGTTTTAATATTATGAATAAGTATTACACCGACCTTCCTCGGACCATTTCCTTCGTTTTCGCTATAGTGCGCGGAAATTCGGTGTTAATTATTCATAATTACGTATATATGTTACAAGTAACAAGTGAAAATAATAATTAAAATTAAAATATGATAAGAAGCAATTATATTTTCATTAAACCCCAAATAAGACTAGATAACTATAATTTGGTACGAATTTATTACAATGAGTACTTTATCGCCAGTGCTTTATTCTAACCGATGCGTATCTTGGCTGGCGCCACTGGCTCGGTTGCAAGCCTATACCTATTAACTATATTATACTGGTAACACGCTATAAGCCACTATGTACGGAATTGAGGCTAGATAAGGAGATAGTTTTCTATCTCTGCGGGAAACTTGGGTCCCAACGCGCCCGCTCTGACGACACGATCTGATGCAGGAGTAAGGAAGTGCGCTATATGGAATAGGCCAGTGGTCAATTTCTTCGATTAGATTGTGACTATTTATCTTCTATATTCAGTTGAATTGTCACAATCTCGCGTCACTAAGGCCTGCGTACCATGCCCAGAGTACTCTTAAAGGATATAGAGACAGGCTTTCCTTGGCGTCAAGTTACGAACTAAACTCATAATATATAGTTAATATGTATATGGTTGCAAGATTTAAGTGATGTCATTAAGAAAGAGGCTTTTGAATGGCATGGGAATGTATTGCTAGCTAGATACAGAATGGAGACCACTTCTTAATTTGAAACTTTCTTTCTCGGATTAGCAGTTTTTGAGTAAATCGCTTACGAGAAAATGTATGTAGAATATAGAATATCTTTTGTGAATTATCCTACAATTAGTTGTTGCCCAGGAATCCCAAGTATATTTTCCGCACTCTGTGTTACAGTATCGCATTTATCATTTTCTGCCTCATCCATATTCTTAAGATGACATCCCTAGAAGCAGTGGTCCGTTAGACAGGCCGTCATCGGCCTTAGGTCAGACTTTTCTAGTTCTAGGAGCCCTGTGGTTCTCTATCCAACAACTTTTTCGCTTGTTTTTGGCCCAGAGTATTTATCCAATAGGACTTCTTCTGTACCTTTCGTCATTTTTAAATCTTTTGTGTGTTCATTAGATAAGTCACAAAACGGTTCAAGCCGAGAAATTGCACCTTTTTGCAAGGCTCAGCTAATTCGCTACCTTTCATTCCCTCGTGCCTCGACACCCATACACCTTGTTGTTTTTCACTGGTTGTGTTAAAGACTATTTTAAGGTATTCAGTTGCCTTTCGATTGCCATTGTTTATGCATTTCTAAGCTTGTAGATTTTGAACCTGAGTTTCTGCCTTAAAGATGGTTAGAATCCTGCCTATTGTTCTGGAAGCCTGGATAGGCGCTGTTGCATCCCCAAACGATCTGCGTACCAGGTGAATAACCCTTTCCCTAATCACAGTGCTTCGATTTTGCTAATTTAACGGCTCCTATTCACTTTTTGTTTCACCAAAAATTTAATTCTATTCACATCGTTATCTTTTATATATATTGTCCACAACTTTTCCGTTTAAGTTGTGAAATGCTGTTCTACGTTTCAAGAGCTCTACTCTGAAGATTTCCATAGGTTTTATATCGTTATGTTGGTAAATGCAAATGATATCATAAGAATTCTAGTTGTATCTGTTGATATAAATATTATCATTCAGTAAATTTTGACCGTGTATGTAATTGTCAACAGTTGATTAACAAAGAGACTATAAATAACATCGACTGAGTTACATTTGTCTTTGTATCATATTTGAGATAAGAAAGAGATGTATATGTATAAATAAAAGATAGGAACGCGTTGAATAGCACCGATTAAGACATGTAACTGTTTGGCCATTGTTTGTTCTGTGATTAGCGTGTACTCTTACAGACATTGGCATATGTGTTTTGTCATAACACTTTTAAGATAGTAATATACTACTATACTGGGTAAATCATTTAAATTTTATAAGATAGTGTTTCAAACAAGAGTTGGTTCCACGGGGAGCATTATAGCATTTTTTATTTTTGAATTAGCGAACGTCGTGCTAACTTCCCACATGGTTGGAGAAACGTGCATTGAGTGATAATATTCAAGTGTAGTTTGCGCTGTTTAAAAATTATATTATGTTATTTGTTACAATCGAGTTAAACGCCGGCGCAGTAAGGTCCCATTGTAACTTCTATTCGTTTATTACAAAATTTTAGTTTATTTTATTGACGTTTCGCAAGAATGACCATAAAATTGTTGACAAATTATACGCTTCGATTTTTATGGAAAGCAGTTTACAAGTAACGTAAACTTTATTGGAAATATACGATGATCTCTCACGGAGACGGATTCGAAATGGTAATGAATGGTAATTTGCAGAAGGGAAAACAAACGAATAAGAATGAGATCGAGAAATGTATATGTACATAATTTCTTGCTGATTACTCCAGAGTTGATCAGCAAATTGAATTATTTCAGAAAAATTTAAGGAAATATGATATATTCGTGTAAAGGTGTAACAAAGTAACTATTTTGTTAATTTCTGAAATACACTCGAGTTCATTTTAACTGGATAATTTTAAATTTGTAAGCTTAGAATATCTGTAATATCTTTTGAGAGAAACATGGGTTCTAATATAATGCATGTTTCCTAACTTCTTTTAATAACCATTTTATGCAAAACTTTGCAGAAGTAAAACCAAAAATTTTATTTTAAGTGGATTATAGGTAACAAAAACAACAACGGCAAACGAGTACAACATGAAATCATAGTTATCCCAAACGCGTTCTATAGGATGCGTATCTGGTGAAATGGCAAACCATTCAATGTTGTTTAGGTTTTCTTCTTGAAGCAAGTAGTTAATAGTAAAATTCTATGACGCCTCGCGTTGTCATCAATGTAAGCTAATTCGTGCCCTATAGTATTGACAATTTGCCCAACATGATTTTGCTAAATTTATAGGCATGGTAACTCCATATGTTATCACGAATTATAAAAATAGAGCTTGTATTTGTATATAGATCGCAGCCCATAATATAAGAGAGCTGTGGTGAACTGTAATGGTGTTTTATTTGTTGACGATAATAGTGTGTTTAAGCAAACTTTAACTAAATGTTCAATTCGTATGGTAGCCTTGCCTTTTATCTCCAAGAATCTTAATCCTTGAATAATTTCAACACTGGTTTCACCAGGTAATGCATCACTTTTACTCTTTGAGACTTGCTCATTATCATGGGACACTTCTAATGTTTTATACAAGCGCTTAGAAGAACAAATCAACTGTCCAACTACTTTAATAAAAGCCACTGTTGGTATAATATCTTTAACAGGGTATGTTTAGTAACCTTAGCTAATGGCATATTGAAATCGTGCACAAAAGTTTTCTCTAATTTTCTGGAGGTATCTTTGCCTTATTATAAAATGTGTTCTGTCAATAGCATTAATATCATGTAACTCACAGTAATTAGTAATAATAATATACAGAACCATTAAAGGAGTCCTTTGCTTCATTTGAGACATAGATCAAAGAACGTGAATTTAATATTGATTCGCGATCACATAGTACCATCATCAGGTTTTCGCAGTAAATCGAGGCTTTCCAAAACTTTAGAATTTTCCAAATTTTCAATTGAAACGTCATGTAAATCATACATATTTGTAACAGACTCCGAGAACTTTTCGAAAAATACATAACTAAATTTTGTGTTAACAATTATATACAATTTACCATCCATGTATTTTATTATGTTAGTAAACTAGCTTATACCACCTGTATCTTTCATACACCTGAAGTGGCAGGAGTATTTTTAGTGCAGTTAATAGAGTTTAAGTCAAGGATAGCTAATATGAAAGAAATTACTCTCCCGAGAATAGAATTGCTGGCAGCTGTTATAGCATGCAGACTATGTAAATCTGTAAAGGAAGTTAAAGAATTTAGCTATTTATAAACATATTATTGAAGTGACTCCATGGTAGTTTTGTGTCCCTAAAAATAAAAGGAGAAAATACATTGAATTTACTAAAATCTATTGATGAACCGAAATATTTGATGTACCTGCTCAATCCAATCTCACAATAAGCCAAATAATGAGGAGCTCGTATACGCAATTCCTCTGAAAGTGTTGTTTCTGATAGGTACAATGGAATTGTATACTAGCAAAACAACATATTTTCTCATAACTGAATCCTTTTTGCCTCGCCAGTGACTTTTTGTGTTTTAATGCGGTCTTGTCACGGCACAGATAATTTTGAGAACTGAAGAAAAGTTTAAGTGTCGTGCTATCTTAAAAACAAATATTTTCTAACAATTGTACTCAAAAATGACATTTATCCCGATCAGGGATTTTTTTTAATTTTGAGGTTATGGTAAAAATGACCTCTACAAAACTTGAAGAATTTTTCAAAATCTACAACTTTTATTGATTACTAATTTTTTGTTTAACGTCAATTTTAGCCGAAAATTGCATGAGAACAATCATTACTTTATTCACCCTCCAGAAGCAACCCTTTACCACCCCTAAATATTGGAGTAATTTTTAACAACAAAATACAGTTTCTTAAATATTTTTTAACGTAGAATCGATTAGTGAAATTAATTTTAACATTTTTTTGAAATTTAAACAAAATTATCAACAATTACTGAAAATTTTTTTTTTCAAAATTGATTTTTTTCGTTTTTTGCATTTTTTAGCATATTCTTAAATAGAAGCTATATTGTGTCTCTGATTTATCAAAAAGTAGACGAAAAAACACACAAAATGAGCTTTGAAAAATCTATTTACGATGATTTTCCACCATACAATTTTCGTCTGAAAAAAGGACTTTTTTTTTTGAAAAAATTCAAAATCAAAAATGTTCCATTATTTTCTTTTGAAATTTTTTTTGTTATTTATAATATATAAAGGTATCTTTTCACCAAGTTTCATAACAATTCATTAATTTTTATAAAAGTTATAATATAAAAACGAAAATTTTATAATTTTTTGGAAAATTTTTAAATTTCTCGATAATTTTGAGGTTATGATGAAAAGTACCCTTAACAAAAATGAAAGACCTTTTTATTACCTACAACTTTTCTGTTGAACATTTTTATCTCCGACGTCAAATTTTCTCGTAATACGCATCCAAACTATTGACTTTGAATTTTTTTCACTTTACCCCCCCCCCCTTAAGTTAGTCCCCAAGGTCAGTAACTGCATTTATTTTTTTTTTCATGTTAGTAACCCCCCCAACCATTTCCCGTTGGGATAGTTCTGGTTTCTATTTTTCCGCATTCTGATTAAAATTATGTTAGTTTGCACCGACTAGTACTTTATTTTCCGTAGTTATAAGAAAGACAGTTGTGTTCTCGATATATGTGCCAAATTACAGGCCAATCGACTTAATAGTTCTTATCATGTCAAGAAGTATTAAGCCGATTGCCCTGAAATTTGGCACATACATCGATAACACAACTGTCTTTCTTATAAACCGCAGAAAATAAAGTACATGCAAAACTTTTTTTATCATAAAGAGTGAGACATTTTAAAAGAAAAAAGTATTTTTTTTCATACGTGGCAGTGTCCTCATTTTTTGAAAAAAAATTATTTTCTTCTCATCGCCGAAAATTCAATTCGAACCTTTCAAGTTTAAATAATGAAAAAACGACGAATTTTTGGAGGAAAACTCGTGAGATCTTTTTTTAAAGTAAGCACTTGAAAATAACTTTAAAATTAGCTTAATTAAAAGTCGTTAGCATAGAAACTTATGGAGTTAAAATGAAAATAAAATGGTCGTCTCTTTTTTTCAGTTTACTAATTTCCACCCCCGAGAATGGGTAGCATCCGCCCCCAAGGTAAAAGCACACCTTCGGATCATATAGACTTTGCAATACTATCAATTACGAATCGAATGCCATTTATTTCGATTTTTCCTAACCGGAGTCCGAGGTTTTGTATTGTTTGTGCCTTTACTGACTGGACTAGTAATAAATATTTGATTACAGTAATCGTTTAGTTGGATAATATTCATTTACAAAACAGGCACAGATATTAACGAATTAAACATTTTTGGTACTTTGTTTCCAATTGTATCTCCCATACATCCCTAAAAATGTAATACGGTTATATATATTTTTCTTCTTATATTTCCTACTTAAAGATTTCAGACGATTCAGCTTTGGATTGGCACAATTTCTTCAAAACCCATAACCAGCTTATGCACATCGTTAATCTAAAGTATCATTAGAGGTTAAAAAATAAAGTTATTTTTACACCGAACCTCCCACAAAACACGACGCCGCATAAACGCACATATTATAAAGTTCCAACGGAACACACCGCGTTAATTAAAAATGACTCCAGGCCAAAATTAATAAAATCGCGGACAAATTGTAGGCATTCCAATAAATCTTCTAAAAATAGTTTTTAAAGCTCACAAAACTTTCCTCGAGCAGAATTCATAAAGTACTTAAGCATGTTCTAAGTCGACGTGAATTGACAATATTTGTTAACATATATTATTGCCGCTAACATTTTAATGTGATATGTTTATTAACGGAAATTATATAAATGGGGTACTGTGCCCATGATTATCCAAGTAACATGCGTAGATTTAAAAATAAGTTGTTTATTATCTATAGATTTTTTTATTAATAAAATGGCAGCCTTGCATCCTTAATTTTAGAATTATTGTCACAGGTGTTTCAGTCTCAGAGTTTCCGTTATCTCTTGTTTCATTACAGAACGCAGTACTGTGTTCGAGTAGAAAGGTGCTGTACTTTTAAGTACATTTCAAGTACTTGATAGGTATAGGATGTTATATTGTTGTCTCATCTCTCATGAAATTTATGGCGATTGCGGGAGCATGTGCTGTTCGACGGGTGACTGCTGCGGTATATCTGCTACCATAAATGTCTGTCTTGTTCTACCAAGAGGAGTCAGATTAATAAAAGAATGTTAATATAAATAATTTGAAAATCCAGAGGGTAAAATAAGAATTGCGTGGTCTTTCCTGTGAATGAAGACTTGTGGATTAGTTTCACAAGATGGTGTCCTATTTTATCTCACAAAAATATGCTAATAGCGGGAAAATTTATAAAATTTGAAAAAAAAATTAAAAAATTATTGCATGCATGAGCTTGCACAAAATAAGTCGAATTAAACTTACCCCAATTGATTAATTTTTAATCGAATAATGAGAAAAAAAGATGAAAAATGTCACCGCCAATAGTGCATCACCGATAAATGAATGAATACACGGCCACACAAAAAAAATTCTTTCTGGCCTGGGGGTCTGACCATGTTTACCACATGTTTTTGGGGTCGCTAAATCCGAATCCGAGGTCTATTTAACTCCATGACATTAGGATTTAGCCATAACCTCAAAAAAACCATAATTTAAGCGATTTCGACATCTCTTGACATAAATCGGTGTAACTTTTTCTAGACATAAATGATCCCCCTCTTTTCTTGACTATATCGATTGCAAATTAAATTTCCAATCTGATGTTGTGGGGCACGATATTATTCCAGAGCTTTTTAAGTGGGATATCGGCCGCCAAATTGAGAGGTCCAGCTTCGAGGGCTATTTCTGCTAAACGAAAGCTTAGAAAAATCTGAAAAAATTCAGGGGTACGTAGAAATACGTAAGAAATCGTTTGGCGTAAATCGGACGTTGGTGCGCGCCTTGATTTTCGAGATATGGCCGCTCGAATTCACCGGAACGTGAAAATAATTTTTTTTTACCGCTTCCCGTGGATACATCTCGAAAAGGAAACGAGATACAGAGATGCGGTTTACGCCATTCGATTTCTCTCACATACCTACATATCTCTGGATTTGTTCAGATTTTGCTAGCACTTTAATTTTTTTGCAAAATTTTTAAGGTAAGCATCTAGAAAATTTAAAGGTATATAGGAGCGAGAGAAATCGAATAGAGTAAACCGCAGCTCTGTATCTCGTTTCGTTTTCGAAATATAGCCGGGGAAAGTGGTAAAAAAATTCGATTTTCACCTTCCGGTCACTTTGAGCGGCCATATTTTGAAAGCCAAGGCGCACCTCGGCCTCAGATTTGCGCCAAACGATTTATTACATCTTTCTACGCACCCCTGAATTTTTTCAAATTTTTGTTAACTTTAGTTTAGCAGGAATTTTTTTGTGTGGCTGTGATATTTTTAATTGAAGACATATAGAAATTACGCAAGAATCTAGATTGAATTAAACCATTCACAGACTGATAATGGGCTCAAAATAATTGTAATAGTTCACATTGTTTTGAGTGAAGAATGAGGAATTGGTTGAGGATTGAAAGATTGAGGAATTTATTAATTGTTTTGGGTTTTTAGCTATTGTATAAATATGTTTTAGAGTGAATGGCCATAGTGAAAAAACATTAAGAATTCATTCGCAAAAGCGACATTTACTCTTGTAAGTTTTTCGAAGAAAATTTGATGAAAAAAATGTTTAATTTGTCCCTGCTTGTATTTTATATTCTTACCTATTCAGTTAGTTCTATAAACAGTTATTTTAGTTATATAAGTAAAAAAAGTACTAGGCCGTTTGGAACTACAAGGAAATAGGTTTTGTAACGATAGCACTGACTTTATTATACTTTGTTTCAATATGTCGATCGGGAGCTATGGTCAGTTTAATTTTAAGAACTTTTCCAATATTTTGATATTCCGTACTGTTAGCGTTCATATAAATTATAAAACGATTTTATGTGAGGGGTGGAATGTGCTATACACTAGAGATAGTTAGAGAATTCATTTTTTAAAATATGTATGGCCCTAAATACTGAATTATGTACATTTGGAAAATTTGCGTCGTATAGTGTTGCATTGAAGACGTTTTTCCTTTCTGTTTAATAAAACACTGATGGTGAACTATCCTGTAAGAACGCAAGTTGTCCGTTAGTCTAGTGACCTTATATTGAGCTGTTAGGCGAAAGAAGGGCCTAGCCCTGCAAATAATCGGGTACTTTTGATATTTTGCGTTTTAAAGTTTTGACCCTAATGAAAAATCCAAGTTTTAGATCTTCTTGTACTTTCGCTCCAGCTGCCATTTTCAAAAAATGCCGCGCAAAACGATTTCCTTTTTCGTTTAGAAATATTTTTACACCAGTGGACAATAGGGTAAAAATAACTATCATCCGTTTTGTGAATTAGTTACATAATCATAGATAGCATTTCACAAGAAGGTGCCTATTCATTGGATAGCGACTACTGCATACGCTTGCTTGAAATAAACCGGATTAAACCATACCAAATAACTATTATCAGTTTTATAGAGGAGCTGATTCCTTTACAGTTCCCACAGGATTGAGTATAGGTACTGATAATACTTTTCCGACACCATGCTTAAAGTTGATGAGATGTCTCGAATACTTGATCGTGGACCATCTCCTCCTGTTGGCGGCAGGTATTGAAACGATAAAACATTTTTAACACGCTGCATCCAATGCTTACTTTTTTATTTCATCATCATAAAAACAAGAAAATGTTCTCCTGTCTCTGTAATATTCTTCGAATATTGGAATATTTTAGCTAATTCGTTGGGGTGCGGATATTTCTGAACTATGGTACAAAATGTAGTTTCTCGTTGATTGAAAGAAGCGGATTAATAAACAATAAATATAATAAAGTGTACTTAAAATGGGGAGCACTTCTGTGAATTTTTTAACAACTGGCACTTTATAGCACATCTTAGATCAGATATTTCGAAAACCTGTCTTGTGCGCCATTTTTCCAAAATGGCTGTGTTAGAGGAAGGACGCAGTCTTTATTAGAATGTCAGACAATCAGAACTACTATTTTGAGATAATTAAGCATAAAAATATACGTGATTTGTTCCCATAATGAGCCGTAAGTGCCTCAAAACCATTGAAAAAACACGAACTGTAAAGGTGAACCCACCACTTTCGCAAAGTCCAGTGTGCTCTCCTTATCGTCCCGTCTCGTTCTGTTTGGCCTTGCTTGTGTGCTGGCCCTGAAGCAGCTGATTCTACGTCTCTGGTACTGTTACAGTATGAAATAGTGTAAATAAATATCTTAAAACTTTTATTGAAATAGTGTTACCACTGATATCAAATCAGTTGTTAAGTGTACCTCATACGTAGTATCAGTAAATGCCACTGGCGCCAGTGGTGTTGGAGATAAACGACAGCATTAGAATAGTTTGATTACCCATCAACTATTTTCTAACGCGAGTGATTTTAAATAAATTTAATTATATTGTGGGTCCACGAACGCCACTGGAGCCACCCCAGCACACGTATGTACGTGGGTTTCGCAGAAAT
This sequence comes from Stenurella melanura, assembly GCA_963583905.1. Classification (NCBI taxonomy): domain Eukaryota; kingdom Metazoa; phylum Arthropoda; class Insecta; order Coleoptera; family Cerambycidae; genus Stenurella; species Stenurella melanura. The sequence goes on from OY757312.1 coordinate 135,590,175, forward strand.
AACATATTTTTGTGCTTTTTTCAGGCCCTAGCGTAGTTGTTTTCGTAGTGTGTCATCCCTTCTTTGCTGCATATTAGCTGTGTGTTTTGTTATTGTCCAAAAAAAAAAAAGTTTCCGAACAACAAACCCGAAAAAGACGGTTCTTTAGCATTGCAATGACGTCGTGCATGTGGCCGATGACGCTGTGTTTTGGAAATCGGTGATTGTGAAGTGGAGGAGCAGCCTCGGAGGGGAGTGGAACCCGGTGTTTACCTAGCGCCATGATTATAAACTGATAACAGGTGTTGCTATCTTATCTAGTGAAGTCGCTCGTACAGGTGATAAGGTTAGTTTCGTGTTTGAGCCCAATCGAGCATGTTGCACTCTTTAGACGCGTTGGCAGGCAAGTTGTCCCCTGGAACCAATTCGGTTCAAAATAGCCCCCAGACATCGATACTGGATAGTAACGCGAATCGAGTGCACCCGTACTTGAAGCAAGTGGCCAGCAATACCAGCACAAACACGTAAGTGAACAGCTTTTTTTATTTATCGTAAGCGGTTTAGTACTGGAAAATCGGTATGACTAATAGTGAAGCGCATCTAAGTTTTCTGTGAAGTACATAAACTTGGCTAATGCTGATTTAACTCAACGTACTGTGGAAATTGCATAATTTAAGCTACTGCAAGTCGAAGCTTGCGACCAACATTAGGTTTACTTCTATCTTGATAAATTAAATATTTGGCAGGTACACATTAGCTAATTATGATAAGATTGCGTTTGATCTAAGTAATAAATAGCTTTACTCAGTGGCGTAGTTTGAGGCATTGCCTGAGATATATATGGTGAGTCATTTTGTTTTAGAACAGATACTCGGCCGTTTTTATTTGAAATTATGATAACAGATGTACGACGATTTTTATTTTGAAAATACGATACTTTCATTAATACGTACAGAACTTAGAAGTATCGAAATTCAACCGTTTTTAAGAAAAATGGTTAATAGTTAACAGAATGCAACATCCTACATGGTATTTTCATAATTTATATCAAGTAAACCTATGTATATGCTATATACAATACTTTAATATAAAATATCTAACGAACAGGTTACAACTGCTGCTCAAGTCGAGTACATATACCATATAAGATCAGTTTTATACAGGGTGTTGCATCATGAGAGGGACATAGCTTAATAGGAGGTAGAGAACATCAGTGGTAACCGGAACCTCCCATAGAAATGTCTCATTGGGCCTTCACTACGAAATTACAGGGTGTTAAATAATTTTTGGCCAAACCTGTTTTTTGTCATAACTTTGACAGGAAATGGAATAACGGATTCATATTTGGTACGGCTAATGTACAAACGAGCCCCAAGAGGTACATGTATAAAAAAAATATATCCAGGTCCGGACTCACTATAATTTATGTTTCTTCTTTGCATCAATAAAACATCACCCTGTATATATTTTTTTTGAAATTTCGATACGATATTCGAAAAGAGCAAGAAAAAAACAAACAAAATGGCCTATTTCATTTTTTTGTTACACCTTCGTGGTTATTTAAATACGTTGTTAAATGTGCAAGAAAATGGATTACAGAACCCTATTAAATGAGAGGCACGTGAAATAAATAGTTTTATAACTAAAATTTGCAAAAATTCTATTGAGCCTAGGTGGTCTGGGTGAATCCTAATTCCGGCACGTTTTAAAGGTCCATTTTGGTAAAAAACTGTGGTCCTAATAAGTAATCGGGTATGAAATAACAAAATTTTTAATCAATCACAGTAGGCTTGTTCAAAGTGACAGATAATAAAAAGAAATCTCCTAAACAGTTGAATAATTGTTTGTTAGTAATTTAATGTGTCAATAATCCGCATTTAGTTAGTGAAAACTTGTGAAAATATTTTAACTATGCCAGTAAAATTTACAAACGGGGAATATGCTGACATAATATTCATCTATGGTTTCTGTAATGGAAATGGTAGGTCGGCGGAAAGAGAATATCGGTTGCGTTTTCCTGATCGTCGATGCCCTAATCATAAAACCTTTAGTACGGTGTTCCAGTATGCAAGACAACACGGAAAGTTTCCTACTTCTGCAGTTGTGGAGCGTGTTTTACAACAAGGTGTGCAGGAACAAAACAATATTATAAACGTAGTTCAAGAAAACCCAAATATGAGCACTAGACGAATCAGTTTGGCAACTGGTATTCCTCATTGGCGAGTCTGGAGAACACTAAAAAGAGAACGTTACCATCCATATCATATCCAGCAGGTACAGCGTCTTCAACAAGGCGACGATATCCCCCGCCTGGCATTTTGTCGTTGGTTGTCTAATCATCGCCCAGTCATTTACAGAACCTTATTTACGGATGAGGCACAATTTACAAGGGATGGAGTAAACAATTCACGAAATAATCATAAATGGGCACAGGAAAACCCACATGCGGTACGCCAACGCCGTTCGCAACACAGGTTTTCTGTAAATGTTTGGGTCGGACTTGTGAATAGACATTTGATAGGGCCACATTTTTTTGAAGAAAGATTGAATGGTGAAATTTACTTTGATTTTCTTCAAAACATTTTACCGAATATGTTAGAAAATATCGGTATAAGAGGCATGTTGTTTCAGCATGATGGGGCCCCACCACATTTTAACCTTCAAGTAAGAGAACACTTAAACAATGTGTATCCTAATAGATGGATTGGACGCGGGGGTCCACATGAATGGCCACCAAGATCTCCTGATTGTAACTATTGTGATTACTTTTTATGGGGCCACTTAAAAAACGAGGTTTATAGCATTGCAATTGAACGTAGACAACATTTAATCCAGCGCATCGTTACAACCTGCGACGAAATATGGAATAATCCAGAAATGATACGTCGAGCAATTGGTGACCTTTCTAAACGCGCAAGAAAATGCACAGAATTTGGGGGAGGACATTTTGAAAATTTACTTTAGTGTCAATTACGTTTTATTTTTAAACACATTTAGTTATTGTTTTGTTATTTATTGTTAATTGAATGGAAAATATTTTATTTATTTAGATTTTAGTTTGTTCTCTTCCAATTTTTATTAAGTATACAATGTTGATGATTTTCTTGATCAAAGTAACTGGTTGCTTAGGCCTAAATGGTTTAAATTATCTGTCACTTTTATTCTTTGAACAAGCCTACTGTGATTGATTAAAATTTTTGTTATTTCATACCCGATTACTTATTAGGACCACAGTTTTTTACCAAAATGGACCTTTAAAACGTGCCGGAATTAGGATTCACCCAGACCACCTAGGCTCAATAGAATTTTTGCAAATTTTAGTTATAAAACTATTTATTTCACGTGCCTCTCATTTAATAGGGTTCTGTAATCCATTTTCTTGCACATTTAACAACGTATTTAAATAACCACGAAGGTGTAACAAAAAAATGAATTAGGCCATTTTGTTTGTTTTTTCTTGCTCTTTTCGAATATCGTATCGAAATTTCAAAAAAATATATACAGGGTGATGTTTTATTGATGCAAAGAAGAAACATAAATTATAGTGAGTCCGGGCCTGGATATATTTTTTTTTTACATGTACCTCTTGGGGCTCGTTTGTACATTAGCCGTACCAAATATGAATCCGTTATTTCATTTCCTGTCAAAGTTATGACAAAAAACAGATTTGGCCAAAAATTATTTAACACCCTGTAATTTCGTAGTGAAGGCCCAATGAGACATTTCTATGGGAGGTTCCGGTTACCACTGATGTTCTCTACCTCCTATTAAGCTATGTCCCTCTCATGATGCAACACCCTGTATACTACTTATTTTTCTCTATTTATCCCCATTTAACACTCAACTTTTCATCGGGATCATCTCAAAATATAATCTAATTACAGATGTCGTTATAATACATACGTGTGCCAAACAAGTAAAATTTCAATTTCGTTTTACCACCCCTTAATGGAGTGGAGTGGAGGTGGTGAGGGAGTCGAAAAGTATTATAAACAAATCTGAGACCTTGGTTGCTAGTATATACACCAAATCCCAAGTTTCTGTAATCTTACCAGCTTGCTTTACTTATTGTTCCCTATTTACCCCTATATATACGTGTACCAAATTTAAAGTGAAGAGCTCAATTTTATTTCATCAACCCCTTTTATAATGAAGTGGTGGTGGTGGGGGGTGGAAAATCTTATAAAAATCTTAGGCCATCGCTTCTAGTATATGCGCCAAACCCAAATTTTCAGACTCTTACCAGCTTGCCTTAATTATTTCCCCTATTTACCCCAGTCTTTCACCGGATAAGTTCAAAAATCAATCAAGTTCCAGATCTCGTTATAATACATACGTGTACAAAATGTCAAGTCAATATCTTAAACCGTTCAATAGAGAGCGTGCGCACAAAAGGAGTTACAGTCAGACCGACATACAGACAGAAATTGTTTTTGGGTCAAATTTAATATCCCGACGTTTTATGATATTCTAAATCTATTTCAACAAGAAAAAATTTAAAAAATTTTTTACGATGACACGTCAACTGCATGGATGTGGAAGTAAAAATAATAGTACAAAAAAGTTCACGCCAGCGACAAAGTCATTTCTTGTGGATAGAACTTTTTACTCCGTAAAGGAATATTTAACTTTCAATTGATTCTTTATTACTTACTTCTTTTTTTTGTCCATATGTTTTCTAAAAATATAACTATTACTCGTATCAGAAATAAAATTTTAATAGAAAATAAAATTATTTTAATGGACAAAAACTACAAACTACAAAAAAAGAGAATGTTTTTGAATCTAATAAAAAGAATAAGAAAGTGTAAGGATACCTAAAAACAGTAAGTTTTTACAGTAAATCTTGAAATTAATCTTTCATCTACGTCAATACTTTTCGTTGCGTTTTTTTTTAATTTTGAATAGCTGATAATTTTAGTTCCACATAGTGGACTTTGAGCGAAAAAGAATTCTGTTTGTCTGTCTGTCGGTCAGTCTGTCGGAACATGTCAGTCTGTAACTTTTTTGTGCTCACGTTTTTTCTCGAACGGTTTAAGATATTGACTTGAAATTTGGTACAAATATGTATCATAACGAGATCTGGAGCTGGATTATATTCCGAAATAGATACGGTAAAATACGGGTAAATACGGGAAAATAAGTAAAGCAAGCGAGTCCAGAAATATGGGATTTGGCGTGTATAGAAAAAGTCAAGTGCTCACATTTTTTTCTAACATTTGCCACCCCCCACCACCACCCCCACTCCATTATTAAAGGGGTCAATAAATTAAAATTGAGACAGTCACTCAAATTTGGTACACAACGACATTTCGAACTATATTTTGATATGATTTTGTTAAAGAGTTATTTATGGCCTATCTAAGGGAAATTAAGTAGAGTAAGCTAGTAGGAGTCTTGGTATCTGCTAAATATACTAGAAGTCAGGATCTCAACATTCCTTATGACCACTGACGTCAAAAAATGCAAATTTTCTTTCGTTAGTGTGGGCTCGAAATTAACATTTCGCGAGTGCAATTTACGATGTGCCGAAAACGCCAATTTCGATCTTTCGATCGAGATATTATACTGCCTTCCAGGTCGCGTATTCAGAAAAATCCGGTCGATTAAAAAATTTGTATCTTCACAAGTGGTTTCTTCTACTAAAACAGCATTGTACGAAAATTATGATTAACAATAAGCTGTTTTTTGGCAAATTTGGTGATGTTATTAAACTGAAGATAGGTGTAAGTTGTACATAAATATATACTACAGGATTGTTAAAAAATATTTATAAAAAAAAAAATTGGCTTATTAGGGAGATCTCTCTTCACTTGGTGCCTTACCCCTTGTTTCCCACTGATTTTGCCGCTTTGCTAACTCTTAAAGATAAATTATCTTGCAGTTGTTAGAATAATAAAAAATGAGTTCTAACAGCTGAAATGCTGAATTTTTCCAAATTTTCAAAACTACCAAAAAAAATTAGTATCTTGAAAATCGTGAGACTTTGTATAGAGGTCATTGGGGTTAAATATGTTCTAAATGGCTTCACATATCCACTCTTTTCGTTTGATAAACCATCCACCAAACACCCTGTATATCATTTATGAACGGTTCACTTGTAATTGGCCAAAACATTGTTTTTACTGTTATGTCGGGACCCCCGTGTTGTATTTTATTCGTGAGCATACCTTCTTTCTCCTTATTTAGAAAAACACAAATCTAACTGAATGACACTTCCAAAAGTGATAAATGTATTAAGCAACATGATCATTCTGCTCTTGTTTTCTAAGACACTGCATATTAATACATTGCAAATATCTGATAAATACGTGTTATCAACGTCGGTACGGCTTATGTACGCCCTCAGATCCACCACTAAGTAAGCAAAATTTGAGGTCAAATTGTATTGACGTTTATTTATTTAAACAGTAAATAAACCAATAATGGAAGCAAGCAAAACTTTCATTTGAACTGTCATTTTAAAATTCCGAACTTTGCTGTTAAAGTGCTTACTAATTTTATTTGGCATTTTGATGCTAATTTCATGTTTTAAAAACTACGTTTTCGTGATGTTTTTAAATATCGAGTGGAGTATGTGAATCTATTAACTAGTTATGAATACATTAGATATCATATACAGGGTGTTTTAATTAAAACCCCATATCATTTGCCTGAAAAATAATTAATGAATAGTTTTGACTATGTGTAAAGTTTCCTATAAAATGAAATAATATTTTTAAAACGAATCGGCAAATATAAAGTATAAGCGACGTTGCTTCATTTAGGGGCTGCGCTCTATTTTATGTTAAAAATGTCCAATATCTCAGAATTCAATGATCTCTTATAGTGGGGCAGATCTGGGTTTTGAAAAGTGACTGCTCCGAATGAAAAAATTTCTTTTGCCAACTTATAAAGTTAGGTCCCCTCCATCATTCCGACAAGTTTTTACAGGGCGGAGTCGGCGGGGGGTGGGGGAAATGACCCATTAAAACTATGGGAAAGTAGTTTTTCCGACGTATCTCCGCAGGCGTTGGTGCCACAAAAAAAAGCATACTTACCAAAAATGAAAAGCTTGACGAAACGCGTAAGCTCGTTCTAACCCGAACCCGATCGCATAATTAGTTCGCGAGATATCGCGATTGAAGTTGCGAAAAAATGAAAAATTAAATTAATTATTTCTCGAGAAGGAGGGGAGTTGGGGGCCTCAATTTTTTCTGAATAGAAGGTTATTGATGAACACTTGACAATGCCAGAGGGTGGGGGTGATGGAACAATTAGGAGGGGAGATATGGGGTAGACACTAAAATTATTAAAACGCTGATAACTCCGTTACTAATTGAGCTACGGTAATCTGGGCTGAATCAGTTTGCGTATTTTTTTATTTGCTAAAAGATAGCACTGGCAGAATTTTTTGTTTTTTGCAAATAAACGCCTGGTGCCAAAATAAAAAATGTACGACTTTTTGCGCGTTTTTTTCGGCATAAAAGAAGGGGGTGGGGGAAGTAATTTTTTCATCAATTGATAGCATTTTTATTTAACTTCAATTCCTATCCAGAAACATCGCGATCGGATGATTGGGAAGGGAGATACAGGCCGGCAAAGTTATTGCTGTATAGCGGAAGAACGGAGAGGGGTGGGGGGTTTGGTCCGGGATGAAAATTTTGAGAAAAGTCTTTTCTTTCGCCTTCTCCATTTTATAAATCCCCGATGGCCATACATTGTCCGCCCGCGCGAGTTACAAAAGGAAAAACGGAACGAAAACGGGCGAGCGAGTCAGTTCAGCTGCTCTCTAGCTCTCCTCGAATTCACACACGCGTGAACGAATGTTCGTGAATGGCGCGCTCTCAAATATTTTCGAATATTTGATCGCTAGTATCTCACTCGATTATGGAGCGATTATGAAAATTATTTTTTCCTCGTGATCGGAGACCGTTCGGGAACAGAAAATAATATTACGTTCTCATTTTTTCATACCCTGGCGGGTCCATTTTGGTTACATTATGATCATCATTTACTTGATTTTAATCCTCAGTCGCGCTCTTGTAGCTCGGCAGTCTTTGTTGCGCTAGCCGGAATGGGTCCATTATAACAATGGCAGGTAATAAATGAGAGGTGCTATACAAAAGACTGTCGTGATCTCTTTAAGGTGAAGCGTCGTTGCAGCGTATGTGCTAGCATAGAACTGCCTAAGGGTCATGAGGAGGAAAGGAAATATCAGAAGGAAGTTTCAGGAGCAGATGATAGATAGATCTATTATTTATTTATTTTTCTTTAATTACATGAATTAAATTGGACATTACAATTTGTAGGATATGGAGTGTCTCATTTATAGTAGGGGAGCCCAATAGGGGATTTTGGGATTTACTCAAGCGCGGCAGATTAACATATAGGGAATACTTTGCACCCTGTTGGGTACCTCCACCATATCTAAGCCCTCTATATAGGGCCGCGCGTGTAGGGCAGCCGATCAGAATAGTAAAAAAAAATCCATAGTTGGAAATACTCGAGCGCGTCAGATTAAGGTGTGATGGGTTAATTACATGCTGAAAAGTGTGCGTTTCAATAATCTGACGATTTCAGCGTTACGCAAGGGAGTGGGATGGTCACAAACTTGCAAAAAAAAACGTCACCTCGACATTCTCGAGCGCGGTCGAATTTTTTTTGTTTGGAAGGAAATAATTCAAGGATAATGGGAAAAATATAATCTGCCGATTTCCACAAGCCGAAGTAACAAAAATCGTCAATAAAGTTTAGTGCGTGCACCGCAGTGAAGCACGTATTCCCCACTCCGCGCATCTCTCTCCCTTTCACTCTTTCTCTGTCTCTCACTCTCTCGCACCGTTCCCACACGCCAGACATCACGCCATTGGTGATCAATTACCAGAAGTATATGAAGATGTAGTCATAACACCAGATATTCTAGGGGATACTCCAGATTCAGGTACATTTGCTTTTCAATACTTTAATAATACGCTTTTCATTAAATAAAAAATATATTGTCAAGTATTATAAACGATTTCTTGTTATAGATATGCAGGCTGTGGATGAAATTGATGATCAAATCGAACCAGACTTGCTGTATGATGATAATTCCACGGACGAAGATGAAGATCAAAACAAAATATCTTTAACATGTTTATTTTGTTTAATTAATTTTTTGCGAATTCTGTAAAGTTATCACCCACCAATAAAACTATCAAAAAGTTTAAAAATATCGTTTTTTATTAACCTCGGTCAAAATTTTTTTACCTGTTATTTATTTATCATTGGTAATTTTATCAGAGAAAGAGATTACCGAAAGTATATATGCATGTAATATATGTGTTTTATGTATTATAATTAAAAGAAATAGATTTACGTGTGCAGAAAATAAAATAAAAAACTTTCTTTACAAATTTCAACAAAATTTGTAATTTTTTTTTATTTGCATGCTATTTTCCGTGCATTTTATTTATCACATTCAGTGGTTTAAAAAAAAATCATAAAAATATTTTTTTTCAAACCGTCAGATTAAGAAAATCCCTCCAAATAATCGTCAGATTATTGATCAGCACGACCAGGACATCAAGCTAAACCATCTGTATGAAAATTTGACGTGCTCGAGTATTTCAAAATGGCTATTTTCCTTTGCATTTTCAAAAAGCCGCCACAAGCTTGCGTCACATCCGAATTGTCAGTTTTTTGAATGGGAGCTTCGTTCGGGTTCACTTAACATCCCCTCTGAATATCTGACGCGCTCGAGTAAATTTTTATTTTTCCCATTTTTAACACTTCCGTGCTGCCGCTCCCACCATGCAAACCGGCAGATTAACATACCTCCGTCATCGGGAGACACGTGGGGCATATACACTATCAATATCTGACGCGCTCGAGTATTTCCATGTGATTGTTTTTTTTTACATTTTTGAAAGCCTGTAGACGCTTCCCCCACCGGGGAAAGGGTATACATCATATAACCTTTTTTTCTTTCTACCATCTAATCTTCAAAATCAAATAGTTCCCTACGACGCTCGAGTAAATCCCCATTTAGCATCGTGGGCTCCCCTACTATTACTTTTGCAGGCTCCGTCGATATTATAGTACATCAATCAAAATCGGTGGTTACCCTTTTCTGTGTACATCCCAAACAGGATACTTCACAATTAAACTTTACTGAATTTATAGTGAACTCATTTACGTAACAATCAATAAAACACATGATTTTTCAAATAACTTAAACCACTATATTTACAGAGAAAATAAAAACAAATGAAAATGAGAAACACAAACATTGAACGAATAAATAAGTTAATAGACAGCAATTAATTATATTATAATAAAATGGAGCGGTCCGCAATTTCAAATCTTTAGTCTATTCGCGGGCCGAACACTCTTAATATAATTACAAGACATGCATTTACGTTATAACCGAGAAAGTGCCGAAATTTACATAATCTTTAAAACTGAAAGAATTTATTATCACCCTGTGGCTAGATCTTGACCAAAGGAATGCTAACCCAGAAATCCTATTTTCCCTCATAGAAAGTAAGACTTCTCAAATGTGGGCGGTATACCCTGAAATCACTACCAACTAAAATCTTCCCTACTTTAAACCATACCCCAATTTGAAATTACGTAACGGACCATGGGATTTGCGAAACATGACTGTGCATCACATGATGCTGTAAAGAATCTCTGCTATTTTATTATAGTAATTTGCCCTATCTAACATTTATGCCAGTAAGGCAGATGAAAAAAACACTTTGTCCATTACTTTGCATTTGTATGGGGACAAAAAAATCTACCTCAGTTGACCTATCTAGTTTTTACTAAGGCTATTACCTATATATTCTGGAATCCTCTCCGAATCAACTACTTTAGTCCTGTAAATCTAACTACACTAATCGGTGCGAGGGGTTGTCGTACTTAAACATGTGTTTGACTGGTCTCGTTTTCTCGGCTTGAAACGAGACAAATTGTTGAACATAAAATAATTGAGAGGATTGTTTATTTCTTTCATGTATCTTTTCAACCGACATGACACCCCAACAACTACTTAAGACAATGGGCCTATTTTCTGGCCCTCGCAAACCGAACGAAACTAAGAAAAATGAATTTAGATAGTTTGTAGCAGCGAGCTTATTGTTTACTGTCTACAGTACCAAGCAGTTTACAGACAGACGAAGTCTAACGCTGATTTGTCATCGCTATGTTCATATTGCCGTATGCAATCTATCAGATCTTCGCTGCACAGTTCTGATATTAATGAAGATTCGCTTGGTGCTTCGTCATGCATGCCAGAAATGCCATCGTTTATTATGTGCCCGCACCGTTCTGTTTTTCATTTTGTAATTCGCGCGGGCAGACAATGTATGGACAATGGGGACTTATATAATGGAAAAGTCGAAAGAAAAGATTTCTCAAAATTTTGATCGGCCCGAACCTCCCCCCCCTGTCTGTTCTCCTGATATACAGCAAAAACATTGCCGGCCTGTATCTCCCTTTCTACTCATCCGATCGCGATCTTGCTGGACGGAAATTGAAGGTAAAAAAAAATGCTGTCAATTGGTGAAAAAATTATTTCCCCCGCCCCCTTCCTTCATGCCCAAAAAGACGTGCAAAAAATCGGCCATTTTTTATTTTGGGCGCCAGGCGTTTATTTGGAAACAAAAAAAATTTGCCACTGTTATCTTTTAGCAAATAAAAAAATACGCAAATTGGTCCCGACCAGATTGCCGTAGCTCCATTAGTAACAAAGTTATCAGCACCTTAATAATTCTGGTTTCACCCCCATATCTCCCCTCCTAATTGTTCCATCATCCCCACCTTCCGGCCTCATCAAGTGTTCATTAATACCCTTCTATTCAGAAAAAATTGAGGTCCCAACTGCACTGCCTCTCGAGAAATAATTAATTTAATTTTTCGTTTTTTCGCAATTTCAATCGCGATATCTCGCGAACTAATTATGCCATCGGGTTCGGGTTGGAACGAGCTTACGTGTTTTGTCGAGCTCTTCACTTTTGGTATAAGCGATTTTTTTGTGGGATCTACACCTAAGGAGATACGTCGGAAAAACTGCTTTCTCATGCTTTTAATGGGCCGTTTCCCCCACCCCCCGACGACTCCGCCCTGTAAAAACTTGTCGGAATGATGGAGGGGAAATAACTTTATAAGTTGGTAAAAAAATTTTGTTCATTCGGAGCAGTCACTTTTCGACCCTGCTTTTTCTCCAGATCTGCCCGACTATTAGTTATTATAGTACATTTAGGAAAGCTAAACATTTCCTCCAAAAATTACTTCCAAATCTATTTGAAAAATATATAAAAATTAAATGTTTTCCCATGTACACGTCATTAGAACGAATGTAAATTTTGACCACTGTTGTCAAAATTTGATTGACTATCTAAAGTTAAGACGTGTTTTCAAAATGTAATAAAAATATTTAGGTATTTATTTGTTTAAACAAATGGTTTCAAAATTTGCAATTTTTCGTGACAAGAAAAATTTGTATTTGCCTGTTATTTACTAATAAAGATAATCACACGCAATGAAACTCATTTTTTAAATAAGCAATCAGAGACTGTTAGATGTGCAATTTTTTAACATATTTTACGATTTTGTATAGGTACGTATAATTATGTTTCTTGTTGTGAAATTGGCAGTTTCAATCGTGAGAGAAATAAAAAACTAAATTGAAGATATTTTGATAATTTACAAAAGTTACATACTTCAACAGAGTATACAGGGTGTCCCGTAATAACGTGCAAAAAATTTAACTAACAATTCCTTATGGAAAATGAAGGTAGGTTTTTCATATAATATTTTTCAAAATAAGCCTTTCCTGCCCAGCTACACCCCCTTGCAGGGGTGTGCAAAAAACTGTTTTTAATTTTTATCTAAAAATGACGTAAGGACCCCCGCAGTTTTTTATAGTAAAAATGGGTTTCAGTCGATCGTTCTGAAACTTGCGGAAAATGTTCTCCTGGGCCCCTTGATTAAAATTCTTTTTGACCACCAGTCCGACCGAATTCGATTTTTTTATTTAGAGGCGATTGAAACTGTGATTATCTGCGAAGGTCTACTTAAATGTTCCATAAAAATTCTGAAAATATTCAGGCTCATTTTTTGGAGAAGAATAAGCATCTTTTGTCTCTTGGTGTTTTTTTTAAGTGCTTCCTTCTCCCGGAAAAAAATAACAAACAACAATTTTATTGTAATTTTTTTACGGGAAAAGGAAGCACTTTGAAGAAAAAGTTGGAGGACATAAGTTGATTATTTTTACCTACAGAATAGGTATGCCTTAGTATTTTGGAATCTATTTGAAGTAGAAATAAATAAAAATGTAGGAAAATTCTTGGTCGAAATTATTTTTGTCTAAGAAATTTTGAAAACCGGCAGGCGTGTTCTTTGAACCAAAGTCATCAACTTATGCCCCCCCCCCAACTTTTTCTTCAAAGTGCTTCCTTTTCCCGTAAAAAAATACAAAAAAATAATTTTGTCTGTTTCTTATTTTTTTCTGGAAGAAGGAAGCACTTTGAAAAAAAAATACAGAGAGACAAAAGATGCTTATTTTTCTCCAAAAAATGAGCTTGAATATTTTCAGAATTTTTATGGAACATTTAAGCAGACCTTCACAGATGAGACATATTCTTTATAGGATTTTACAAACAGCGGAAAGAAAAACTAAAAGAAAAACTGTATGTAAAAATATTAATGAAATCTTTGCATTTTTTCGATAACCTGACTTCTGGTTATGCTAACAAGTAAAAATTCTTATTTGCCATTCTCATTATAACACTAGCATCCCACATAGTCTCCTACGGCTAGGCAGGTTAAACTAGTATCTACATGATCCCGATACGATATGTAATTCAGTTAAAAATGAGAATAAAGGCCTGAAATTAATTTCATTACCTATCTTGTCTTTAAAAATTTTTCATTCTAATGAATTACATTTTCATAGAATCTCATTCAGTTTCTTGGAAATGCTTAGCCTTTGAAACGTGTTTCGTCCTTATTGTGGACTCATCAGAAAAGCCCAAAGCCACTCATAACGATGTTCCATGCAAAACCAAGACAGTATCCATGAATAAGTATGAAATATTTATATTTGACATTGACTCATAAAAAACAACAGATCTTCACCTATCTATTAGCTAACTAGTATTGGAGCCTATATACTCTATGCATGTTTAAAAGTCAGGTTATCGAAAGAATGCAAAGATTTCATTAATATTTTTACATACAGTTTTTCTTTTAGTTCTCATAGATAGTTTTTCTTTCCGCTGTTTGCAAAATCCTATAAAGAATATGTTTCATTACCATAAGCAAACAAATAATAAATAATTCACTTTTAAACATTCTAAATCTATTAAAAAAAAAAAAAATCGAAACAAAATTTGAATATTTTATCAAAGAAAAATTTGTTTTAAATTTTTTTGCTACTAGAGAATATATGATGGAAATTTTTTTTCTTAAATTTAAAATTTCCACGTTTCATGACATTCTAAACATATTTCAGAAATAAATACTTTCAAAAGAAAGTTTTTTGAAAATTATTTTACTACTATACCTAGAATAGACGGTGGAAAATTTGTTTTTGCTCAATTTTCAAATTTCCACGTTTCATGACATTCTAAACATATTTCAGAATAAAATGCTTTTAAAATTTTTTTAAATTTCTCAAAAAAATTTTGACCACTACCACCCGGAATAAATAAAGAGGGAAGTTGTGTGTAAATACCTTTACCGATTTTTTCGCTAACGACCGTTATGGCCATAACGCCCTGTTATATAAGAAGCAAAGAAACAGTAAATGTTTCATATTCCTTATCGTATAATGGTTTGGATTTGACCGGCATTACATTTTCTGTGGCTTCTCATGCATTGTTTTGGATATTTTGTAGTATTTCCATATTAATTTTCCTTTTATAACATCAAAAAATGTCAAAATATCAACAACTGTCAGATACAGTTAATAAACGTCAAAGTATCAAGAAATGTCCTAGACTACCAAAAAATATATTTAAAAAATGAAAAGTCAGTTTTTCATAAAAAATATTATTTTTCGTGAAAAATAAAATAGCGTATGCACTACGAGCGTTATTAGATTATAACGCCCATCAGGCAACATACATCCCTCGGGCCAAAGGCCCTCGGGCTGCATCATGTTACCCTCGGGGCGTTATAATCTATATAACGCACTTGGTGCATAAATAACTATTATAGAACTCGGGATTATACTTATTTAAATAACTCGCCAATCGAGAAAATAAAATCAGTCGTTAGTTCGGTGCTCGCTGCAATGATAACACCAGGAAGTTAAATGACTTCTCTCACACAAAGTTACGTAATAAACCCAGAGCGTAATTCATATCTCAATTATACATCACTAGAAGCTATTAAAATCGTCACTTTCGCCCGAATCAATCCGCACATTTAAAACAAATTAATACAAGAGGTATCTCGACTCATCCCTCGGCGTTATTATTTCAAACCCCTTCCTTTTCGGAAGTTTAGAAGCGAGGAATGGAAAACTCTTCGTATAATAGCTTTAATTGTGCCGATAAGTAAATTCAGAATGTCTGGTGCCGCGTTGATAGAGTTAAAGTGGAGTGACTCTTGTCGAGAATTCGTCTCGGATTGGAGGCATTCAGAAGATGTCACGCACGTTCTCCATTCAATCTAAATATACGAGCATCTGGCACCCAAAGACAAATACCTCATGGGGTACAAGGAGAGACGTGGCTCGAGGCCAGCAAACAGATAGCGCGCGTAATGAATTTTGTTAAAAGTCATATCTATACGGTCCAACAGTTTGCGAAGGATAGCCGGAATATTGGAAGGTGTTACACAAAATATAAATGTTGGTGTAGCAGAAACCTATGCACTATAAACACACACATAAAACAATTTAAGGGGAATCATCGTAGACAAAAAAAGGCCTAAACTTCGAAATAATTCCGCTATCCACATTTTTTTTATGAAACTTTTTGCTTTTACTTCTAAATAGTATCAATGAAAAATGTCTCCTCTTAAAAATGGGTGCTAATTGTTCATTTGTTTAATAACAACAAATAAGTGCAAAATTAATTGTAAAATTGAATATCTCAAATACAAATCGATGAAAAATTTGAAAATAGGTTTCTACGGATTTTTGGGTATGCCGATTAAGAATCTGATATTAATTTCTTGAA
The DNA here is from genome assembly GCA_963583905.1 of Stenurella melanura. Taxonomy (NCBI): domain Eukaryota; kingdom Metazoa; phylum Arthropoda; class Insecta; order Coleoptera; family Cerambycidae; genus Stenurella; species Stenurella melanura. The sequence goes on from OY757312.1 coordinate 135,606,311, forward strand.
GTTCAATATGACGGAATGAAAATGGCGGATAAAAATGTTAAACAATGCAAAATTAACCGAAAAAAAAAGATTTTTTGGTGTTTCTTGGGATATTCTTCATAAAATATTGATGGGTCACGTGATGAAGCCCGTTTCTTCGTTGTCTTATTGGTTAATACCGAGGGGGAATCCGCAGGGGAATTTTAGTGTCCCAACTCTCGGAATTAGTAAGGAATTAGTGGGAATTAGGGGAATTTATTTGAAATTAGGGGAATTAGTGAGGAATTTGAAGGAATTAGTAGGCATTATAGGGGACTTAGTAGGAATTAAATTGGAATTAGTGGGAATTACTAGGTAAATAGTCGGGAATTAGTTACGCGGCGCGCACCACTCAAGACGTACCTAAACGTACATGCGCGCTCTTCGTTCTGAAAACTCCGTGATTCACATGCGCACCAAGCTTACAGCCGTAAACAAAACAATTTTTTTGTAAGTGCATGAATGTTTATCTATTTATTTACCCCTCGATTTACCCTTTAAAAATTATAAACGAGTATTATACCTGTAAATATGATGATATAGGTACAGACTGTAGTACCATAAAACTTTTTAAGAATCGTAAAAAATAATTTTTCTACATGTTGAACTCAAATATTTAATAATCAATGTCTGTGTAGAGCTCTTCTTGAAAATTTTTGTTAGACAACCTTTTTTTCTAATTTGCATTATCCAGAGTGGCCACTTCTTCGAGGCTCACCATTGGGATCTTGTTAACTGTTGAAGATGAAAAGTCGGTTAGGTTAGGGAAAAGTTGCGCCATCTTTTGGGAAATAATTTCATATATTGCAATTTACCAAGCCGTTCCTGAATTATGCTGAAAACCTGAAAGCCGGTCATTTGGAATAAATTTTTTTCTTTTTCAAAATATCGCAACCAAATTTGGTAGGTCCATTATCTTTTCAGGTGTGATTTTTAAAAATAGCGACGGAAAAATTCCAGGTCTACTAGACTTTGAGCACCGAACTATTAACTTTCCTATTCATTATGGACACAACAATGGATTTTTACATATTTGTACAGAGAAAAAAGTCGGAAAAACATTAAAATTATGGTGATTTTATTCGAAATTAATCATAATTATGCAAGGAAAAAGGTTTTTGAGTGACAATGATTCTGAAAAAGATACAATGATGGAACTCGACGATTTCGATTCAGTTGATGGTTTAGAAGACTTTTTGCAATCCAAAGCTGAAGATGTCTCAGATGAAACAGGATTCGCAATAAACTTTTATGACCAATCATGGTTCATTAGTCGAATAATTGAAGATAGTGGAGACAAGCACTACAAAGTAAAGTTTCTTAAAGCTGAGCTCGATACTTTTATTTGGCCCCGAAAAGAAGACATCGATAACATACATTAAGATTTCATCTTTTACGGTCCTATTAAACTGATTGGTAGCGGGCCATTTGACTTAAAACCATTGGACCTAATCAACATTAAGGCTTTTAAAAACCAGTAAACAATTTGTTAATGTTTCAGTAAAGTTTTGAAATACTGGATATTTTATTTATGTTTTGTTTTGTTTGTGTTTAAAATATAAAAATGTAATAATGGAGTAGTCGCTATCTTTCATATAAATAAAATATTCGTTTTTCATGAATTTTAAATAGACTCGCAAAAGGAATGACAAATTCTTCTTATTTTTGAGGAAAGTTCATAGCAGAGTAGGTAAAGTAATTTCAGTACAAGTTCAATTAGCAAAACCAACTTTTTTCGGCCTGATGAGGGCCTACCGATACTGGCTGGTTTTTCTGATTCAGTTTATGATGAAATAAAAAAGACTACACTTGAAGAGTATAATTTTGATATTTTCATTTTGTTGTTCCCTTAAAATATTACAATGGGTAGTGTTAGTGGTGGACTAGGGAAAATACTATGAAAATATAGAAATTAGTGGAAAATGAAGAAAATTACTAGGTACTTAGTAGGGAATTAGTGGAATTATTAGGGAATTAGTAGAATTAGTAAGGAATTAATAAGGAATTAGTATGGAATCAAAGGAATTTCTAACGATCTTGGGAATTAGTGTCCCCAATATCCTTCCGCGGAATACCCCTCGGTTAATACTGATCACGTGATTTCTTAGAGCGGGTAAATTCTAAAGTGAAATTTCGAAAAATGAAAGAAATAGAAATTTCAATTTGTAGGTTTAACAAGATCTGTTGTAATAAAGCCGTTAATTTTTTTTTTTTATAAATTATGGAGCCCTTAGTTTATATATAAAATTTATTTCAAAAATTTCAAATACTTGCTTTTTCACAGTTTCTAACCATGAAAGTTACAAATTTAACGTTAGATTACAGAAATTTGCGATGGCTTGTCTAACATAAAATATCATATGCTACTATTGTTTTATAATTATATTTCTAGAATTTTTAGGGAAAAAATCTTCCTTGTAATATCTTTGATGTATCTATTTAAGAAGTATAAAGTTATTGGGTAAACATTGATTTTAATAAAACAATACATTTTTATGAAATTGAAATGAACAAATGAAACCATGAATAAAACTGTACACATATTCAAGAAATTTAAGGAAAATCTTCTGCTTCGAATACATATTTTGTTATTTCTGATGGGTTTTCTGGAATTTCTGCGGTTTCAGTTTCGTTTTCTGACGTATATATTAGCCCCTAGATTATACAATAATGTCCCAGAATAAATAAAAGATGTAACAATAAAACATGTATTAAAAAAAAATATGAAACAATTTATATTGGAAAAAGATAGAAACATATTTAGAGACTATATTGACTTAAAAAATAATTAAAAATTTTTACATCTCTAACTATACCACTGGTAAATAAATACTGTTATTGTTGCTATCGTTATTATACATTCATTTTACTTTGTATCTCATTTTACCTTGTATTTCGAAACAAGTGTTTTTTCACTTATCAAATTCCTAGTTTATTTTACTTGTATACATTTATTGTAATTTATTTATTGTAATATTTTATGTAATGCATCAATTAACATTGTATTCCATTTTATGTATATCCCTTTTTGTAAAGAAACATTTATTATTATTATTATTATATTCAGCCGCAGCATCTACTTGAGGACTGTTCGAGCAGTCTACTCCACTGCAATTTAAGCAGGCAGTGCTGCAGTATATACAAGCCATTTTTTTCTGCAACCACAAATATTTTCAGAGCCACTTTTGTAACTGCAAAATATACTTTGTAACAGCTTCACAGGAGCTGGAGGCTTAGTCATGTATGCAGGGTAAAATACATCTTTTTTCATCCATTCCCATTCATGTGGTAATAAATTTTCGTTCAACCATTGTTGAACTTGTATGTACACTCTTTTTAAAATGCGTGTAGTGCTGCATTGTTTGTTGAAGGTAAGAATGCAAGAGTCATTTTTCTTCGTTTCAAAACGCCTTTAACAAAACACTTGTACCGCGATACTCATTTAAAGCTTTTTCCGATCTAGAACCACCGTATAGAGCCAAAGTACACATAACACCAGCTTCAAGAGTTTCATTTATGGAGCTTATTAGTATTATAAAATTTGTGCCTTTGCTTGTAATTCAATTCTACTTTCAATTTTATTTTACAAATGTATTTTTTCCATGATTAAAGAAAGCTGACGTTCTGAAAACATGTATATTTGAACTATTTACCGCTCATTTTGTTTCTGAATTGTTTTTACATTAAAAAAAATATTACAAAGCTTATTCTTCAAGGTTTATGTGTCAGCTACCACCTCCATGTGGTCAGTGTTAATATATTTTTTTTAACAGCAATTAATTTTTAACGCAATTTTCAGACTTTTAAAGTAAAAAAAATGTTTTTCTTTTTTGTTTAAAAAAAAATTATAATTATCATAAAAAAAAATTCTATCTTAAAGTACACATCATAAGCTTTAATTCAACCACCTATAGAGTGCCGATATCAGTTTCCAATACTTTATTATTTACGATCAAAGTTAGAAAGTCAAAGTGGAAAAATGCATTTTTCGTAAAAATCAACCAACTTTGATTGTCCGATTTTCGTAAAATAAATTTTTCTGATTGTTTTAACCAAAGACGTATTTTGGGTAATCCCTTTAAATGCAATGTCCCGCTGTCTGTTTATTTTTTTTGCCTATTTTATTCGTGTAACGTTAAATTTGATGAAATAATCGAAAATTCATGCGATACCTAACTTCAAGATTATGTAAGAAATATTTAAAATATGAAACAAAATATTTAAACACACGTAATACTTCAAAAAAGAGATCCTTTTCAATATACATTTGGTTTTATGTCATTTTCTTTTGCGAATTAAAAGTTACAGCTACTTTAGTGCCGCGCGCGTCCGCCCACTTCCAGCTTAGCAGGCTGCTGACGCAGCGCGAATCGGAACGTTACGTAACAAATTACTGGTCGCTCAATTTATATTGAAAGAACAAGTATTGTATATGTTCCTTTTGTAGAATTTTCCGTTCTTTCGAATGGCGCTATTCATTTTTTAATAAAAATAAAATTTAAAAAGTTATTAGCAAAAAACTGCATTTTTGCATACAAATTGTTAAATAAAAAATTTGGCACCTACTTTCTCGCGGAGACATTTTGATATGATATTCTACACACTTTTACGAACACGTTCCAAAAGGAATCATCGATCGAAGAATTTTTCCGAAGTAAAAATCTAACACGACTTTGCAAAGGGTGTTTCTCTTGTAATAAATGAAAGATACACTTAATACAAAACATTTTTTCTTGTCTATATTACACTTGCTGTAGTACAAGGCTATAGATTTCTAAGTCAGGGTTGGAGGCATATAGAGGTATAATTGTTTTATTTGTATATCTTATCCTATTATAGAAAAAGAAGATAAGATAGGAAACGTTCACAACTATACACTGTTCTAAAATATACACCTTACCGTTAACCAAGTACTATTTATATCTATTTTAAAATATAATAGCCAGGGATTAGGTTGCTTTCCCGGCACGACGTCATTTTATGCTATATGAGTTATTTATATTGTTTTATGGATGATAATGATTGACAATGTCGATTTATGGATGGGGACATCCCATCAAGTACGCCAGAATGGCCGTTTAAAAATCAATGGAATTATGTCATCGTTACAAGACTCATTTTTATATACCTTCGCCTCTCATGTCTAAACTAAATAAAATAAGATTTTCAGAAAGTGTGCGACAAAATAGCCTAATAAAATTAGTCTTTGACTATGAAAAAATGATTAACAAGCGAAATTTTGTGTGTAACTTTATATTTTAAACAAAATCTCAAAGATCTTCTTCGATAACACCCTCGCAGTTTTCTTCATAGCGAATTAAAGAGAATAAAATTTTGTTTTTAGCAATTTATTAGGAAACCATAAATGTTTCGGAAAAAAAATTATTATCAAAATTGTAGCTCGTAAAATTTGCCATAAAAAAGGTTCATTGTCTTTTTTAGAACCAACTGTTTCAAAGATATAGGCTGAATGAAGTCTTAAGGAAAATGTACACTCCGCTGTAGGATAATATGTGTGCGTATAGAAGTTATATTACAAATAAATGTACTGTCAAAAATGTTCTAAAAGTATTTACTAATGAAAGAAAACTAATACAGGGTGTCCCGTAATAACGTGCAAAAATTTAACTACCAATTCCTTATCGAAAATGAAGGTAGCTTATTTTGAAAAATTTTATGTGTAAAATTTTTCAAAATAAGCCTTTCTTGTCCAGCTACATTCCCTTAAAGGGATGTGCAAAAAACGATCTTTAATTTTTATGTGAAAATAATTTGTAAGCATCAAATAATCATATAGGTACATAATACTCTCAAATTACGATTTGACACCAGCCTGCTTGGTGTTTTGACTAGTGTAATAGTACTTGTCGCTTTTGATTGATCACTTACACAGATGTTGTGGCGATAGACAGGTGTTTACTCGGTGTTTAATAATATGCCCAAGTTATTCAGGTATGAGCCACCCTACGAGCGACGTGGTTAGCGTCACTGGTTTAACCTGACTAGCACACCAAAGATACGGAGTACAAATAGGGCAGTGAGTTCAAGGCTTGGGCGCCATGTTTAACTAGTGTAATCAAGAAAGCTAGAGATAAACAAAAGACACTATACTATATTAAAAAATATTATATTACAAAAAAAATTCAGCTATAATAGCATCAGCGATACTGCATAGCAAAATATCAAACAAAAATATATACAAAGAAAAAAAACCGTTAAAAGTTTTATTTCAAACATCTATATCTCCTCAGCTATTGCTTTTATCAAAAAAATTTAAAAATCGACCTATTGCCATAATTTCTTGTCTCTATTAACATTCACCTAATATGCTTCCCTGCTAAGTTATTTAACCTTAGAGAAAAATTCATTTTTCCAACAAATATCAAAATAATTGAAGTGTAAGATCTTATTGATAATGCATCCATCACGGTCAAAAAAATTTGAGCGTCAGTATACATAATATTCAAGAAGCACGATTTGGATTTTTTTCCAATTTGGAGTTTACTGGAACCAAAAAACGGGCACTTTTTGTGTAAAAATCAAAATTCTTGCCTTTATTCTCCTTGTATCAGTTATTTATAAATTTTACTTACGGACTTATCCTATATCATACTTTACTATCGAATGGAACTAATAAATTACACAGCAACACAGAAAAAAAATCTTTCTGGCCCGGTACGTAGAAAGACGTAAGAAATCGTTTTGCGCTAATTGGAAGTTTATGCGCGCCTTGGTTTTTGAATTATGGCCGGTGGAAGTCACCGGAATGTGAAAATTGAATTTTTTATCGCTTTCCGATTCGATTTATCTCACTTTCCTACATGCCTCTGATGTTTTCAGATTTTTGCCGGCACTTTAATTTTTTTGCAAAATTTCTAAGGTAAAGCATCTAAAAAATTCAGAAGTATGTAGGAAGGCGAGAGAAATGGAACTGAGTAAACCTCAGCTCTGTATTTCGTGTCGTTTTCGAGATATAGCCACGGGAATGAGTAAAAAATATTCGATTTTCACCTTCCGGTGACTTCGAGAGGCCATATCTGAAAAACGCAGGCGCGCATCGACCTCAGATTTACACCAAACGATTTACTTTGATCTTTTTACGTACCCCTGAAATTTTTTAGATTTTTGCTAATTTTAGTTTGGCAGAAATGGCCCTCGAAGCTGGGCCGTATCGCTCGAGAAGCGAAATCCTCGTACCCCTCACTTTGGTGGCCGATATCTCACTTAAAAAGCACCGGAAGAATATCGTATCCCACATCATCGGATTAGAAATTTAATTTGCAATCGATCTAGTACAAAAAAGAGGGGGTCATTTTTGTCTAGAAAAAGCTACAGCGATTTACGTGAAAAGATGTCGAAATCGCTTAAATTATGGGTTTTTTGAGGTTATGGCAAAATCCTGATGCGATGCAGTTAAATAGACATCGGATTCGGATTCAATTCAGCGACCCCAAAAATACATAGTGAGCATGGTCAGATCCACAAGCCAGAAAACATTTGTTTTTGTGTGGCTGTGTTATTATTATTATTATTATTATTGGCTGAGCCACCGGACACTTCTACTTTAAATTATAATAAAGATGCTGTAAGGGGTGCAAATGTGGTGGGATGTACGGCAGAAGTAATGGTAGGGCCAGTCTGCCTCCTAATAAAATTCATTCAAGTTCAATTGTAATAACTATGGAAAAAAAATCACGCGATGCGATTCAATGCTCTCATTATATTTATACGATGTATTCAAATGTATATGATTTCATAAGAATAACTAGTTTGTTATAAAATTATATAGCGAATATATTTACAGATAAAATGAGAGTAAAATGTCACAAAAGTAACCATTATTCATTTTGAGAATACTTAATATTCTGAATAGGCTTGGTCGGTCCCACACTAACTAATTTGCCAAGTCAAGAATGAGATTTATTTGAATGAATGTAAACAATTCAATGCATGGTTACACATATACACAAAAATATCGCGACAATGACCTTCAGATATAACAAATTTATGACGTTTGTTTTTGTTGCCAGTTTTGAAGTAAAAATAGCACTTTCTTTTCTAATATAGTGAAATTTCGTAGTTGCAAAACGGAGAAAAGTGCCAAAAAGCCATTGATATAATTTTTCATTAGTCATCGCAAAGTTCTAACGAGTAAAAGTTACAATCAAGCGTTGTTGACAGCGAAAATTTATTTAAGTATTAAAAAATTAAAATGATACTGTCCGGACACTTAATTTTGGTGACTCCACGTTAAGAATGATTTATAAGTTCGAGAAGAACGTTAATAAAACATATATTTGCAGTCAGCCATGCTCGATTGCAACTTCTACTCGTTGGTATTAGTTTATCTTACGATGCGATGAGTCTATAAAGAAATTTTAGTCAATCTTTCAACTGTACAAAATTAGTACGGGATCCCATCTACAAAAGTGGATCGGGCACCGCAATGGCGCCGCTTGCTGGAGATGTTGTAGGCATCTGTAGGTACCATTTCCCCCCCAACGACAGGTCACGTGACTTCTACCTCTTCGAGATAGAGGCAAAAAACATAGGACCGCTTAAATGTTGCCAAAAAAATCAGGAACATTTTTTGGGCAAAAGCAAGCAAATTTTGTCTCTTGGATTTTCTCCAAAATGCTTCCTTCTCCCGGAAAAAAATACAAAAAAAAATAGGGCAGAGACCTTTATCAATTAGTTTAGGGTGAAGGAAGTGTTTTAGAGAAAAACTGCAAGAGCCAAAAGTTGCTTATATTTGCCCAATGGACACGTCTGTCAGCTTTTAGCTGAACATAATTTTACACAAGATTTTCCCTAGATTTTTTTTCCCCATCTTTCTTTCTTTAAAAAAATCCCAAAAAATTCAGGTGTATTATTTACACAAAAATAAACAACTTCGGCCTCTTGGGACTTTTTCTCTGAAGCGCTACCTTCTCCCAAAAAAAAAAACATATTAATTTTCCCTGTTAAATCGGGGAGGATGGTGGCAGCGAAACTGCCAACTAAGGTAAATATTGTTTATTTTTGTCTAAAGAATGGGTATGAATTTTTCGGAACTTTTCTGGAGAAAAAGAAGAATTTTAGTGAAATAATTGACCGAAATTATTTCTTGGCTAAAAGCTCTTGAAAAACGTCAGGCGAGTTCTTTGTACAAAAATGAAGTTTTAGCTCTTGGATTTTTCTCTAAAACGCGTATTTTTCCCTTAACGGATTAATGAAGGTCTGCAAATTAATTTCTTTGTAATTTCTTTACGGGGAAGGAAGCAATTTGAAGAAAAAGTTTAAGGGGCAAGAGTTGTTTATTTCTGTCTAAAGAATATGCCTGAATTTTTCGGGAATTTTCTGAAGAAATAAAAAAGGATCTAGGAAAAAAAATCTAGGGAAATTCTTGACCGACATTATTTTCGGCTACAAAATTGTGAAAAAATCCAGGTACATTTTTTGGGCAAAAATAAAGCAACTTTTGGCTCTTGAAGTTTTTCTCTAAAGCGCCTCCTTCACCCTAAACTAGGTAATAATAATAATAAAAATAATAATTTCTTTATTCATGTTTGCTATACAATAGTACAGATGCGACAAGTCATATGTGGAAATCCAGATGTTGAATACTATTCTTGACAATAATACAATTAATAAAATGTAAAATAAATAAAGGTCTATAACTTATTTTTTTGTAATTTTTTTCCGGAAGAACTTTGGAGAAAATGTCCAAGAGACAAAAGTTGCTTGTTTGTACAATTTTCTGTTCTTTTCAATGGTGCTAGCAGTTTTTATCATGCAAATTGAATTTAAAAAGTTATTCATGAAATATCGTAATTTTGCACCTAAATTGTTTAATAAAATAATTTCCACTGAATTTATCGCGGTGCCATTTGATATTTTGTTCTCCACATCTTTCTGAACACGTTCCAAAAATCATCGATCAAAGAATTTTTTCGAAATTTGGGTCCTCTTTTGTCTAATTTGACTCCCTTATGTACGGACTGACAGTCAGGTGGACGGACATTTTGAAAGTTGTTTGAAAAAATATATATTATAATATATTCTCTACTACTGAACAACTTTAATCATTGTTATAATGTGTCTTGGACAATACATTTATTAATTTATTTAGATATAGTCTTGACAATTTCTCTGATGTTAGTCTAAAAATGTTTTCTAAGCATACACGTATGATTCAGCAGAAACAACATTTATCGCAGATTTGAGGAAGAGGTAAAAAATAGGCCTGAAATGCCGAACGAAAAATCTGAAATATTTCATAAATAACCATTATACTCTTTGCCGATTTACTGTACTTATTATATAATTGTTGCACATTCTATAGGATACCCTTCGCAGTTTTTTTTGTAGATGATATTAGTTTCAAAAATTTTTCGGTTAATTACAAAACAAAAATTTTCTTTTTTCATTTAAAAAATTAATAACGTTTTTATTTATTGATTATTTATTCCTCTAGCTAACATTAACTTGCCGTCCAAATTTCAATACAATCGAACTTTCCGTTCTTAAATTATCATGCTTATAAGAAACGTGACGGATGAACGGAGAGACAGACAGACGAATAGACGGACGAACAGACATACATTTTTTGCTTCTTTAATTCTTTGGGACTTCCTGCCACATGTATGTTTTCTTTTTAAGCGGCGCTCGGGGAATCTACAAAATATCACAATTAACCAGTATGTTACTGGTAAATAACCTCTACGCCTGTGACTTTTACGTCAAAGGATCAGTTAAAGGTTGCTTTTTTTTAAATAAACAACACAAATAAGTATAAAAACTTGAAATTAAACATTTCGCCGACGTTTCGGAAATCTATTCTGTTTCCTTTTTCAAGTCTTTTTTTGAAAAGTCTTTTTTGCTGTGTATGATAAATACACAGTTGTAAGAATGTTTGTTATATTCAATATCCATAGATATTTACTATTTACATAGAACTGTTGATATAGTTAACAGTTTTTTTAGTTTTTATACAATGTTAAGTTTGTGAAGTTCTTCTTTTAACATTGGCAACCAAATTGTACAGACATCTACGGAACAATTCGACACGCATCTATCCTGATTCAATAATATTATCGCGGATTCTTTAATTTTTCTTTTCTTTCTATCTGCCTCATTTGTTAAAATTTTTGCCGAGTCCCAGTTTATGCTGTGTTCATTCTCCCAAGCGTGTTCGCAGATCTTGACCTCTGAATTTCATTTTTTCTTATATAATTTTTATGTTCGCCCAATCTTACACTAAAAGGTCTGGAAGACTCACCCATGTATTGTTTGTTGCAGAATAGATTTCCGAAACGTCGGCAAAATATTTAATTTCAAGTTTTTATACTTATTTGTGTTGTTTATTAAAAAAAAAGCAACCTTTAACTGATCCTTTGACGTACATGTCACAGGCGTAGAGGTTATTTACCAGTAACATACTGCTTAATTCTGATATTTTGTAAACTCCCCGAGCACCGCTTAAAAAAAAAACATACATGTGGCAGGAAGTCCCAAAGAATTGAAGAAGGAAAAAAATTAAGATAATGCCACAAATAACATTTAGACATTATTCAGAATTCGATCACCAACACAGTGATATGAAAATTGTTCTCTACGACCAATATTACCGGTTTTAGAAATGTGCCGATCGAATGCAATATACTCTTCGTTTTGTATTTGCGAAAATTATAATAATTGAACCTTTACTTACCTATAGTTAGAAAATATTCAACAGCGATTTATACCTAGTGAAAATAAAGCCTGAGGACGTGACTAAGAGCAGTAAATAACGTAAGGCCTAAACAGATTACGAAAACCCGCTACACCCAGGAATAAAATTTTCGAATTCGCAGCTCGGTTCCACAACACACAAATTACATCCGATTTGCCTAAATTCAAATCTGGAAAGTTCCAGGAAATTGCCGTCTCGATTGAATCACCACAGCAAATTGAGACTGAGCTTTTAATATACGGGGAAAATCGCTTTTCTGTTAAAAATAAAAGGATATGTCGTCTGAGATAATGATACTACAGTACACATATTCGAGATTCTTTTCACCCTGAATTATATTACATTTTCACATTATATAAGAATTATAATTAGCAGTTTCTTAATGAAAGAAATATAATAAAAATACTTTAGAAGCAGTCTATTCTCGTTCATATATATATAAGTTAAGAAAATGGACTCCCACAATCTAATAAAACAAATGAAATTTCTTGCTTTTATAAAACATTTAAAGAAAAGTTTGGTACATTTGTGGCAGCAATGCACAATTCGCTCTTTAGAAGTAGCAAATGGAGTTGAAGAATCCTGAACAAGAACTTAAAGTTGACGGTTTGTATGATAAGCAAACGTTAACAAGTAAACGTGTGCGGTGTACAGTCTTTATAGAATAAGATCCCAGAGCCGCCAGACCCACGTCATTTTAGCAAAGCTAATATTTTGAAAATAAATAGTGTGATATGTAGTTACAAACGTACGCATATTTCTTAGCTTGGAAGCGGAGCCCTTTTACAGATAACAGGTACAAAAGGTACAAAAAGACTTATTAACCTACGTTAAAGTATGATAGCTGGTTTTCATATATGTTTAACAGAATACTGTTGAATACCAACATTCATTATTGCCAGACACTTTCCGTGGGCCCTAACTTCCGCCAGACGCATTAAAGCTCGAAAAGAACCCAACCTAACCTAACATAACTGTGGAATCATATCTACTACCAACTATGTAAAAAACGAAACAAAACAAGAATATATTATGTTAGATTAGACAGGGTTTTTTAAGCTTCAAAGCGGACTAGTTATCGTAATTTAACGTAGATTAGTAAAGATTTTTTGTACCTTTTGTACCTTTTGTACATGTTATCTGTAAAAGGGCCCCACTTTCAAACTAGCAAATATGCATACGTTCTTAATTACATATCACACAATTTATTGTTAAAACGTCTATATCGGGTACTTCCGGTTTCCCAACGGAGCCGAGCTTCCGGCGTTAAGGTTTTCTAAAGACCTCCTATTAACCACCCTAGTCTCATCGAAATCCGAAAGCGGATTAGGGGGGGCTAGGCGTGACAGACAGACCAGACCGACAGACAGACCGACTGACCGACGCGACGGACGGAATTTTATAAATTCGCTCTCTCTCTCTCTCTCTACTTTCATTTCGATCCGACGTTTTTTTTCTGGTTTCGATGGTTCACCGAAAAATAGCAAAACCTATACTACATTTTTTTTCAAAATGTAGTGACAAGTCGCCAGAAAGCAGACAATACGCATTTTCAGCATTTAGTTGCGATAAAATATTTCACAGAAATAGACATAACATGTTATAGACATAGACATAGACATAGACATAGACATAGACATAGACATATTTATTCACCATGTAGAATACAGTTTATGTACATATGGTAAGTCAGGTACAAGAGCAGTTTATAATGTATAAAACAAGTATAAAAAGAGAACAAAGATTTAAGTGTAGATTACATATACCACTTTCGAAATATACACTACACAGTTATTGTATAAGACATCACACAGCAACTATTATCTATATTAAAATATATAATGTCGTAGTTAAAAATTATTTACAAAAGAGAAAGAGGAACAGATAATAAAAATGTATATCGACTTCTTATATAGGATATCGCACACTAACTAAACTATATTAAAGCCTGTAATGGTCCAATTTACACTTGTTTAAAAATAATAGGTAAGTAATCTAATATATAACGACTAAACAACCATTATTACATTACACTCTAGATTATAATTTTTATCATAATCAGTAAGCTAAAAATTCCTCAACATTATAATAGGCTTTTTCTAAAAGTAAATTTTTTATTTGAATTTTAAATTTGGATACGTGCAACTTTTTGACGTTTTCAGGGAGGCTATTATACAGTATTATGCTATTATAGTGGAGAGATTCTTTAAACTTAGTTGTTTTGTGCCGTGGAATCGATAGAAGCCTCCCGTGTCTCGTATTGTAAGTGTGGCTATCATCAAGAGTTTTAAATTCCTGCAAGTTTGTTTTTGCGTATGTTAAGCATTTGTATATGTAGATGCAGGGTACAGTTAGGATCTTCTTTGAAATGAACGTGCTTTTGCAACTTTCTCTATAATTTAGATTAAATGTCAGCCTTATAATCCGTTTCTGTGATACAAACATTCTATATAACTGGTTAGACCTCCCGCAGATACATATATTTAGTGATAAGTGAGAGTATGCTAGGGCATAATAAACATCCATAAGTCCCTCCTCACTTAGAGTGTCTTTTAGTTGCAGTATTGCAAAATATGCCTTATTTAATTTGCTGCATACGTGATTACCCTGAGGTTCCCATGACAATGAGCTATCTATATATGTTCCTAAGAATTTGGAAGTGGCGCTTAGAGGTAACGAATTTAATGAGATAATTTTTCTTGGGTTGAAATTTAGAAATACCGTTTTTTTTTTCATTTAGTATTAGTTTATTTCTATTGCACCATTCATTCATATCGTCAACAACACTGTCAATAGCTGCCTGTAGATCAACACTATTTATAGCAGATACAGAAACAGTTGTGTCATCCGCATACATGACTGTGAAGCCGTTTTTTATATGACGAGGAAGATCGTTTATATATATAGCAAATAACAATGGTCCCAGTATTGATCCTTGGGGGACACCTAACATGACATCATATACATCGGATTCAGCCTCATCATATTTTACTATGAATTTTCTGTTTTCCATATATGAATTTATCCAGTTTAATAACTTTCCCCCCTTTTAATAGTTTAAATTAATTTTTATTACATCACAATAATTCTAATGCATATCAAAGTGTAAAAGTAGATAAAACAATCACATTTTATTATAAATATTGTAGTTTTTCCTCTGACGATGGTTAATAAGCCGAAACGTAAGGAAATATGAGAATTTTCGTTTAAGCTGGCCGAAAAATCCCAGGATATACATCAAGCTAATTCTTAACACAAATATAAATTTAAAATGCACGTATACTTATTTGTTCCATGTATCTGCAACTTCTTCCCTAATTATGCACAGCATATACATACACTAAGCATTCTACTACTCAATGATATATTTTAAACCTTGTATTTCATTTGTCTGTTATATAAAATACTTCACAGCAGATTTGATGTTTGAAGTACACAGTTTGAAAGTTTCAACAGGTAATGCCGTAGTACCTCGATGAGCTTTAATCGTTCTCCAAACTGCGAATTATAAACATTACTGTGTATGAATACGGAATTAAGTTTTACAGAAAAAATTGCCTGTATCCTCTCCATACACCACTTGAGCAAACTTTTCGGTGCAATAAATAAAAATATGATAAAGCAAACGCAAGCACGCCCCGGGTTTTTATAAAGGATAATATTTATGGCGAATCCGAACCGGTTAATCTCTAAAGGAAACGTTTATGTTTTGTATATTATCAGTTTTTTATCGTTTAGGTATCACTTATAAATGTTTTCCTTGGGGCGGAAAGGCCATGAATAATATACTATTTATGTCGTAAATATAATGTAGCCTCCTTATTCAATCCAGAATACATGAGCATCTACTACGAAATATGTAATGAGGGATAAGAGGTGGAAATTTTTTAAATGTAAATCGATATGGGAAAGACAGAAAAGGCAAAAATATTACGAAATGGGAATTAAAGAAAGATGTGTAAAAAATTCAACCGGTTTCGAAAAAAGGTAACTAAGAATAATGAAATAAAAGAGAATAACTAATGTAAAATGGCCCTAGAAGCGTACGCTGTACAAAGCAGATTTTAACATGTTAGAGTTTGAAAATTTAATTATTGCTGCTGCCAATTTAGTCCTTGTGCAGCCAAACATTTTTTTGGATGACCACAAATTGGGTATGAAGGGTTGGGCTGTGTGGACAAGTTAGCGGTGGCAATTTTGAATATTTACTGTGACTTAATACGTGACTGGCAAGTTTATTAAGTACTAATAATTGTGTTCATCTATTCATTTCACAGGCGTAGAGAGGCTCTGCAAATAAGGTCATTTTTCAGATGTATTGGAGCCTAATTCGTTCCAATTCGGTAATTTTATGAAGTCAACATTTTAGCAAAATCTGTGTTAAGTATTAACATGTCTTCTTAGAAAATCTTTCTAGCTACGTAGTAATTGAAAATAAAGTCTTATAATGCTGCAACATCAATTAATAAAATAGCTGCATTTCAAGTGCTGATGATATTACAACGGTGGTCTGCAGAGAAGTTAGTCATAAAACTAAGAGAAAAGAGTAAGCACGCTGTAGACAAGATAGCGCGATTAATACTTAGAGGAGTGACCTGGCCACTGGGAAACACCGCATGCTAAAGCCGCCAATATTCTTGTCTGAAAATGACGGTCTCGAATGATTAGGGGTTGAGCTTGAGCTCTTTGCTCCAATCATCGCTGTAGACCTGGACCTGCCTCGTAAGGGGTGGGCCTGCTTTTTCGTCTACCCCCCCGCAAATACGGACAGTATTGGCGGTGTTAGCAAACCTCCCCTGGTCCTGGCTGTTGGACCCTGCCAGCTGGGTCGTTTCTTCTGGCGCTCTTCTGTCTTGGTCTTCTCTCTTTGCTGGCATGTATAGGCTCCCGGGAGTGTCTTTCGTCTGTCGTGAGAGGGAACGGCTGTTACCGAGCCCTCTCAGAATTTGAAAGGGATTTGGGGGGTGTTGACTAGTCGGAAGCCCAGGGTGCCAATTGGCATCATGTGCTCCGATTTCGTCGGAAGGAAGTGTGTCTTTCGTCTGTCTTGAGAGGGAACGGCTGTTACCGAGCCCTCTCGGAGTTTGAAAGGGATTCACTAGTCGGAAGCCCAGGGTGCCAATTGGCATCATGGGCTCCGATTTCGTCAGAAGGAAGTGTGAACTGTGTAGCTCAGGATTGTGTTCGGCCAGAGACGCCTTCTTAGCGTCAGAGGCCGGCACGGGCTAGGGTAAGGGTACCGAGCTGGTTGTTTGCTTGGTATCCCCGGGATCGGATGCTGAATCCGTTGCTCTCTGAATGCGAGACAGTGGACAGAGATATATGGGCCGTTAGGGAGACAGAGATGTAGATAGCGTATTGATGGTTTCGAGGTGTGGTTCTAGATACCTTTGCTATGAATTTTCTGGACCACCCGTTGCACCGACAGATCAATTTATCAAGAAATAATCTAAGGCGACTTTTCAGCACCATTTCCCACGAATTTTCAAATTTTTTTGGCTACGTCATGTCACCTAGAGAAAGAGAGGACACTATAAAACGATTGATAGGTCAGATGACAAAAGGCCACGAGTACTACCTTCAAAACGTTAGAATGACGTCACCAAAGAGCTGACGAGAAAGAGACCATGCAATGTGTGTATGTAAAATTGTCACACTACAACATTACAGATATTTTATTGGAAATATAAAATTTTTATTTTCTCCACATTCGGGTGATAAATAAATATACAAGACGTAACTATTTTTATGTGCTAAGTAAGAAACATATCTGCATTTCTTATCTGAGTAATGTAGGATTTAACGATTTTATTAACGCTATCTAAACTATGCCATATTTATCTACTTCTCTTCTTTAAAGTTAATCTAGCTATCTTTTTATAGCAATTACTTACTTTCATCAATACAGCTGTGGAATAATGGTGTTATCTTTATTAATTTAAATGCTAAGATTTCTAAGTCTTGGTTTTGAGCAACCGGCATATATTTTTGCAAGAAGATAATTGATATGCAGGCCACATTGGTGCAACGAATCTAGAGAGAGACGAGTGGCAAACGTAGCTATCACTACTTGCTGTAAAGTCCGGTTCCAACATGTGGATCAGATTAGGATAGCCTATTCTGTAAATTCAGTGAATGAGAGCATTTGTCGTGAGAGGAGAGAGCTCACATCGCGGTCCCTTCCTAGAAGGTACAAAAACATTATTCTGTAAGCGCAGTGACCATGCGGTTGTGTGATGTGATCTTTCCAGAAATGCCGGGATTTGCTATTTCAGCCACAGAGAAACCTCAATGGCATGGGCAGTCGTTGCGCACCTAATGATGGGAAATGCATCCTATCTAGAAAATGTCACTTTCTGTTATGCTTTTGTGAAAGTGAAATAATTCATTATTTATTACTTACACGCTATTTTATTTCATTTAGATAATCGAGACATTTACTTTATGCTCTACGATGATTCCAAATTTTCTTTGTGGATAAACGAAATGGCAATATGTATAATTTCCGGATCAAGTTCTTTATTCACTTGAAATATTTTTATGCAAACCCCATCTGTTTATCAGGAAGTCATTTGAAGATGATCACGTGTTTTTTTGCAGCTTCTTCGGTAGTTTAAAAGTCCCGGTACCTTATTGGAATTAGTATATCGACAATATCCATTGTTCTTTAATTCATACACTTAAAGTAGAACAAAACTTGACGTTTTACAAAAAAAAGAAAATAATTTCAAATAAACAACTGCCATGGCACATTCAAAATGACAGTTGGTCTAAAAATGAGGTTATACTCTAATTCTTATGAGAGGAGAGCCCACTTCGCTCCTAATTTAATAATATCACATTGTATCAATGCAGAACAGCCATCCAGAAGCAGCACCTTCCCTTATAGGCAGTTCCTGGAAGAGGATTTGTTGAGTATTTGTATTTTAATTGCAATTGTTTCATCAATCACTACGAGCTTCATTGAAATAGTTGCTTTGAAAGGATACACAATTTAAAATGATACATCCTTTTCAGTTAGTGATAGTTGCTCACTTATTGTCAAATGCCTTATTTCTAAATATTGTACGAGCTGCTGACTCAGTCCCGCCCGGGGTATAAATCTGATTGAGTTTTAGCTGGATTGAAACCTGTCCTCACGACACCTCCGCCCTCGGCATAACTCTGTTGCGAATCCGCGTTATATCTTTTTGATCTCTCTTCAGCTTCTACTTGACATTATTTAACAGTAATTTCATAAAGATCAAACTTGCTTTTTTCCATCTTTCTTTACACCTTTTAGACATAGATTCCTAGACAATCAGAAAGAAAACGTATCGATGTGTTGGAGATGATGGAAGAGAGCTTTGGTGACACTGTGCGCCTAACAGATGGAGACGGCGATAGATGACATGATACCATAAGATGTGCATACGGCAAATGGAAGCCAACTGTAATAACATATGGATCACAGAACGTGTAACAGGTGGTTCTGAATAATAAAAATTCAATTCGATTTAAATATGTTAAGAATTGGAGGAAGGTGATAAAAGTATTATTTTTTTATTTCAAAAGATCGCCTAAAAAGGGTTGTTATCCCTCCTAGGACATCCCTAGTGAGCACGCCGCCTAAAGGTGGAGCAGACTACCAGTACTTAAGGGAGGGTGAAAAAACAAGGGATGCGAATCCCCAACAAATAAACGTATTTTTTCAAAATGTGCTCTTTTTCGTTTGTGTGTAAACAAGTTCAGATAGCGCGCGGACAATACTCGAGACGACAGCTGCTCCGGGCTAGTTCCATTGTGACGCATCATAGACAAATTAGTTTCGAATGAAATTTTCCGTCAAACGTGATAGATCCAGGAAACGAAAGTGTCAAGGAAATAGATTCACTCAGGAACGTGATACGACGTTTGCAAGTACGTCAGCTGAGAAGCTATCACTTACGAGATAGGAAGAAATAATTGTGGACCCGAGTCATGGATATAAATTTCTTTCATATCCGTGTTTGCTGCCCTTTCCTAACGTGTTGTTTGTAACGATTGTAAAGAAAAAGTACGTTTCAAGGAATTAGATATTCGTGGCTTGGGTTTTAAATTGGTAGTGCAGTGTAAGCGTGTGAATTACATAAATTCCAACCTAATGATTGACCGAGCGTAATAAACAGAAGAATTCTGTTCGTTATGAAAATATTAGGCGTAGGCAAAGAATCTTTTTGTGGGCTCATGGATTTATGTCAAGGTGTCAGCAATAATCTTTAATTATGCTGAACGGCCCTGATAGAAAAAAATACCAGATATGTATAAAGAAAAGACGAAATTGCATCATGGAGAATTTATGTACCTACCAGGCATGGAGAAAGTTATCAGCTGTAAAATGGATGGACAGTAAACCTGTCTATTTAATTACCAATTACCTTTCTCCAATAGAAATCACTTCTGTAAAGCAGAAAAATAAAGATGGTTCGAGGGAAAAGGTATGTTTTGTCCTAGAGTCTTATCTTCAGATTCAAACAGTAAAGACGAGGCCAAACTGGCTTTGAGACTTGTCTTTTGACATTTTGGAATGCAATTTTTAAGGGGAAATGGAGACTTTCAGATCTTTTCTCTTGTCTTTATTATGACTTTCCACGTCTAGAAATAAATATATCAATTTCAGAAAATTCTACTGCTACTCCAAAGTTTAATAACTCATTGAACTTATGTAGAAATTGGCAGTTTACCTGAAAACACCTTATATCAGATCAAAGGACCCCGCACGGAACATATGGAAATTGGCCCTCCGTTAAAGTGTTTGATACTCGGGGATATTATCCAAATATCGATGTTGATCAAAAGTCTCTATGGGCTCAAGGTCGGAAATTGGACGGTTTTCCAGATATCGGGGGTGTAAAGGGGGATGCTCATTTCTTGTGGGAAGTGGCCCCCGCTCCAGTAAAATTCGCTGGAATCGACATATGTTATTCCTCTTGACCTCCTGATAAAAATTCTCAGGTGCACCAGTTTGAAAAATGGACAGTTTTCTAGATATGGGGGGTGCAAAGCGGGGCGCTCATTTCCTTTATAGGAAGTGACCCCCAGTGGAATCGACATATGTTGTTCTTCTCGACCTCCTGATCAAAATTTCTCAAGGGCACAAGGCCGGTACATGCACAGTTTTCCAGATATCGGGGGTTGCAAAGTCGACTTTGAACCCCCGATATCGAAAAAATTGTGCATTTACCGACCTTGTGTCTATGAGAACTTTTGATCAGGAGGTCGAGAGGAACAACATATGTCGATTCCAATGAAATTCACTGGCGGTCACTTCCTATAGAAAATTAGCACCCCCCTTTGCACCTCCCATATCTAGAAAACTGTTTATTTTCCATACTTGTGCCCCTGAGAATTTTTGATCAAGAGGTCGAGAGGAATGACATATATCGATTCCAGCGAATTTTACTGGAGCGGGGGCCACTTCCCACAAGAAATGAGCATCCCCCTTTACACTCCTGATATCTGGAAAACCGTCCAATTTCCGACCTTGAGCCAATAGAGACTTTTGATCAACATCGATATTTGGATAATATCCCCGAGTATCAAACACTTTAACCGAGGGCCAATTTCCATATGTTAGGTGCGGGGTCCTTTAGTTTGAATGAAATTACAACTTTGTTTTTATAAAGATTTCACTACTTTTGTAAAGATTAGCTCACTCTATTTATAAATTTAAGTTTATAGTTTGCTTTATCTAATTTATATTTTACCACTAAAGTGTTGTAATAATAAAAAAACAGCTTTGCACGTACAATGTCTGCCAACAAGTTTTAGCACAATCTCCATTATTCTTGGTGTTATTCTTAGAACAATTTTATTTACTTTTACTGATAAAATGCAGGTACACAAGCGTAGCTTCATAGTTGCCGGATGTTATTACGTGGTATGTCGTAATTTTTCGAGACAGCAAACCGTGCATGTTTTCTTTCAATTTGTACCTTTGACATCAACTAGTTTATTTTTTCTTAATTAAGTAGCACAAATAATACACAGAGGTTATTCGGTTGGCGTAAATTTTTTTAGATGGTGAAATTTTTCAATAGACATAAGTTTTTGTCGATAGAGAGATATTATATCTTAATGGTTAATGATATTAGTTCTAAAAAAAATTTCTTTCTATGCCTTCATATGCTACTGCTAGTAGTTTTTTAAGACTGTATTTAAACAAGCTAACCATTACACTCTTCGCAGATTTATTGTACTTTTATGTAAATGTTGCACATTCTATAGAATATTCTTGGCACTTTTTCTGCAAACAATACTAGGTTTAGGGCCGTTCCTTTCGGTCTAGATTAAACACATGGCTAACCAATCTGCCTGCTAATTTAACTGAAACGAACAACCAATGCTTAAAGTTGGTTGCGTACTTCAGGATATATTTAGCAGCTCAGTTGGTTAGTCCACTTTTTCTTCAGTTGGCATTTTTAATTTTTCGGTTCTTCTTCTTCTATTGTATTACTTTAGATTTAAATAGTATAGAGTAGGCCGACGCTCTAGATACGATATATTTCTAGTTCATATATTGAAAAGAGATGGAAAATAAAGGCATGTTTTAATAAGTTTCTGTACATTGAGGTTATGATTATTTCAATTGTCATTAGTTACTATTTATGAAGACTTTTAGTACTGAAATGGACAAAAAAAACGAGGGACTTTGCCTTGAGTGAAATTAGTTTGTGTACGCGAACTTTGAAACTGGGGGTAATGACTATCGAAAAAAAAAAATTATGGTGCCACTTTGACATGATATGTACGTTGTACGTAAATTATTTGTGTACTCCAAATCTCCATCATCACCGTCGTCGAACAGTTAAGCCAATTTACGTAAATCCATTTTTCAAAATCAAATTTACGAAGAACCACATTTAAATCCCATATGCGACACTCCTTTGATCTAGCAGAAATGGAGGATTTTAATCGTATAATTATAATATCTGCATCATAAAATACATTTACCTACATCGCAAAATTCCTTACATTACCTATTTATATCATTTGTAACGCTTATTTTAAAATAATAGTGACATTTGTACGTCTTACGAAAATTCAATCTTTTATTGCAGCTAAACTGTTTATGCGTATGAGTCTCGGCTCTTTAACCTGGATATATCTCTGCTAATGTTGCACAAAATATCTCTGTCCTTTTCAGTGTCGCATATGGGATTTATATGTGGAAGAACTGTAAAAACGTCACGACTAACCTTACTTCACAAAGAAATATAGTTGTGTTTAATTTTGATCATCTTTGGTAATCGTGTCGATGCTAAGATTAAATTTAATTACAGCCACGCCCAAATTTAACTACGATCAAGCCCTCCCTAACCCAGCTTCAGAGTAACCAAATTAACTGGTTAATATTTAATCAGTAGCTAAATCAACCAAATCGTGACCGACAGAAACGGCCTTCAGACATTTTTTTTTTAATTGCAAAACATTTAACTTATCGTGCTTACAAGAAACGTGAGAGCCAGCTAGCCAGACAGGCGGACAAACAGACGGACGGACGGACATTTTCAAAGTTGTTCAGAAATTGATTACCAACATAGTGATATGAATATTTTTCTCTACGAGCAATATTATCGGTTTTAGAAGTATGCCGATCGAATACAACATACTCTTCGTTTTCGCAGTTGCGAAGAGTATAATAATAATGCATTGTTGCAAAATATATTAAACAATGCATGTTTTTCTTAAATATCCAATATCAAATAAATTTGTTGCAATAATCCCCAACACAAAAAAATCCTCTTTATCGAATATACTATCCGTGTGCCGCAGTTTCCAGATTATTGGCCCTCGTCAGCATGGACTAGGTGAGTACGACAAATATGTTTAATTTGTGCTCTTCTTATCCGAGTTGAATTAAATTATTCACACAAGTTGCATGTAGAACCCTCTACCACAGCCTATGCAACCAACAGACGCTAAGAATGAAGAACGCTGTTAAAATTCCGCTGATTTTCAAACCGTTTTAATTTAGAAGAATATTGTAGTACTACATTTGAATGCAAGGTAATGTTTTTTTTTCTTTTGTTCTTTAAATTGTATTTTGTTGCCTTATTTCTATTTGCTGCGTTTTCTGTCAATTTTATTCAGTTATTTACATACGCCTTAACTTGTCACTCAGAAATAGTTTTCTTCTTAAATAATGGTACCACATTCATCGGCGAACTTAAAGGAATTGAGATAAATTATACATTATTTTCTTCATATTTTCTTCTCTCTTAACAAATTTGAAGATCTAGACAGCCATGAATTTCTTAGCACAATTTTTGTTTATTTTGCACATTTTTATCAAGTTAGTCAATGTCAAGCTCGATGTCAACGTGTAAAGATCCGTTTGTTATTGCATTACATTTGAAACATCTCTACGTTACAATTTGTTTTGTTTCTTGATTATTATCGGTTGTGAAACAGTCCATAATGGGTGATTTAGCAGCGACTAATATCACTAGGATTGCAGCAGTGGTCGAAAACGGTCGATCTTACACTGATGATGCTTGGTAAATCAATGTCGACGATCCATCGTAATGTGCACATTGGTGGCAAACTGGAGGGTATGTGGGAAGACGAGGTCAAGGTGGAGATGATGGATGTAGATCATGGTTTTATAAGGTTGCAAACACTCCTAAATAGGAGTCGAACAGCAGTTCAAACAAGAATCGAATGGAGGACGATCGTGGAACCAGAATAAATGAGTATACGGTTATAAGATTAAAGAAAGTTGGTTTGAAATCGTATGCCTCGGTCCAAAAAAGCCCTAAGACTCTAGAAACTTCATCGAGTAGCATGACTAGCCTTTGCTCAAAAACAGAAAATTGTAGTGATGTTCAGTGGGGTCAAGTTCCGTTCACGGATGAGAACCATTTCTGGGAGATGGTAGGGAATGAATGTATCGACTCCCAAGAGAACAAAATGAACAAGTTAATTTTATTCCTAGTGTTCTGCAAGATCATTTAATTCAAGACAATGTTCGCCTGCACACCGCTTGTTCTGTAACTGACTTGTCAAGCCGAGGAGAAATGCCGACAATCATTTGACCTGCATATTCCCCAGACTTGAATGCAATTGAACATGCATTGAACATGCTAGGCATGTAACATTCCTGCTGTCCATGCTCTAATTGAAATATAGAAGAATTTGCCTCAAGTATTCAAGTAAAAGTGACTGCAGTCAAAAGGGCTCGCGGGGGAGACACCCGTTATCGAAAAAAATGGTCCCTGTAATTTTGCTCCATCATTAAGCCTTTAAAATAAGTCAAAATATCCATTTTTTTTGCAATAACGCTATTCTTTGTATGATGTTTTTTAAAGAGGCTTCAAGATGGCATGAGGCTCTGCAAAAATGACTGCAATTTACGGAAGAGCTGAGGGTTATTTTTGTCTCGATCTTGACTTATTATCTCAAGATCTCGACTTATTATTTCAAGAGCTCGACTTATTATTTCAAGATCTCGACTTATTATCTCAAGATCTTGACTTATTATATCAAGATCTGGACTTTTTATCCTAAGATCGAATTTTTATTCGAGATCATGTCTTTCTATCTCAAGGTTTTAAGTTGCATTTCACGGTTATTATTTAATATATTCCCAGTTCTTGACGGCAGAAATAATTTTTCGTTGATTTCCTTAGGTTAGGTTACGTTGATTTTAATTTTGCTATCTAATTGTTAATAATTTCAGTGCCGCTGGCAGTATTAGCATCGCAGACAAAAATATCACAAACTATTTTAACTAGTAAAAATTGATAGTATTCAGTATTGCGGAACTCTATCCTCGGCCTATAAAATAACCAACAACTGCAAAATATAAAAAAAAATCGGTAAAGGTATTTACACAGAACTTCCCTCGTTATATGTGCAAGGCGGTCACTCTAAAAAATTAATAATTACGAAATGACATTGAGAATAATAATCGGAATATAGTTATTGCTATAATTACAAAAATTTTCAAAAATGTTTTTTCTGAAATACCTAGGTTTGGAATGTCATGAAACATGGAAATTTTAATTTTGAGCATAAACAAATTTTTCATTAATTCTATAGTAGTGATAAATCGAGTGATAAATAGATTAAAACTTTTCAAAAATATATTTAAATTTGTTTTTGTTCAAATAGGTTTAGAATGCCATGGAAACGTGGAAATTTTAAATTTGAACAAAGAAAAAAAATTTTCCATCTATTTTAGTGGTAAAACTTTTTGAAAAATTGTAAAAGAATTTTCTAAAATTTTGTTTTCTTAAATAGGTTTAGAACGCTATGAAACATGAAAATTTTAAATCTGAAAAAAGAAAAAAAATTTCCATCAATTTTAGTGGTAAAATTTAAAAAATTCATTTTTTTTAATAGGTTTAGAATGCCTTGAATCGTGGAAATTTTAAATTTGAAGAAAGAAAAAATTTTTTCATCTTGGTAAAAAAAAATTGAAAAATATTGGTGAAAAAAATTTTCAAATTTTTGTTTTCCTGAAATAGGTTAAGCGTGTCATGAAACGTAGAAATTTTAAATTTGAGCAAAAAAAAATGTTTTTCATCTTGGTAAAATATTTTTCAAAAATGTTGGTGAAAAAAATTTTCAAATTTTTTTTTTCTGAAATAGGTTAAGCGTGTCATGAAACGTGGAAATTTTAAATTTGAGCAAAAAAAAATTTTTTCCATTATTTATTCCCTTTGGACGGTCCACCCTGTATATTTTCCAGTGAAATTTCTACCATTTCTTCGCTGACAGTAGCGTCAACTACATACCAAATTTGACTGCACCCCGTCAAGTAGTTTTTTTAGTAAATGCACCAACAGACAGACAGACAGACAGACTGACGGAATTGAAAAACCTATATTTTCGTAATCTACGTGTTCAGAAACGTCAAAATCCGAAAAAATCTCGGAGGGTGATTTTTTCTCGAATACAATACTTCCCTTCGGTATGCGAGGGAAGTAAAAATCATCAAACGAGGCGTCAAGATCTTGGGACAAAGAGTCAAGATCTTGGGATAAAATTTCAAAATCTTGAGATAAAAAGTCAAGATCTTGAGATATGAAGTCAAAATATTGAGATAAAAACTCAAGATCTTGAGATACAAGGTCAAGAACTCGAGATAAAAACTCAAGATCTTAAGATAAGAACTCCACAGGGCTTGACACATAAAGTCAAGATCTTGAGATAAAAAGTCAAGAACTTAAGATAAGAAGTCAAGATCTTGAGATAAAAACTCAAGATCTTGAGATACAAAGTCAAGATCTCGAGATAAAAACTCAAGATCTTGAGACAAGAACTCCACAGGGCTTAAGACATAAAGTCAAGATCTTGAAATAAATGTTAAGATCGATACAAAAATAAAAGCGGTGCTTTGACCCCTCAGCTCTTCCGTGGAAATTAGAGATTTCGTTCAAATTGATCAGGAAAAAAAAATTGTACAAGAAAATTGTTGACTAATCTTCGTTTTTTTCCCATTTTTTTAAAGCATTTATTTATTTTTTTTACCATTTTAAGGCATTTATTCGTTTTTTACCGGTGCGTGTATGAAAGGAGACTAAAACATGTTAACATAAACATTTTCTTAAATAAATTTCCTTCTAATGTCAATAATCGACCATTTTTTAAAAGTCTGTTGTGCAATTGTTTAGGGCACCTTGTCCACAATAAATGCATAAATATTCACTTAATAAATAAAGCAGAAGATTTTAACACGATGTATTTTTGGAAGTTCTGTTAGCCTAGTAAACTTTCAACAATAGAAATAAACGATCTGTCAAAAGTTATCCCTCACATGTATATTCATCTCCACCATAAATTTAATCTTTCCTTATCCTAGAGCAAACACGAAGGGTTATGGAGTGGCGTGGCGATAATACAGCACACTTATGCACCCCATTGCCATTTATATATATGACAAAACTAAACTAGGGATGTAGTTCTTAGATTATATCCTCGCGAATGGCAGTTCACTTTATCGTAGCGTGTAATTTAAAGTTGAAATAGAAAATAGATGTTTTATGGAAACAACTGCATAACACAACTAGAACGAAACTTGGGGTGAAGGAGTGGAACTACTTCAGGAAAGTTTACTTTTGATTTGATGTTCACGTTCTGAAAAACGCGATGTAGCGATGTTTTATGTCTTGCGAAATTATTACAACTTGTTTTTGTTATACGTATAGTCAGATATGTTTTAAAAATCGGAATTGCTACTTTTTATTATACTTGTGTCAAATCAAATACGTAGTGGAGTAGAACTAAAATTTCTAGAGAACTGTCCTACTATAACAATTTTTTAAATGGAACTTATTGTAAACATTAAGACGAGTTACAGAAAGTACAGTAAGAAGCTTTGGATTAACCATGTAGTGGAAAGCTTTTATTTAAGCAGCAAAATTATGTTTTTTCGCACGTTCTCTTGAATATTTCTTTGTATAATCGGAATCGCAATAAAGAAAGTAAAACAAATTGTCCGCAAATAAATTGGGAAGAGAACTAGATTTTTTCAAACCTTGCTTGTCACTTTCTCGAGTTGCAAATCATTTGAGTGGGTTTATTCTTATAGAGTTGTACAAAAATGCACATATTTCAATGAAACTTTATGAGAAAATGCCCCTTGTAGAGATAAATCAAGCCAAGTTTCAAATTAAAATGATTGTAATAATGCCTTAAAGAAAATTGCAAACTCGAAAATTGAATCGTTGATTGTTTACGAACAACAATAAAAATGTTGTACGTATCTTTCGACGATATTAACAATAATACATTTTTTACACCGATTTTTTTGAATTTTTTTTTAAACAATTGCATTTCTACAGTCAATCTTTCGCCTAAAATAAAAATTATTACCATGACATGTGTCAAAGTACATAAAAAACGCTCTAATTAAGAAAAATCAGTTTCATCTACGCCAATTGAAAGCCAAGTTATTCCATTAAAATGAATACCTTAGCCTAAAATTGGGCAGTAAAATTAGAATCTACAAGAAAAGACCTCTGCCCAAGAAATCACTACTTCCACATCCAGATTTTCAATCCAAGTCTCTTTAAAGGAAAACATCTTGACTATATTTGCATTCTAGCATGTGGAAATGATTGGTCATAGAATTTTAACATTACAATTATTTGAGGTAGATGTCATAAGAAAAATAGTTTATGGGCTCTTATTGGCTTGTTCTATTTAATTTTCTTAATTAATATATGCGCCAAATCTCAAGTTTCTGTACTGTTACCAGCTTACTTTACTCATTTTCCCTGTTTACCCCTATTTACCCTTTCAACGAAATCATTTCAAAATATAATCTAGTTCCAGATGTCGTTATAATACATACGTGTACCATATTTTCAAAGGCCTTGGCTTCTAATATGTGATTCAAATGTATTGACCCCTTACTTTAGATGCGAATATCTCAGAAACGGAGGAGCGGAAAAAAATTATGTTTTCATTATGTCTCTATTCTAAATCATTTACTGAAATCTGAATAATGTACATTGGAATGTTTTGAAATTCTGCTAAGTTATATTGAAAAATGTATTTTTTAAGGAAATTTTGACCATATAAGTTTTGAATCCATTATATCTTGGAGAATATGCCTACTACGTAAATAATATTTTAGATGCCTATAAAGCACGGCATTTTTTGTACGAAGAATTTTTTTCATTATTCTCTATTCTAAAATTTTGCAGTTATTCTCAAAAATGTTTCCTCCTGTTTATTCGGTTATTTATCAATGTATTTAAAACATTTTTATCATATAGTTAATTATATAAAATGTAAGCATTTCCTGAAAGAAGAATTTGTATATACCAAATATTAATTTAGTTCAAGCGCAATAGATAATATCATTGCAAGCTTGAAATAATATTATCCATTGCACTTGATAACTAAATGAATATTTGATATATACCATTTTTTTATGGAAATGCTTACATTTTATATAATTAACTGTCTGATCAATTTTTTTTTAAATACCTTGATAAATAATCGAATAAACGTAAGGTCACATTTTTGAGAACAACTGAAACATTTTAGAACAAAAAATTATGAAAAAATTTCCTCGTACAAAAAGTGTCATATTTTATCGGTATCTAAAATATTATTTACATGCTAGACATATTTTCCAAGATTTAAAACTGGTGTGGTCAAAATTTCGATAAAAAGTATATATCAATATAACTTAGCAGAACTTCAATACTGTCCAATGTACATTATTCAAATTTCTGACTTAATAAACACATAATTTTTTCAATTATTGCCGCTCTTCCGTTTTTAAATTATTCGCGGTCAAAGTGAGGTGTCAATACATTTGAATCGAATATTAGGGTATACACCAAATCCCACATGTTTGTACACTTACTTATTTGCTCCCCCAACCCTTCACCGGATAAGTTAAAAAAGTCAATTCAGTACCAGATCTCGTTATAATACATATGTGTAAAAAATTTCAAGTCAATGTTTTAACCCGTTCTAGAGAAAAGGTACGCATAAAAGAAGCTACAGACTGACAGATAGATAAAAGTTTTTTCCCTCAAATTTAAAATCTCTCCTCCGTTTCATGACATACCTGGTTGTGGAAAAGAAATTATTACTTAAGGATGTTTCAACCCAAATATGTTTAACAACGGGAATTATTTCTAATAAATAAAAAGTAATCCTGACACCCTCGAGAAAGTCCTGTTAAAATTTTAGCCACATTCACCATCTAGGACGGCCGTGAAAGTGAAAATGTGCATCTTTTTGCTCCAAGCTCGGAGGGTGTGCATTTTTGGAAAAATTTTATAGAGGAAAAACATTTATTTTAACCTGAAAAATCAATCCTGAACATTTGGCGGTTTAATTCTGGACCACCCCGTATATTTGTGGCAACACCTTTATATTTATGCAGTCCCTTTTAACTTCCGATATACCTATCATTGTTAATAATTGAAGCAGTGCCAAAACCCCACTTGATGGTTAATTTATCCTATCCTGTTTAAAATAAAACTGTATTCGTACTAGCAGGTGCTTAATTATCTTGTCAGTGTCTGAGTTACTTGGCTGATCAAAGCCAAAACCTTACTAATTGCACCATTTAAATCCGTCATCGTGGAAATGAACGTTGTCATCAGGCGACGTGGGTTTGTTTTAAATGTCAACAGCATTTCCCTTGAAAAAACGGATATAAAGCTTTATTCTTTCAGCAGCACACGGACATTTTAGATTTCTAATGTTTTTGCAGGCAAAAACGTTTGCTCGGGCGAAGAGCATCGTTTATTTTTACATCCGGATTTTTTCTGTATGAAGCCGCGAATGCTGACAGCTGTTTAAGGAAACCCCTACACAAAAAAGTACTTTGGAAAACTTTAACTGTGACGGCTACATAAGGCAACAACTGTAAAAAATATTTACAGCGGCTCGGATTGTAAAAGGGCCGTAGGATCGACGAAATCCTGGAAGTTTCATGTGACTTCTAGGGATTTTCTTTCGAGAAATATAAGTGTGCTCGCAGGACTTACTTTTGTGCAATACAATACAATGTCGAATCGAGAAATATCCGTTCTAAGTAATTGAGTGATACGAATAGATGTGCTTTCCGGCGGAAGCTTTACTTCGTCGACCTAATTTTTTTAGCTACCAGGGATATATTTGGGATTAGAAATGAAAGAAAATATCGGTATATTGAAGGTCGTATAGGGAAAATTGAACAGAAATTAGTAAATATTGTGTATCATTGTACTTAAAATTATTTTATTAAAAATATCAAAAAATGGAAATTATTTTAACCCAGTCGATGTTTAAAAGTGAATTATTTATTATTTGTTTGCTTATAGTAATGAAACATTTTCTTTATAGGATTTTGCAAACAGTGGAAAGAAAAGCTAGGCCTGAAATTAATTTATTTCAGGCCTTTGTTCTCATTTTTAACTGAATTTACATATCGTAGGGGATCATGTAGATACTAGTTTAGCCTGCTTAGCCGTAGGGGACTAGGTCGGATGCTAGTGTTAAAATGAGAATGGCAAATCAGAATTTTACTTGCTAGCATAACCAGAAGTCAGGTTATCGAAAGAATGCAAAGATTTCATTAATATTTTTATATATATATAGTTTTTCCTTTAGTTCTCATAGATAGCTTTTCTTTCCACTGTTTGCAAAATCCTATAAAGAAAATGTTCCAGTCGATGTGTTGGAGAAAGAAGCTTTACCCAGAGATGATTCAAAGAGAATAGGTTAGGATAAAGACGATTCTCTTATAAGTTTACTACAATTAGGGAGTGACTGAGGAAAATTATAAATGCTCAAATAATCCAGGCGTTTTAGACTTTTGCTGCCAAATTCATGCCCTACGAAAAAAAAAATTGTATTTATTTGAACGTCTTGAATAACACTTGGCGTGTTGTAACTGCCAAGTGTTATTTAAGACGTCCAAATAAACACAATAATTTTTTTTTTTCGTAGGGCACGATTTTAGCACAGAAGTCAATTTTACAGCTAAAATGCCTGGAGTAGAATTAAATACTTGTGTAATAATCCAAGGTTTCAGATTCAACCGACTTAGAGGAAGTATGAAAACAAAATTCAAGAACAAGAAAATGGTGCTCTGTGACGCTCAAAACGTGAAGACAACCATTAAAGCTTAATATTACCGAGGTTATAAGGAACAGAATTCTCTGAAAGAATTCATTTGACGGTAGTTTAGAATTGAACCTGGATCAACTTTGTGTGATCAAACCCTATGGTGTACTTTTGTATTGATGTTCTTAGATTGATTCATTATTTACATTTCATAACTATTGAAAGTAGTCTACAAAATTCATGAACCTTTATGAAATTTTTTCTCTACTACAAATTCAAATTTTAATGGTTCAAGTTAACAAAATTGTTTTTCAGTTTAACGAGGATTTCAGCAGAACAGATATATTAAAATATTTCGGAGATTTGTTATGGAAGAAAGACTGCTGTGCATGTTGAAGTTCCTTCAATAACTGCTCAGTTTGACCTTTTGAAATTTTGTTTTTAAAGATATAGTCTGGTAGCAGAAAATCCATAACTATACCAATATAAGTCTTCGTGCGTAAAAAGTTATAAAGTTTTATTTACAGAAATCGATGTTAATTCAATTGAATTGCTAGAATATACACATATTTTTCAATTTTTTTTTTATTGTAAGTAATGCAAAACTTTTTCAAATAATGGTTATACGCATAGCCTCACGAATCTCTTCCTTAACGTCTCCTTGATAGCATGAGCCTAACGGCTTGAAAGGCATTCTCTTCACCTCTTCCCATCATTATTATCCAATTGGTATTGTCCTGTGTCCAGTTGATGTTGTCAAAAAACGAGAGAGAGCTCGAGGGATTACATACAATGCTAGACACACGTATCCTAATTTCAATTTTGCTAAAATTCCTGTGAAATCGAGAATTTGTTTTTTCGTTACAGAAAATATCTTCATTATGTTGAAGTTCCATGATACTCGGCAATAAGCATGTCCCATATCCTATCCGGCGGTATATAAGAAGATCCATATTGGAAATCCGGAAGTGGCAGCAATGCCTACTGTACGCTAGCTAATGAACCAATCAACATGTTTAAATACCTACAAAGAAGTATTTAGATTAAATGTTAAATTTAAAGTAGGACTATTCAGCCTTGACCACCGCGGCCCTCTTTGGATCTATTGTGCCGCTCCTGTACCTGTACTGGTTTTCCTTAAACCTCCTTATGCAGCTTTGTGCTTTGTATCAGACTACTCAGCATTAACAAAGGCTCGCTAATATTGTTTTTCCTCGTCTTATAGTTAGAATCTGTTTATTTTATTTTATTATCGCGCGAGCAGATCTGTGGAATCCGTAACACTCAGGCCTGTCGGCCCATTGTGCATTCGCGTCATGTGAGATCTTCTAGAAGACTAGTGCTCTCCACAAAGGATAGCAGTCTATTCCATGGTTGATCCCGTAACTCCTTCGGCTGTAAAAATTGCCTTTGGAGATGCCTATACCTTAACGCACCTAAGGGTGCGCAATTGCATAGGATATGAGTGGTGGTTTCATCCTCCACTCCACACATCCTACAAATAGGGCTGTTTTTCAACCCCATTGTGTGAAGATGTTTGTTCAGAGGACAGTGTCCTGTTAACAAGCCTACTATCCGTCTCATTTTTTCTCTATCGAGCCCAAGCAGCCACTTAATGGTTGAGTCAGTCGAGGGCCCCTTTATGTGGAGCCTCGACTGTCTCATTCCAGGGGCCTGAGTCCAATAGTAGCTGAACCTTGCAGTGGCCCAATCTCGTAACTCTGATTGAATCAGACTTCTTGGCAAACCGAAGGCTGGATCAGGGCCAGGGAACGGAGTTATTGCTCCTTCTCCCGCCAATCGGTCTGCTTCTTCGTTGCCCTCCATACCTCTGTGACCGGGCACCCATATGAGTTTGACAGAGTTGTGTTCGCACAGTTCTGTCAAAATATTCCGACAGTTTAAAACTAGTCTTGAGGCGACTTTGTGTGCTCCCCCATCCCCGGCCAGTCCCATTCCACATTCCGTTTTTGAACAGTCTATTTGCTGTTTTTTTAGCTTCCAGTTCCACCTCGATATGCAAGGGAATGGGTCCAAGAATGGCCTCCATTGCTATCGTTGGAGTGATTCTGATAGCTCCTGTAATTCCAAGGCAAGCCAGCCTTTGAACTTGACATAGGCGAGCCCTAATTGTGGCAGCGCCACCACACTAGTGCCGCATATGTTATTAGGGGTTTCACCATGGTGGTGTATGTCCAAAGAGCAATCTTCGGACTTATTCCCCATTTTGGACCGAAGATGCGTTTGCACATCCATAAGGAGGCGCACGCTTTCCTCGTTTGAGCTTCAACGTGGTCCTTCCATGACAGCTGGGAGTGCAAGGTTACCCCGAGATACCTTACTGTGCGGGAAAGACACAAACGTGTGCCTATAAGAGAAGGAAGCTGGAAGTCGCTTATTTTTCTCCTTTTAGTGAACAGCATTAGCTCTGTCTTGCCAGGGTTGACAGAGAGCCCATGTCTGTTACACCATTCCTGAACTATGTTGAGAGCCCGTTGCATGAGCCCTGTAATAGTTGTTTCAAATTGGCCTCTAATCATGACAGCCAAATCATCTGCGTATGCTTGTGCATAGAAACCTGCCTCGTTCAATTCGGCCAGAAACCCGTCGATCAGAAGATTCCACAGTAGTGGAGATAGTACCCCTCCCTGCGGACATCCTCGGCCCACCTTGGCCCTGACCGTCTCGTTGCGAAGCGTGATCTCGATGTCGCGGGTGCTCAACATAGACGATATCCATCTGATAATGGTACCGTCCACATTGCGGTCCGCACTGCTTGAGAGAGAGACTCGAAGGTGGGGTTATTAAACGTTCCTTCGATATTCAAAAACGCTGCTATGGCAAGTTCTTTCTGCTCGAGCGCCTTCTCAATCTGTTTAACTAAACCTTCACGGTGCCATGGTACACGGACCGAGGTGTCCTCTTCCTTTTGACACAATCTGCATATTGTGCTCTCAATCAGACCCATAAGACTCATATGTCTATTAAACCGACAGTTCTGTTTAGAAAATCCACCATTATCTTAATGACCTTTCTAATTTTACGAAGTAGGTCTTCTTTGATTTGTTTTGATTGCTCTCCTCCACCATTCCAGAGATTTATTTTATTTCCATTTATTAATGGATGCTTAGCTACATCGCAAGAGGTTTTGGGTCCCATTAGGGCCTTAAACGTGTTCCTTCTTTGGCCGGTTCAACAGCTTTTTCATTTGCCTGGTGTCCTTGTACTCACACCAAGATTACTTTATTCTGACTTCCTAGATCCATGAGGGTATTCAAGAAGTTCCATATTAGTTTGGAATGGATGTACACAGAACCCTTTACCTTTAGCATTTCTTGGCTACAAAAAAGTATATTTGAGTTGCATTAATGGTACTGTGTGCAATTATCCAGAGTTAGTAAAATTTAAATAATCATTTACATTTTAACAGTTGCTTGTACGGTTACCGGTTTAGGTGCCGGCACTCGATGAGCGAAGTTGAGAAAAAAACCAAGGGTTGATAGATATACCACGTCCTCTTATTAACAGACTTCGAGGTCTAAAGTACCAGTCGAAGTATAAAGGACCACGTGTGCCACAATACACCCGTAAAGGTCGCGGTGGCCAAGACCAATTAACCTGCCCCTTCGCTGTAATCTGTACATTATACGAGCATTCATCTAGCAAGAACTTTTTAACAAATTTACAAAAGGTTTTAAAATTTATATTCATGACGTTATTGTTCCTAAAGTAATTCACAAAGTTGTAGTATAATGCAATATTCTGTTTGGTCTGGATTTGGTGGATTTAAGTCCTATAATCCTATAAGTCCGCCGAGAGGGGGGTGGTCGAGGGTGTTTTCCCCCGGGCCCGGCGGTTTTTGACGGAGCCCGATGGTTTTGAGGGGGCCCGTTCACCCGAAGTTGAACATGAGCACTTGTATTAGGTGAAACGAGAGAGATATACTATGATTAGTAATAATAATGAGTTCCGAATGATTCGTATTGTATATAATGAGATAAATAAAAAATTGTTAGGTAAAGGAATATCTCCGCTTTCGCTTATTAAAATTTCTATCTTGAATAATAATATCACAAAGTCTAGCAATGTATTGAATTACCTGTGATTTGCAATAATATTTAAACAATAACCACTAAGTGCCATCTGTCTTGCTTTTACCAATTACGACAACCGAATTCCATAAACTAAAAAAATTAGTAACAGCATAGTAGCTTCACAAGAAATATCGAAGATTAAATGACTATGGACTATTGCAAAATACATCATACGTAGGACATCAAAGAGTCAAGGGCATTTTCAAGTAATTTATATCCGGTTTCATGTGCCCGTTGTCTGAACTGAAAAGCGCATTTAGGGTCTTTATATCATATGGTTTCAGCCTATTGGAAAAAAACCAGCTTCCTGCAAGGGTTGAACGACCTCCATTCCAACCAATGTCCCTTGTACTAAGGAAGATGATATGATTTGAAAATATTATACATAATCTCCTAGCGATAACTGAGATAAAGGCAAATCATTA
The DNA here is from genome assembly GCA_963583905.1 of Stenurella melanura. Lineage (NCBI taxonomy): Eukaryota > Metazoa > Arthropoda > Insecta > Coleoptera > Cerambycidae > Stenurella > Stenurella melanura. Next base: position 135,643,105 of record OY757312.1, read on the forward strand.
TACAAATGAGGAGTAAAATGGGCCCCAGAACAAATCCTTCGGAAGGCAATTTTGCGTAGGTAGTAATTCTGACTCACTACCGTCCAGACTTACATATTGCCGTCTATTAGATAAATATAACAAAATAATCCAAGCATATTTTGCTTGTAAAACTCTCTCGATTTTGTGTAATTTTTGATTTCTTATTTTATTAGAGCAAGTACCCTATCCACTTGGATTGCAAATACGTTTCATCAAATGTAATATTACGGCCAGAAGGACGAATAATTAAAAATCACAGTGACCGTACACAGTAAACAATCCGTATTATTTCGTTTAATTGCCGAACACTAAATCTAATCTATAAAATACTTGCACAGGAACAATGTTTGCCTCCCTTGTCATCAATGGGGGAAAAGCCAGTGAAATGAAACTACGTATACAACCGTTTCACATATGACAATAGTCACAAACAATACTGACAAGTGCACAAAAGGTCATATTTTGAAGAGTGGTCATTATCATCCTCTAGAAATAAATACATATTTCTCAAGCAAAAGAGTTATTTAAAATATTTATAATAAATGTTATGATAATTCTCCGTGTAAACTTTTGACCTCACTGGCATGCAAACTCACATGCAATCTTTATGTAATACTGTTTAATAACTACACTGTTGCCGAGGCATACATATCATATTTGAAGATCGGGCGTAACAAGAAATTAAGTATGTACTATCTCCCACATTATAATTCCTGTGCATATTTTATTCAAAGATTTATTAAAAGATATTTTCAACTTCTGATTTCATTCAGAATTGATTTATTAAAATTAGTTTTGAATGAACTAAAAGTGTTCCAGTAAAGTAAATATTTTTATAACCTCGTTAACAGCCAATTCAATAAAGTTATGATAAATGATAAACATTGTATAAAATACTCTAATCTTATATTTAAATTTGTATATTTCAAGAGTTTACTAATATCCACTAACCATACACTTGTAATATTTTTTACAACTGGCTCAAAAACATATTAAGAATTATGTGGCACTAAATATAAACGAAATATTTCTACAGGATATTTTGACATATTAACTAAAATTACGATAAACACCATAAAGCATGAACGGTATGGACACAGTCCGGATTGCCCAGGGAAATATTTTTATTTTCAATAATTTACTGGTTCTGTCTAAACAAACTTTTCTATTTTCTCATATGCTTTAGTTTTTTGGTAAAACTTTGAGGGTTTATGTTGCACAGACTTTGCTTTTGTTCATGACTTATTATGGGAACCCTACTATATTGACATGTTTTTACAATGTCTTTCTCTGAATATGTTGGTATATGTCCATGGATACCATTTTTTAAGTATGCATAATTGAGAGCAAGTAATATTACCTCGCTAACTTACAAAGAGTTTTCTATTTTACTGATAAAATAGCGGGTGAATTACTCTTTGTATGGATAAGAAGAAAAATGTCTGGCTTTCATCGGAGATAGTAAAAACCAAATAACGACTCTACATATATAAAATTTGGTAATAATCTGATATCATCTGTTGCCTTCGATTCGGCCTTGAAAATTCACGATACAAAAAAAAAACTGCCTTTTGTTAAAACATAACAGTTAGTTTTTATTGGGTATTTTGCCACTGAAAAATATTTTAAAATTTTAATGAAAAAACATCTGCGTCGAATGGATCAGACATTGGTTCTTGAATACTTGATTGTTACAGAATGTCTCACACCTAAAGACATATAAACCAGAAAATGTTATAAACTAAAAAATTGTATAAAAAAATATAAAAAAAAGCTTTTATTTTAAAAGAATTACTAAAAATTAAAAAATTATTTGGTTTGATTCATACATCTGGAAACCAGAAGCTTTGCGGGCAGTCTGTTTGAAGTTAATTGCATTAGTATACGAACAAAATGCCACATGTACGTCTCTATTTAAGAGAAAAAATTGAAGTAATTAAATTTTTTGGTGATGTGCTTGAATAAGCAAACATTCGCAGAGAAATCCTGTTCAACATAGAGCTGCAGCAGCCATAAATGCACATTTTAATCGAACTGAAAGTATTGCATAGTTACTTTGTTCAATTGACTGCCTCCAAAGCTTTTGCTTTCCAGGTGTATAAATTTCAAAAAATATTTTTTTACTTTTTAGTAGTTTTTTAAAATAAAAACTTATTCTTAAAAATATTTTTTTTATATAATTTTTTTTACTTTTTAGTCTTTACTTATTTTACGGACAAACAGACAGACAAAACCCTTTCATTTGATACTCATGTCAAGGGAGTCATGAATAAATAGATACTTTGGCATCTTAGAGCGTCCGCCATATTGGATTTAGAATAACTTTACATAGCTTATCGTACTTTACTCGTCAAACCCTTTCATTCCGCCATATTGAATTTAGAATGGCATCACATGGTTTATCACTCGTCAAACTCTTTCATTTGATACCAATATCAAGGGTATTGTGAAGAAAAAATACTCCGCCATATAGAATTTAGAATGACGTCACAGAGTTTATCGTATTTTACTTGTCAAACTCTTTGATTTGATACCCATATCAAGGTGGTTGTGAAGAGAAAGGCGATCCGCCATCTTGGGACGTCCGCCGTATTGGATTTAGATCGATAATGGCTATACTATGTTGCATTGTCACCAGACTTATATACGTGTGTGACATGTCAAAGCTCTAGCTTAATTAGAACCACTCGAAATTTTGATTGCAAGATTTGACTTAATCAAACTACCACACTAACTAACAAACAAAGAAACATTGCAAGTTAAATGAAAGCTTTTAAAAACTGAAAGTAAAAACTAAAAGCAACTAATTTTTCGAATGATTATCTACTTCCGTTCTCAAAACTTTTTGGGCGTCAACCATGACAGTACGTTGTTTCAAAAGCGGTAAAAATCGACAAAAAATAGCCAAATTTGAACGGCAATATCATCACAGTCAATATTCATCGTAGAACCTTTTTTTAAAGCTCATTTTAATGGTTCAAATCTCTACTTTACTTTTTCTGAAGTAATCCCTATACCTATCTCTGCTCAGAAGAAAATTATAATAATTTGAAAAAAAAAGTTCGTGATTGTTTACACTTTTTCAGATATTTTTATGCTTATATGGTTCAATAATTATAAAGATTTCCACAACAAAAAATGTTATCTGAGATGTTCCTTCAGTAACTGTTAGTGGAGAGATTATACATCACAAAACCATAAAAATCAGTTCTGGGGGTACCACACTACCCCCAGAACTGATTTTTGTGATTTTGTGATGTTTGATCCTCGCACTAACAGTTACGGAAGGAAAATCTCAGATAACATTTTTTGCGAGCTTCTGGTGTATTTTTACTTCCACATCCACGTAGTGGATTGGAAGTATAGAAATCGCAAAAAAATTTTCAAAAATTTTTATTCGTGAAATAGGTTTAGAATGTCATGAAACGTAGAGATTTTAAATTTTAGCGAAAAAAAATTTTCTGTCTGTCTGTCTGTCGGTCTGTCTAAGTTTTTTTTTTGTCCGCACGCTTTCTCCGGAACGGTTTAAGATATTGACCTGAAATTTTGTACACGTATATATTATAACGAGATCTGGAACTGGATTGTTTTTTGAGGAAATCCGGTGAAGGGTTGGGGGTTAAATAGGGGTAAATAGGGGGAAATAAGTAAAGCAAGCTTGTAAGAGTACAGAAACTTGAAATTCGGTGTATGTACTAGAAGTTAAGGCCTCAGATTTTTTTATAATATTTTTCAACCCCCCACCACCCCTACCCCATTAAAGGGGTTGATAAAATAAAGTTGAGATATTCATTTGAAATTTCGTACACGTATGTATTATAACGATGTCTAGAATTAGATTATATTTTGAGATGATTCCGTTGAAGGGTTGGGGGTTAATTTGGGGTAAATAGAGGAATATAAGAAAAACAAGTTGGTAAGAGTACAGAAACTGGAAATTCGGTGTATGTACTAGAAGCCAAAGCGTCAGATTTTTTAATAATATTTTTCAACCCCCACCACCCCTACTCCAATTTGAAAAGGGTTGATAAAATAAAATTGAGATATTCATTTGAAATTTTCTACACGTATGTATTATAACGACATCTGGAACTAGATTATATTTTGAGATAATTCCGTTGAAGGGTTGGGGGTTAAATAGGGGTAAATAGGGGAAAATAAAGCAAGCTGGTAAGACTACAGAAACTTGAAATTCGGTGTATGTACTAGAAGCCAAGGTCTCAGATTATTTATAATATTTTTCAACCCCCACCACCCCTACTTCATTATTAAAAGGGTTGATAAAATAAAATCGAGATATTCATTTGAAATTTGGTACACGTATGAATTATAACGACATCTGGAAGTAGATTATACTTTGAGATGATTCCGTTGAAGGGTTGGGGGTTATTTAGGGGTCAATAGGGGGAAATAAGTAAAGCAAGCTGGTATGAGTACAGAAACTTGAAATTCGGTGTATGTACAAGAAGTTAAGGCCTCAGATTTTTTTATAATATTTTTCAACCCCCCCACCACCCCTACCCCATTAATGGGGTTGACAAAATAAAGTTGAGATATTCATTTGAAATTTGGTACACGTATGTATTATAACGACGTCTGAAACTAGATCATAATTTGAGATGATGCCGTTGAAGGGTTGGGGGTTAAATAGGGGCAAATAGGGGAACATAAGTAAAACAAGCTGTATATACTAGAAACCAAGGTCTTAGATTTCTTTCTAATATTTCTAATATTTTTCAAACTCTACCACCTCCGCTTCATTATTAATGGGATTGATAACATCAAATTGAGATATTCACTTGAAAGTTAGTACACGTATGTATTGTAGTGACATCTGATTGAGATGACTCCATTGAGGTGGTAGGTTGTAAATAGTGGAAAATAAGTACGGTAAACTAGAAACTTCATTTTTAACGTATATGGTAGAAACCAACTCCTCAAACTTTTCTATGACATCTACCCCAAATATTATTAAAATTCTATGACCAATAATTTCCACATACTAGAGTGCAAATATAGTCAAGATGTTTCCTTTAAAGTCACTTGGACGAATAATCTGGATGTGGAAGTAGTGATTCCTTAGGCAGCGGTTTTTACTTTACTGACTGGACTAATATTTCATATAGAAAATTGTAGTATAAAATTCAAGAATATGAGTCTAGGGATCAACATTTATCAAATTCAGCAGTTTTCCAAAATCGACGCTAGGCGTCGGTCGGCGTTGTGACGTAAAAATGCAAGAATATGAACCTAGGTATCAACATTTTTATCAAATACATCAAGTTTTACGAAAACGACGCTAGGCGTCGGTCTACGTCGAGTGGTGAAAATGCAAGAACATGAATTTAAATATCAAAATTTGTCAAATGCACAAGTTTTATAGAAACAGCGCAAGGCGTCGGTAGACTAATATTTATAATTTTTTCCCATTATTCAACCCCCAAATTCAACTGGGCCAGAAAATTCTCAATAACCCACAGATTCCTCCACATACTGCCAATAATGCAATTCGATAGTTCTGCTCATCAAGACATCAACAACAAGAAATAACCCCCCGACCACCCCCACAACCGCATATCCCGGATTCTCTTAAAAATTACATTCAACCAGTAAAAGTCTCAAAACACCGAATTTCACACAAATATAAATTTTCAGCTTCCTCTGATAATTATGAGGTTTTCCATTTTTTCAACCCTCAAATCCAACTCGGCCAAATTTTTTTTTAAAATCAACAGATTAATCCACATACTGCCAAAAAACGCAACTTGACATTTACTTTTCTCACCGAAACTTCACCATGAAGAAATTAATTTTATCCCCAACCTAACCACTCCCTTCCCCCAAACACATCCCATCCCGTATTCTCTTAAAAATTACAATCAATTTTTCCCAGTTTTCAACCCCCAAGTCCAACTCTGCCAGAAAATTTGGAAAAACACACAGATTCGTCCACAGAATGCTAAAAACCCACCCATTTGTTACTCATCAAAACATCAACAAAAAAAGCACACCCGGTTAAAAACGTACCTCAACTTTAAACCCTTGTAACTTTACCTCTGTACATCACAGACTCCAAAATCAACCTGTACGATGAGCGCTTGTTCATCCCCTTCCAACTAAACCGAAATCAAATTTGGATCTTTCAAAAAGTATGCGATGTAACAGCACCGAAAGCTTTCGTGTCAAAAAAGAACGTTACAACCCCCGTATTTTCACCTCCTCGAATTTTAAATTTTCTAAACTAAAATGACACTTAAAAACATCCACCTAGCATGCATAAAACTTTCAAAAATTCACAATAACAGCATTACACAAATCGCCACTGGACCCCCGCACAGTGAGAAATTTAGCACTTTCTTTGGACAACAGTCCATTTGACGCACAGTGGTTGACCGAATAATTTTTTTTTTAAATATTCGTGAATGATTCTAGTTTACCCTCTGATTGCTACAATTTAAATATCTATTCTTGTGATGAATGTATATGACCCAATATCGGAACATCAGCGCGCTAATGTTATCATATACAGGGTGTAATTAGTTTCATGTCATTAAAAAACAGGTGGTAGGGAACGATAAGACAAACAAAAAAACCTTATATAACATGGGGTCTAAAGCTCATAGTTTTGGAGAAAAAAAAAATAAACAAAAATTTCCAAAATACTTAATAACCTAGTTTGAGAACTGCTGGCATATTGGGGTAGGTTTTATTGCCTCGCGTCTTGTCGCACGAGATACTCTGACACTCCTGCAAATAAGTATGCCGACAAAGCAGTTAAAAGCGACCGACAGAGGACATCGTCATGTTTTTTGCTTCTTCGCCAGTTATCCTATTAGGCGTGCTATACTCTCCCTTGTAATATTCTCAAGTAATAATTTCAGTTTTGTCCTTACTTGGTAAAGAACGTACGCATGACGCGACGTACCCGTTCCTTGGTTTTGTCTGTTGCTTTTCTTTTTGAATTTTGTGTCACTTATGTTAAGATTTATTTTATTGACTTAGAGACTTCAAGTCATTAGTACTTGGTTACGTAAGACACTACTTCTCGTTTGTGCTTTTTGTGCTACTTTTTGGATTTTGGACCAAGTTTTTCTTTTTGTTTTCTTTATTGATAACGTTAATTCACAGTTTAGTGTTGTGTTTTAAAAGGCAGATTTTGGACATTATGGGAGATTACACTTATCCAGAGCTCGCGGATATGGACTTGGTACATGGAGAAAGTGGTGGAAATGCAGCTGGTGCGGAAGAGCTTTAGAACCATTGCAACGACGTATTTTAAGGTGCATAGAGACCATAAAAAATGATCCTAATTTACCAAATGTGTTTAACGGAGTAAGTATGTTATTAGTTCGACGTACCGAAATGTGTATACGTGGAGATGGAGGTCATTTCGAACAATTTTTGTAAAAAATTTAAAAGAATTGTTCAGTTATTGGGTGTTACCTATTGGGCATTAAAGGTATGATTATTATTATTAGTATTCGTTGTCTTGTTTTTATCTGTTTATTATTGTTTACATTGATTTTCGTAGAGACCAAAGACTTGATTTTTAGTTTTCGATACCTGATTGGGAAAAATCATGCGCTCAATTCGTTAAAAAATCAGATTTTTTCGTAACTTAAAATACACAACTATTTTCTGTTATCGTATCTCGGACGTCTAACTGTTCGTTTTCCAATTTCATAAAACAATTACTAATTTTTCAAGCTTTTAACACAATGTTACAAATGTTACTAAACCACTTTTAAATTTTATAAATTCTTATAAACGACAATAAAAGCTACAATAGCTTTGTTCCAAATTAAAAAACACATGTAAACAAATCCTATTTAAACCCCTGTGGCCATGCTATGCTTGCGTTGTGCCGAAAGAGAAGGAATTTTTTACATTTTCATAATTAGTGGTATCAAAAGTTCGATACAAATAATCCCACCAAAGTGCCGCACTTCTACCGACGGGAACACAAGTCGGGTATTACAGTTTTTTATTATTTCTAATATTCGGAACTATAACATCCATTGACCCTGAAAAACAGTGGTTCTCTAATCTTTCCTACCTTAACATTAAAAATGTAAACCCAGGTCAGTTTTTTTTTCAAATTGCCCCTAGAGAAAAAGGTCATATAGGTTTTCTGTTTGTCTAGTCGGTCCCTATTACCAGTTTTTTTTAATGACATGAAACTAATTACACCCTGTATATAATGTAATTAAAATTTTTATTTGAATTAACAATGCAAGCAAGGTAAAGATGTAACCAAATTTCAATTTTAAAGCTAAAAAAGCATAAGAAGTTGGAAGTATAAGAAGCCCATTGATATGCAACCTCAAAGTTGCTTATCCGCTCCTTAATTGTAAATCCAAATACATCTATTATATTTTATATAGCTTGAATTTAACGTCATCCTTGAGTAAATCTTCTTATTTCTTATATTTGTTAGGCTTTTCAAAATTAATTTTATTGATATATACAATTAATTAAACAACCTAGAGTAATAAATTATGTATCGAGAAGATCCTGAAAACCTGTATGTTCCGATATTGGGTCAGATACGTTCATCAGAAGAATAGATATTCAAATTGTAGCAATTGGCGGATTAAATAGAATCATTCACGAGTATTTCAAAAAAAGAATTATTCAAATCGCTCAAGAACTGTGCGCCAAATGGACTTTTGTCCAAAAAAAGTGCTAAATTTTCCACTGTGCCCCATATTACCGTTACACCTTCGATTTGTTGAACATTTTCGATGTTAAAATTAATTGTATGAATAAACAGCTCACATGCCGTGCCGTGTTTTCTTGCCAGTGGATAGTAAAATAGTGTTTAATAGACCCAGCAGTCGAAGTAATTGGAGAATCAACATTGTAGTAGTGCGACAGATGTGCATGTAGTAATTCGCCTGATTGCTAATGAAACAACATCAAATCAAAACTGGCAAGGAGTAAATTGTTATCGATTCCATTGATAGTATATGATCAGATCAATGCAACGGAGTTGAAATGCTGTTTTGTATGTGTTCGTTGTTAATACAAATTAAGTCAAGATAATGGAAACACGCATGAAATCGGACGGAATGTATCAATAGTGTGTGTTCACTAACGATATATATTCAAACCCTAAAACTTTTAAGGAGCTTATGCTTCTATAACGTACGGTATAACCGGAAATAAATCAAAATTTTATCTTTGTTCATTAAACGAACGAAATATGATATTATACCATGTAATCGCAGAATAAATTAAGACATTTCTTGCAACTTGCGGAAAAAGCACATCTAAAATTGTTTGAATGGGAGGTTTAGGATTTTTGATAAGTTACAAGCTAAAGTGTCTTGTAGTTTGTGGAGTTAAGTTTAAACCGAGGTTTGAACTAACATTTAATTCCAAGAAGAATCTGGAAACATTAATACAAAAAATATTAATAATAGACAAAGAACACAAAAAAGTTTACACCGTTCAAATAAAATATTGAAAACGTTAATTTTGTGTATGGTTTTCAAGTGGTTCTTGGTTGTTACCACAAATGTCAAAGACTAAAGATTAAAAGGAAATGTGACTAGATTTTTTTTACTTGTAAGAGTATACCATCCGAACTTACTAGACACATTGCACACGGTGGAAAATGTAATAAATGTAAGATAGGGGTTAAATATAATAAAATTATTTTTTATGCAATAGCGCGATATGATTTGAAAATTGAGACATTAGTTCACATACCCTAAACTGTCATAAAATAGTCGTGTCAGTGTAATATTAGCGGATTTCAAAAAAAAGATTGTATACATTTCTAATTTTAACAACCGCTTCGTGTTAAATACAAATAGCTTTTCGACCATAACTATAAAGTACACTGTAGTATATTTTCTAAATTCTGAAATGTTTTATTACCGTTTAAAGGCCTTCCATAAACTCATAAACTCCAAAGCCATCAGAAAGTTCGACTAGTCAACGTCTTTGTCAAATCGTTTTTTTGGAAATGACAAATCGCGAGATCAGTTACGCGAAAACGGGATTAAGGTAAAATTACACTATTTAAGGAGATATCTAAATTAGTCAGGGCGCGAATCAAATCGTAAATAGGGTAATTGATTAGAGGAATTCCCCCAAACTGTATATAAGGTAGTACTTTCGGCGAAATTTTATTTCCCTCTTAATTTATGAATATGATAAGAAGGAACCGAAACACCAAAGGGTGTTTTCATCTCGCTAAATTCGCTAGCTTAGATATGAAATAGTTTAAGTTAGTCTGAAAAGAATGTTTTGCATTTAGGGTAAAATGATTTTGGCTATAGTTACTATAGAGGACGCCAATTGCCAGGTCGTGTTTAATACTTAGGGGAAGTGTGGTGTCCCATTGGTACCGTGGACGGCGCCAGCTGTCGGATCGAGCCTCGATATCAGTTAGGGCCGAGTTCGAATTCAATTGGTTAGAGCAATTCCAAAGTACACCGCCCTATTTCACCAAAAAAATTTACCGGGATAATCCCGTCAATTTAATAAGACACTCTTCGTTCGGCTCTCAAATGTGTTAAACGTGTCATACTTTTTAGTGATAATTTTTTTGTGTCATCGGGTATATTTGTGTATTTTAAGATTTTGTATTAAAAGTTAACGTATTGTCATTAGGGTTCAAATTAAATATCGCCTTCGAATTGTTACTGGTAATTGGCGTTTCGTCACTCGTTTTCGTAGTATATTTATCAGAAATAATTAACTTAATGCTCGTTAATGGCATTGCATTTTTTGGCCCTTTTGGCAATCAGTTTGAATTTGAGTGTAAACGATTTTCTCCTTTAACGAAGTAATTTGTTTGCTTAAGTTCGAGACTACGGTGCATTTTTCTCATTTTTTTTAACTTTTAAGTTGCATTCTTTTTTGTTTTAATTTAGTATTAATTATTATTGTTCGATTTTCTAAATACATTAATTTCGTGTTCTTTTGAAAAATATAGTTTAAGTGTTGTTGAAAAATGCATGTTTCATTTACTTGCTTATTAGTGAAAAGTCGAGTCATCAAGGTTAGATGAACGTAGTGAAGCAGACCTGACTAAGGAAAATGGGGTAATTTGGAACTGTAACATATCAAAGTGCACTCACATGTCGCTGAAAATTGTCCACGTATAAACGATCTTAATTAATTTAGAACGCATGTGGTACAATTTTCGGAGTGGCTGTGAGCAAAGTTTCTGAAAAAGATGCGCTGATAGATTGATGAGTATTCCTTGGTAGTCGCACGTAGTGTGAATTGGTCTCATTTGAAAGGGGTACACAACGGATATGATCAATAACCATAATAACCCCCCAAAATAATGTAAATAGGATAGAGGGGCTTATTACAAGAACATAACAACATATAACATACTCATTGCCTGATTCACGGGATACTACCTAAATCAGGATATAACCTAAACCAACAGCAGACAACCTATTTCCTTCCTGCCTGCAAATGTGCTTCCCATAAACCTACACACTCCCCAAACACCTTGAAAAGCACCACATACAAAAGTACAATATCCGCATTTAACTTAAATTTTAAACATTACACTTTATTTCTCGACAACTAAATTGTTCAGGTATTTGTTGATCTTTTCGTATGTGGGCTTAACATAACTGCCTACGGTACATTTAAAACTCAACCAGTATTGATTATTAAAATCCATTCAGCAATTTTAATCACAAATTGTTGAATCTCTAAACTATCAATTCAAGTTATTTGTCTACCAGCGGTTACCAAGGCATGTCACGTTCAGCGCGTTTATTGCTCCTTGGCTTATTTATGGTAAATTGTACATTACATTTCTTCGTAAGATACAATATTGACATGTTAAAAAGCGAGTAATGGCTGAAATGGTAAAAATTGTAAATGGTTTTTACCAAGACGATCTAGGTTCAAATCTTGATTCGATAAAATTTCTTCTGCACAATTTCTAGAGTTCCTTGTTTAACGCCAATACTTTTGGTACCAAACAGCATATTTTTTTACATACCAGCTTCAAAATACGGTTCGGTAAGTAAAAAGCTGTGTAGTTGAAGACTTAAACCCAGATCCTGTCAGCGTGGTATTAGAAGAACCTGACCACCGAAACTGCATACGATAGCTCAGTTCTGTAATTTCAACTGTATTGGTTATGCCCATTTAGCTTGTAGAGTCCAAAATTAAACTGTACATTCAAGCAATTTTAGATATGTATTTTTCATCCGTAAGTTACAAATTAACCAATTTTGAGGAAGGGGAGGGGGCACAAGAGCTGTATTATGAATAAATAAATTAAACATAGTCAAAGTTTTTGTATCATTAAATTATATTTTGGTAACAAGTTAGTCAACTATTATTCTTCTCCTACTACTTACTGATAAAAATTAAGCTAAAGTATACACAATTATTTACAGAGAATGACTTCTTAATACCTCTCCGTGAAACTCCTCCTGTGAGGTATATCATATGTAAGATGCTGCTTATTTATTGTGCTAGTTATTTAATACACTTCGTGCATCTTAAACTGCTTTTTATAGTGAAGCATATTGCATACCTACAAATCTCTTTTAAATTTACTAAATTTAAGTGGGACAGTTCTTCCCCGGGCATCACGAACCCATAAGAAACTTTGAATTTCATCATTAAACATTACCTTCCTTTAATGGTTTGCTACCTGTTCTCATATAATAGGCTGTTTGCAATTAGTTTGAAAATGCCAAAAACACGCTTTTTTTAATTAGTGAACTTTTCGCTAACTTCGTTAGCCTTGCTTGTATTGCAAGAGTTAAGGGAACATCGACTAATTAAAAGAGTTTTTGTGTATCTCATTGGTCTTTTCGTCGTAACCGTTATTAAACATGACCCCATCCACTCTTCATCTACCTTGACAGCAGCAGAGTTATTGCATCTTGCTGTCTCCCAGTCGACGCGCGATGGAAATCTAGATGGACACAGTTGAAGTATAACAGATTTTGTATTGTTAAAGCTAATCAGTCCTTGTATAACCTCACGGCAATCATGTATGCAATAAATGAAACAAAGCATACTTTGCTATATCAACTAAAAGGCACTCTAAATGAGGAGGGAATTATTTATGTTTACTGTTCCCTGGCTTATTCTCATTTATCACTCAACATCTGTGTTTGGGAAAGGTCAAGCCAAATATATAGAATTTTTATAATACAAAAAGAATTATAAGACTGATGTTTAACCTTAATTATAGAGAAAGCTGTAGGAACATTTTTACTGCAAAGAAAATTCTAATTGCACCCTGTATTTTCATATTTAAATGTTTAATATACGTTAAAACTAATGATAATCATGCTTACAACACGAGACATGGAGAGCTCTCATCAATTCCAGAACATAGAACTGCCAAATTCAAAGAATCTCTCCATTACAATGGTATAATAGTATGTCTGAGTAACTTACAAATCTTCCCCTACCAACATGTAAGATTGTAGTAAACAAATTACTTATAGAAAGGGCATTCTATAGCATCCAAGAGTTTTTGGGTTGACTAAAGACAGTAATGTTTATTTAACAATAAATTTGTTTGTTTTTCTTGCATTTATTTTTTATATTTCTCTATTTCTTGTATTTTTATATTTCAGTGTTAATTTTTATTATTGATGTTATGTAATGGGCTTGTTCCATGATATTCTTTTTATATGGTTTTTATACTTTTCCATATAGTACTCGATATTCTCATTATGCACTTAAAATTTCGTATTAACTTTTTCCGTTCTCGAGATATAAGGAGTTGAAATAATTAGTAATCGTTGCAAAAACCGAGCGCTCATTTGTGACGTCACTATACGCAAGTGACGCAAGAAAAGTGGCTTTCTGGGACCTTTCAAATTTAATATGAAAAGTCGAAAAACATGGAATTTTCAAACGCTGGTAACTAAATAAATACGTCGAGTGGAAGTTCGTTGTATATCTCTACGGAAAGGAGAAAGTCGGCGATGAATCCTAATCGTAAATTGCATGGCCAACATCGAAAATTCGTCCCGACAGGAGCGAGAGAAAAATTTTTTGACATTTCACCAAATTGTACTCACCTACTGTCAGTAAGTAATAAAAACAAACAATACTTCGAAAACACTTCTAATTATAACAACTAAGGAGCATCAAATCTGTTGAGATCGCCGAGTCTATGCGTATAGTGACGTAGCACCTGGCCACGTCCCATTTTCGCGAGGTGGAGATTTGTAATAGTTTTTAAGATACTAGACGTGCGAATAAGATTCTAATTTTGTGCATATCCATTATTTTATACTTGCACTTTCGATTTATGAAATAAAAAAAAATGCCGAACAAGCCCATTCTTTATGTATGCGATTTTTCTTTATTTATTCTATGAATTGCCATATATACAAATTCTGTCATTGAGGATGGTAAATAAATATTATTATTATTGCATTATTATTATTATTACATAGGTTGCAGAATTCACATATTTTATTTGTAACTTTGCATTTGCACTATTTCAATAAACAAATGCAAAAGATAACCCATATGTTGTCATACTACAAAGGCAAACAAACAATGCGAAGATATCTCTATTAATGTTTACTATACCTATCTGGATGATTTGGAATAGCTTTTCTTAACAAAAGTAACTTTTTTTGACTACATCAACTCAATTCCTTTAAATTATTTGGCTTTGTCTTAAGAAATATCAGGGATTTTAACAATATTGTAGATTCATACATGTTATTGTTCAACTCCTTAGAATACGCTTTAATTGTAAATGGTGTTGAATTTTATCATAAGTAGATCTAATGACCTAATGTTGACTCCTAGAGAAACCATGATGGAACGACATTACTTAAGTCGACTACTTTTCTCTGACCAGGCCACCTTCTGTTTAAATGGCACTGTGAATAGGCAAAATTGTCGATATTGGTCACGTGAAAATCCACACTGGATGGTGGAGGCCCATACTTAGTTTCCACAGAAAGTTAACGTGTGGGCTGGAATTGTTGGGACTACAATATTGGGTCAATTTTTTATTCAAGGTTCATTAGATGGCAAAAAATATTTGGAGCTGCTCCAACAAAACATAATTCCAGAACTTGTCGCACTGTATCCAAATGGTGAAAACCCTAACGTACCGGAAAACTCCATATGGTTTCAACAGGATGGCGCACCGCCACATTACTCGGTAATAGTGCGTAAGTATTTAAACAAAATTTTCCCACGCAGATGGATTGGTAGACGCGGATCAATAGAATGACCAGTTAGATCTCCAGATCTAACCCCATTGGATTATTTTTTATGGGGTTACCTTAAATCCAAAGTTTATTTTAATAGACCGAACAATACTGAGGACTTAAAAGACAGAATTACTTACGAAATTGGAAGAATTGGACCCGAAACAATTATTAACGTTTTGCGAGAATTTCAGTTTCGACTTGGACATTGTCAAGAAACAAATGGCGCGCAATTTGAACATTTAATCTTATTATTTTTTGCTGTATTCTTAAATTCTTGTATTTTTGTTTTATTACATTGTTATAAATATTTAAGATTTTTTTCTCCATAATTTCGTCATGCAATACTCCCTAGAATTTAACGCAATGTATGCAGAAAAATGTGCTCTTTCAAATGACATTTTAAAAAATGGGGGTTGCCATTTAAAAAAAAATGGCGTTGACGTCATAACTTTTAAAAAAATATTTGCAGCACATTTTTTTTAAATAAACAGATTGAGAAATGTATTTAAAAATCGACGGGTCTGAGCGAATTTTTGTCACTTGTTTTGTAACTATTTTAATGAATTTATTCCAACCTTTACCTGCTCACTGTATATAAACTGAAGGAGTTTGCCGGTGTCATAGTCTTAAGTGAAACATTTTGTATGTTACATTTTTTTAAATGTGTGAAAAGGAAGTATGCAAGAGAAATAATGTACGGGACGAATAATAACAAAAATCAATTTTGAAATATATTTTCACTTTTCATCGTATATATGCCTCCCACAACAGATTACTATCTCATGTGCGAGGGCAACGCGCCAGCGGGACCCGATCGCCAGGGACAAGCTCGCGTTTCCAATTAGTCACTAACAGTGGCGAGGGTACAAAATCGAAGTCCTGATGCACACTGGGACACGCTCTGGAGTTACACAATCATTTTTCCTCGGGGCGGGTTTGGGATTGAGTTCGGTGTCCGATATAGAAGAAGGGGTGAAAAAGTAAAAGGTTTAGCAGGATAGAGATTACTTGAAATTTCAAATGAGATTTATCGGATAGAAATAGGATGATAAAGTATTGCCTCTGAAAGGGAAGGCTGATCTAATTTCGGTACGAAATAATAAAAAATATTATTATTAGGTGAAAATAATGACTGCATAATATAATAAGCCTTATTCAAAAAACATCGTGGACGTGAAAGCTATGAACTTGTATTCATTCTTATATTAATTAATATTTTTATATTTCTTGATAGAGGGATTTTTTTTGAAAATTCACTTTTTTATAGCCTTTTTGTTTAAACAAGAGAACTGCTGGACCGAATTCGATGAAATTTCTGTTAGATTATATTAACGTTAGTACATTGGCACCAGAGATGGGCGCGTGACGTGAATTTCACCGTGTCACGCCGTGTCACGACGTGTCACGGCGTGAGCGTGTAACATTAAGGTACCAAATCACGGAAGATTTCGTGAGTGTGCGTGAGTCAAAAGATTCCGTGCGTGAGCGTGCGTGAGATAATATTTATTGTGTTACGCTCATGGCGTGTCACGCCGTGACACGACGCCCATCTCTGCTTTAAAACTTCAAACTGTCGTGTCGTGACAAGAATAAGAAGCGAAGCAACAGATGGAAGATGGAACACGAGAGCGAGAAGGAAGGGGAAAGGACAGGAGACAGGATGGATGATGATTCAAATCAAACTGCGTAATTGCAATCTCTCTTTGCTGCATTCGCCAGTCGCCTAGTCCTCCTGGTCTGGTCTTGTCATGTATACTGTATTAATATTATTAAATGCAACTATTTTTTTAACTAAATTTTTTTTATTATGTGGTGCGGTGGTGGTGTGACTGTGGAGACTGTGGCCAGGGCACAGGGCAGCAGAGCACCACGTGCCGTGCGACTGCCGGGGGCATATGAATGAATCATGCGGTGAAGTTAACTAGCTTCGTGCGTGAGCGAGCGTGCGTGAGTAAACTTTCAGAAAGCGTGAGCGTGCGTGAGTTTGCCTTTACATATATCAATCGTGCGTGAGTGTGCGTGAGCTAAAGCTTTAAAGTCGTGAGCGTGCGGGAGCGTGAGTCAAAATCGACTCACGTGCCCATCTCTAATTGGCACACAACGAACTCGATATCATTTTCTGTTCGCGAGATATCGTATAGGAAAGAAATTGTTTACCCCGTAAATCTATACAGCAAAACAAAAACTTCAAACTTCTTGGTTTGTGTTTAGATTTATCGTTAAAATGGAAAGGCCAAGTATTATAAGTTTGTAATAAAATTGCTAAACATTGTTTTTCCTTAAAAAGAATCAATCATATTACAAGTAAAGTAATGTATCTGAAGCATTTTATCAATCAAGCTTTTAGTCGGTATTACGTTATGGTATCGATGTCGTTTCCATGTTTATTAATTCTAGAATCCCTAAATGTTGTAAAGAATAATAATAATAGCTTTAATTTTCAGAATACCTATCATGATTATAACACAAGACATTGTAATAATCTACAATATGACATGCATAGAATGGAGCTATATAAATCAAATCCTTATTATTACATTGGTGCTGTATTATATAATAATTACCAGGTAGATTTAAACAATGTAGTTATAACAAATTTTGTAAAATGGTAAAAGTCACGTTGTTAATGAATGCTCTTTATCCTGTTGAAGAATTCACGCTATATAACTTTGAGATATATGTATTTTAGGTTAATACGTTTTTTATTTATTTATTTTTTTCAATATTTAATGACTTGTCCTATATCCATTTTGTGATCGTTGGGATTAACAAAAGTATTATTATCAAATAAAATTCGCCTATCTAGTAACGGAGCTTATATTTTTACTATAGCTTTAAGCAAAAAATACAAATTCATTTTATTAGTAACAGGGCACAGAGACAGACAGGACAAAGTCCTGCCAACTTTGTATTTATCGAAGTTAGTGTTGTGAATATATATATAATAATTAGAATAAGTAACAATGCTATACCCCAGTATGAGAGAATTAAACAAGTCACAATTACATTCTTGTATGCTCATGGATTGACAATATCTATAGAGGTATCATTACACATATTGCAACGAAGATGACTGTATAACAAAAGTAAAAATTGTCCATCGCAACCCAGTTTCATCCCGCTAAAAACTTATGTATAGGCTCTGAACGAGAACGCTCATTTTCTAGATAATTTGGTAGATAGTTATAGCCCTTCGGGAGTTCCAATTTTTATCGAATTGTACCAACTTTGTCGATAATCCTTGAAATCCCATCGGAATTATGTTTGAATTGGGAGAGAGTTTGAAAACCGCCCAAGTCAAACACATCATCCCGAATAAGCCTTCGAGTTTTGTTGGACAAACGTCGGTGTTTGCGTTAAGATGGACTTAGGTGCCTGACCAAATTGACACCGCGCTGCTATCAGCTAATGTCCAGTCATCTGGCCTTCTGCCGACTTTACGGGCCCGATTCACTTGAATATGCGAAATTACTGGAAAATGTTAAACAATTTCTCAAGGCAATTATGCAACAGAAAATTTGTTTTAGATTAGATGTATGACTGCCTGTTCAACAGTCAAGACTTGATCCTCACTATATAAAGGCAAACGCACGGTGCCGATTCTGAATTGAAGGGAGGAGGTACGAGCATACTAACATAAGTGCAGCTGGTAAAAATTGGTATATTACTAATAATTACTCAATTAAACAAACCGTGAATATCATAAATACAAAATTTACCAAGCTCAAAATAATTACGAAAAGATTTGGGAGAAACTTAAGCAATAGAATGGCAACTATGTCTGAAAATGTGCAAACATTGAATGTTGTAAATGATGAGGGCCAATATGTTCCTTTTAATAGAGAAAGAACCAAATTATTCCAATAAACATTTTGCTGACAGGTGCGAAGGTAGCGAGTAATAGTATTTTATACAACAAGTGACTATAATGGTGTTTTTTTACAACTGGAGAGTTTATATCGGAGGCGAGTGCTGGATGAAAAGTCTTTAATATTGAAGGTTGGATTAATAATATAATGGACTTGGCGGGCGCCAACCTTAAGTTATCTAATCCTGAGCAATATACGGGTCACAGCTTTAGGAGATCTTCGGCATCACTATTAGCTAGTTCTGAAGCTGATATTCTCACCTTAAAACATCATGGGGGTGGAAATCCTCAACAGTTGCTGAGGGATATATGGAGGATAACACCCGGAACAAAAAGAAAATTTCAAAAAAGACGGTTTCAAACAATACTACAGAAATTATTATGTCTGCCGATGTAGTCGTTGTAAAAATCAGACCAACCACCACATTAATATAAATGAATCAAATATTTTTCGCACATCTGAACCTATAATTCCAGGAATAAATTTAAATAATGTTAGTAACAGTGCTATTCATATAAATTTTCGTTAAATTATGAATAAGATTGTTCATGAAATTTGTTAATTATTAATAAATGTATGATGTAAGAACTTTAATTTGTTGTCTGTTGACTATTAAGTTTTATTTCACACTGTGAAATAAAATTTCTTCATTTCACAAATTTTTCTTCATTTTTCACTTGTCAATAATAATATTGTTTTGATTCATTGAAACTGACAAATAAATGTCATTTTAGGATATGGCGTTACAAAAAATATATTGTTTTACTCATTACCATGAATGCTAATGAAAGATCATTTTCTTGGATCACTACACCTATTAAATATCATTATTAATAGTAAGTCTAGTGTCTAGAGAAATATTATGATTGTAGTTTTTCTCAAGGCCCAATTGTCGTTGTAGTAATACTATGGACACACTGACACATGGCATGTCTTATTTCGCGAAATATTTTCCTCAAATGTTACTAGTGCCTTTAAATTTCTTTATGTAAATCTTTCCTTGAGCTAATGAAACAATTCCCATATATTTTAAGTCTGGTGGCAAGAAACTTAATCTACAGACCGATAAGTATTTTTAATAATTTTATTGAAGTTTTCCAGAAATCATTGAAAAGTAGACTGCAACTCTTTCTAAAAAAATATCAGATTGTGTCTGAGGGTCAATTCGGTTTTACAGAAAACATGTCTACGAACCATACTATACATCTACTAGTATATATTTCAGATAACCTAAAATCGGCCAAAAAAATGTTTAATTGACTTTTCAGATCTAGCAAAAACATTTGACTCTGTTAATCGTAAAACCTTGCTGAAAGAACTGGAAATTATTCGCCGTTAGAAGTATTATTCCATATATTTAAAGACTCTACATGTGACAGACAGCAAACTATCAAAAGTAATTTGACACACGGTGACCGTGACCCATTACTAATGGTCACGGGTGTGCCGCAGGGAACGGTAATAGGCCCTTTATTATTTTTAATTTATATTAATAATATGCCTAGATTAAACCATACAAGCAATTATGTAATATATGGTGGAGACACATGAGAGGAAGCCTAATGTAGAAAACGAATTTTAAGTGTATTTTAGTTAGCTAAATGAAAGCAATAAATAAAAATCGACATAAAAATAATTTGATAATAATACAAACTGTATTTGTTCTAGTATTTCTAAAAGTTTGTATATGACTGATAACGCTATCTTCCGCAGCCAAGCGTCCTAAAGATGATTTTGGCGATAATGTTCTTATCGTTTAAATTTCATATTGAAAATATTGTTTTTTTATTTCGGTTGTTTCATGTAACTTGCTGAATATAAACTATTTTTAATTACATCATTAATTAAAATTATTTTTCTTTCTTTCCAGGTAAGTTACCAGCTAGTACGCTAGGGAATGAATACCTAAGTCGTAAGTAGAAAATTCGATACATTCTTATTATATGCAATTATTTTACTTGCGGTATGAATCATAAAATTATAGAATTAATTTTTTAACTAGTTTGACATTTCGATAAAATTATCATTTTCAGGACACGCTAATAATAATAATTAAAATTGCGAGTCATTAAACTGATGTGGGAAATGATGAACATATTAAGTATACATTTTTATAGATATTGAGTATACCCTATAGACTCAATTAATGTTTCCCGTCTTTTAGCAATCAAGGGCTGAAGAGCAATTATTTCATTTTCTAACTGTTTTTTGAGAATAGAAAAAATCGTGACGTATTGGGGCAAAGCTGACACAATATTCAAATTCAGCAAGCCAAAATACACCAGAATTGATGCTCCATTATTATACTCTTCGCAAATACAAAACGAAGAGTATATTGCATTCGATCGGCACATTTCTAAAACCAGTAATATTGCTCGTAGAGAAAAAAATTTCATATCACTGTGTTGGTGATCGAATTCTGAACAACTTTCAAAATATCCGTCCGTCTGTCTGTCTATCTGTCCGTCCGTCTGTCCGTCCGTCACGTTTCTTGTCAGTACGATAACTTAAGAACGAAAAGTCCGATAGTATTAAAATTTGGACAGTAAGTTAGTGTTAGCTAGAGGAAGAACCCTATTGTTTTTTTAACAAAATCGTTCAATAAATAAAAGAGTTATTCATTTTTGAAATAAAAAAAAGAAACATTTGTTTTGTAATTAAACAAAAAATGTTTGAAACTAATATCATTTACAAAAGAAACTGCGAAGAGTATTCTATAAAATGTGCAACAATTATATAACAAGCGGAGTAAATCGACGAAGAGTATAATGGTTAGCTTGTTATTAATCTAATAACCCAATACTCTGCATTTATGTCAAAACATAAGATAAAATTGTATTCGTTTCTCGGCCCGTAGTATTTTCTCGGAGGTGTACCTCATCCCTGTCCAGGTATTAGCGATGTGTGGGGATGGATTAGACCCGCCACTGCAAACATGCCCCGGGGATGTCGTGTGACGTGGGACGACAAAGAACGTATGCATGAAAAGTTGTCGGCATTTGTGACGCTCAAATGAAAGTACGAGGGTTGTTCCGGGGAAATAATTAGGAAGATGAACAGTACAAGGTAGAGGGCCGTGAAAACAAGTATTAAAAAATGAGAAGCATTCCAAATGTCATTTTTTTATTCCTGCAATTGTTGAGCGAATCATGCAATGTGACGATTTCCTAAATTACACACATCGGCAAAATTAAAGGGAACAGATATAACTTTTTTCTAAATTTTTTCTTGTCCTTAAAAAAGTTTGTCAGGGTAATCATGGAATAGCGGCCCTAGTATCAATTTGTGTTCATTATTTTTGCTTTCATAGTAAAAAAAATCGGTAAAAGTATTTACACAGAACTTCCCTCTTTATTTGTGAATGGCGGACACTCTAAAAAATTATTAATTACGAAGTGACATTGAGAATAATAATCGGAATATAGTTATCACTATTATTACAAAGAAAACCTGTTAACTTTTGGTAAAAAAAATATACAGAGTGCTCATCCAACAGCAAGAATTCAATACTAAATAACATGTGCCAAATAAGGAAGGCTTGCGCAAATACCTTTACACATACCCACCATGGTTGAATAATTTCTTGGGAGGACCACCCTGTACATTTTTCAATAAAACTATAATAGGTGCAGTCGTAGGTGCATATGCCAAATATTATTGCCATCTGTCACATTTTCAGTTCCGCATTCACGTCGTGGAGTGGAAGTATACCAGTGGTTAAAATATTTCATTTTTTTTTAAGTAGGTTTAGAATGTTACGAAACGTGGAAATTTTTATTTCATGTATTCTAGTGGTAAAAAAATTTTTCATCATCTATTCTATAGTAGTGGTAAAAATATTTTCTTGAAATTGGTTTAGAAATTCATGAAACGTAGAAATTTTAAATTTGAGCAAAAACAATTTTGTCCGTCATCTATTTTGTATTTTGTTGTAGTGGGCAAAAATTTGCATTTTTTATTTTTCTTTATTTTTAAAAATTTTTGGAATAGGCTTAGAATGTAATGAAACCATTGAGTTAGAAGGTAGGGAGAAGACATCCTATACAAATTTCCTATACAGAAACGGCATCAGTAGGCGTGGCTAAATGTAGTGACAATATGGTGGTTTTGCCAGACCCGGACTAATTAAAATAATAATAACTTTGTACCCCTACGAGACGGTCTATCTGGATAGCGTAAGTAAATGTTCAATTCAATAAATGCAAGAGTTTTAACAGTTTTTATTTACCTTGATATATAAAATGTACAATGTTATCCTAAAATAAACCATTTGTTTCTATTCTACGAAATATGTAATCTGAGTATATTGAAAAAACATTTAATTAGCTTTTTTTTAATACGGCTCCGTTTGTTATTTACACTACCTATGAAATGGTATTCCCGTTAATTTCATCTTGTCAACGCCATCTCTAGAAGAGCAACTTCTTTTAGCACACGACACCATAGTCCTTTTAATGTTTATTGTCTAAAATTTAACAAACTGTCAGTAAAAATCACAATAAATCGCACGGAAAACAAGCTGTCACTGTTTGACCGAAAAGTAGTAACAAGATGGCGAAATGATGCCGTTTTTAATAACGCGACAGCTTCTCCCTACCTT
Organism: Stenurella melanura; assembly: GCA_963583905.1. Classification (NCBI taxonomy): domain Eukaryota; kingdom Metazoa; phylum Arthropoda; class Insecta; order Coleoptera; family Cerambycidae; genus Stenurella; species Stenurella melanura. The sequence goes on from OY757312.1 coordinate 135,666,789, forward strand.
CTAACTCAATGAACGAAACGTATAAATTTTAAAATTGAGCAAAAAAAATTTCTTCCATCTATTGTAGTGGTAAAAAATTATAGAAACATGTTAGTAAACAAAATTCGAATTCTTTTTTCTGAAATAGGCTTAGCATGTCATGAACCGCGGAAATTTTAAATTGAGGAAAAAAATGTTTCCATCTATTCAATAGCAGTGGTAAAAAAAGACTACATATTTTTCCAAAAATATTTTCATTTTTTTTTCAGCTTTAGAATGCCATGAAACGTGGAAATTTTAAATTGGGCAAAAAAAAGTTTTGCCATATATTCTAGTGGCAAAATTTTTTAAAAAAGCGTTGGTACAAAAAAATTTTTTTTTTTCTGAAATAGGTTTAGAATGTCATGAAACATGAAAATTTTAAATTTGAGCAAAAAAATTTTGTTTCCATCTATTATAATGGTAAAATATTTTTCAAAAATGTTGGTAACAAAAAATTTTCTAAATTTATTTTTCTGAAATAGGTTTAGAATGCCATGAAACGTCGAAATTTTAAATTTGATAAAAAAAAAATTGTTTTCATTATTTATTCCCTTTAGACGGTCCACCACTAATTCTCAAAACAGTATTGTATATTTTCCAGTGAAATTTTAACCATTTCTTCGCTGACAGTAGCGTTAGCTACCCACCAAATTTGACTGTTCTCCGTTAAGTAGGTTTTTTAGTTAACGCATCAACAAACAGACAGACAGACTGACGGAATTGAAAAACTTATATTCTTGTAATCTTCATAATCTGAAACGTGAAAATCCGAAAAAATCTCGAAGGGTGATTTTTTCTCGAATACAATACTTCCCTTCGGTATGCGAGGGAAGTAAAAATAACTTTAAAATTTTAAAAGAAATTTGTAACTTTTGAACAGCTGCGCCGATCTGCATCTAGTAATTTAACCTAAAGATATCATAGAAAAAAATTGTGAAAAAATATATTAATCGTCACAAAATTGATGAAAAAAAGTTCAGCAGACATAGTAGTTTAAACCCGGGACCTTTCGCACCGTAGGCGAGAACATTGCCTATGCGCCAACCGTACAGCTGATGATGAACACGGCAAGGAATAAATAGTGAGACAAATGATATCTCGCTTCTTTATTCGTCCGCCGCAGCAGCACTAATGCGTCCCTGCTCGATGCTGCTCTCTCCGTACCTCCTTTTGTTGAACAGGCGGTACAATATCGATCGGCACCGATCGACTACACCGCAGCGCTTCCCACATAGTAACAGGCTCCCGGTCAGTATTAAATCATCTGACCTTGATACGCTCATGTCGACGGACTTGAAAAAACTCATAGCTTTTATCCTATACGCTATACGCGAAACATTTCCAATGTTAAAAATAAAATGTCTTTGTTTATTTTTTTTAATAATTATGTACTCACAATATGATTACCGATTTTTTTTATAGACTTTTAGGGTGCTATTCTATAACACACTTTTTTTGAATCGATGTAAGCACTAGAAGGACCTTGAAATAAATAAGACGCCATCTTTTGTTAATTACATAAGCACACAAAGGAAAAGCCAATTTTCTGAGGTTTCACATATGTACTCCCATGTATCTTTGACCGTTGAACACGTTCCTGATGTCAGTTTTACAAAATTAGGCCAGTATTTTTTCTTAACCATGAACAAGTTAAAACAGGCCAGAATAGGGTTTAATAGTATATTACACACCGAGGTGGAAAGTGTTTCATTGTTATCGAGAGATGAGAAAGTTGACTGAGTCAACTAATTCTCGAGACAGCAATGAAACTTTTCACCAAGGTTTGTATACTATTTTATTCACAATCATCCTCCTTAATGAAGAAAAAGCCAAATAAACCGTTTAAAATTCTTATGTCAAAAGACAAATCTCAAAGTGACGTCCCCTCGTTTTTAATATTCGGGTTGGAAAGTGGCCACTTTCCAACCCGAGATATTACTTTCCAACTCGACATATCACTTTCCAACCCGAAATGTCATATTTCAGTTCAGTTGTTGAATTAAATTAGAAATGTCATACTTTCTAACTTTTGACATGCAAGACAATTTGATTATTAGTGTATGATTGTGAATAAAATATAAATTAAAGATTTCAAATTAGTAGATCATGTATTCGTGTATTTTTTACAGCTGAATACGATACCGATGTCAGTTTCAACCCGTCAGGTCGTGACTTCTTATTCTAATTTTTTATTTTCTGTGGTACCGTACTCTTTTGTCTTCAAATGATCTGCGTAATGGTTTTCTTTTTCGTTTCATTCCTTTCGTTTTCACATCCCTTTTCAATGTCCAACAGTAGTCTGCCATCAGATTGAAATCTACGCTCCTTATCCTTTATGTCCTGATGAAAATGTTCATCGTACTCTTCCCCATAATCACCTAAATTCTCTGGAAACTGGTCTATATGAGAATGCGGGAAATGTAGTTTCAAATTCATTAGGCAACCTAATTTCCCAAATTTTTCTTTCAAAGCACTGATGAGCAACATGCATGAATTTTAGAAATGCAATAATTTATTATTTTTTCGTTATATATGTTATATAAGTTGAGAAAGTAATGAAGAAAATGTATTAAAAAAATGTGTAGCCTAAATAAACGACTTTGAAATTTAAAATTATATGGGAACATATCCACGTGACTGAAAACACCACGCTATTGGTCTGACGTCATTCGGCATAATATCTAATGGTCGTCTATCTGCCAAGGGGTTAAATCGTAAATTGTTTTGTGTTTTATAAATGTGTATTGATATTTTCATAAAAGAAATCATTCATTTATTTATTTATTTTAATTATTAAGTGGTAAAAATGACGGACAGTGGGTTTTTACGGGGCCAGAGTGACAATTTGCCCGTTGTTGATGTGTTTATGATGACAAACTTTTTTGCTAGTAATACTGATTTTATTAGTGCAGAAATTGGAGGTACTAAAGCAACAAGGTATGTGTCATTCATTATTCTAAACATGAATTCAATTGTGCCCATTTTTATCCTTTTACTGTAGTTAAATATAACAAATTATTTATGTACATAACCTCAAAATAGGTAAACAAGGCAATGTTTTAATGTTATATTAATTAATATTTTTCATCTTAGAAAGCTTTACTTTTTTATATAATAAATACCTCCCGTCACTTACTAAGTACGCACTTTTAGGTAGGTAGGTACATTAATAGTAAAAATAACTGTCGACATACATAGGTATATATAAATATATAACTGGATAATATGTAGAACGTCGAGAAGTTACATTATTCCCACCGTTATTATACATTTATACATTTTAATTCAAGGTTCCTATTAACAGAAGTTAGTAAACTTTTGTATTCCTATAAATAGGAAAGTGACTAAATTCACCATGATATGAAAAATTGACAGCTGCAGTAAATAATTTTTTTAACCTTTAATTAGAACATAAGACAAAAATAAAATACTGGAAAGATAATGTTTTTTAGTGATCTATTCATCTGTGATGTTTAAAAAAATTATGCATTTTGCTCATTAATCTGCGTTCCTTTAAATTTGCCGCGCTGTGTACCTTCGGTGTATTCTTTTGCATGCTCGGGTTAATATTCAGTTGAAATACAACAGTTTACGTTCTGCATGAAAAATGCGGTTTTTAATTTTTCGACGAAAACAGACTAGCGTGATTTATAGTGCAGTTAATTCGAATAGAGTAGGACTATCACGTGACCTGTGCGGTAATAAAATAAATCTTAAAAACAAGGGAATAAAGATTACGGTTGACACGGCAGGGGAATAGATGATCCTCCTCTATTTGAATTATGTCTGTTTTTTTTACTAACAATCTAAACTCAACACAGCGCAAAAATACTTTCATTTGTAGCAGTTGTCAATACACAGGTATTTTGTCCCGGTTACATGAATTTTTTTGCCACTTTTGTAAGACAGGATACAAAATTTTGGTAGTAATAAATTGTTCAGTAAATAATTCCATTTTGCTTAATAAATCATTGTAAGTGAGCAGTAGTTAACAAAATTGTACAAAGTAAACAAATAGAAATGATCAGTAAAATAATACATGTTCCACGGTTATTTAGGAAAAGTGACCAGTAATACACACATGCACAGTTTATTAAATTTTGTACGATATACAGCACGCAATAAAGATATATCAAATACACACTCTTTTATTTTCCTTCAAAAATATAAATCGATCAGTGAAAAGCACAAGTAGCACAAGCACAGTAAAAAAAACCGCTGTCTAAGTGTAATAACTGGGGTTTTATTCCCCTAATTACATGATTTAATTAGACATTACCATTGGCAGAGTACGGAGTGTCCCAATTACTTTTATAGACTCCGTCGATATTATAGTATATCCATCGAAATCAAAACTGTGCTTACCCTTTTCTTTCTAGGCGATTTTATCCTTTTTGGGTGTCCATCAACCAGGTTACTTCACAAACAAACTTTACTGAATATAAAATGAACTTAATTTCATGACAAGCAAATAAAACACGTGATTTCTCAAAACACTTAAATCACTATATTTACATAAGAAAATGGAAGCAAATGAAATTGACAATAACAAACACTTAAAGACGATTAAATAAATTAACAACCGATAATTACACAATATTAAGAAATGAAATGGTCCACGGCAAGTTCAAATTCTTTTAGCTGAATCGCGACCGAATATACCTAGATCACACTAATTTTCTACTTATTAAAACCGGCAAAATACTGAACCAATGTACTTAAACTTTAAAATTGAAAAAGGTTCGCAAAACGAGAAGTTACTATACCCCGTAGATAGATGATGACCGAACAAAAGTTAAACCAAGAGTGAAGATGTTATCTTAATCGAAAAAAGACGTTTCAAAAGTGGGCAGTAAACTTTAAAAGCTCGACCAATTAGGATCTTCGTTACTTTAAACCGTACGCATTTGAAATTACCTAACGGACCATGGCATTTATCATATGGCCTAGCTAAACATTTTATTTCCACTCAAACAGATGAAAAAAACCCCTTTTGTTCCTTACTTTGCTTTTGTATGGGGGAAAAAATCTGCCTTAAGTGGTCTATCTATCTTATGGTCTATTACATAGGTTCCTGGAAGCCTCTATCAACTGCTTTAGTCCTGAAAATCTCACTAGACCACCCGGCGAGGCCTTATTTCACAAGCTCGACTAACAAAAGAGAATTGGACATAAAATAATTTGGATGGTTATTTATTGTTTCCAAGTGGCTAACGTCGACTACCTAATAAAGAGTAAGGTTACACAAAGCACGTTTCCTTGACTCTAAAATAACATAAAACAGATGTATCTATGACCGGTATTTTACGATAGTTTACTAAAGTCTCGACCCATCAAAATGTTACCAAGATCAGAATACGGTTCTTCTGTTGCACAGGGCCGGACTTGGCTCCCTTAATTTGACTTTTGTTACATTGCCCCCTCCTTAGATTGAAGCATATTGGTTTTTCATGACTAAAACAATTGATTCGATCCCAGTATAGGTTGATTACAAAAGTTTAAAATTAATTATCTACTAGGGTCCCCGCGATTCCCGTCACGATCACTGAGTAACTTGTTCACTGACACTTACATTGAGTTCCGTCGCTGTACACCAAGTCTAAGGTCACCTGATGTCGTCTTCGCGGATGGGCAACCACATTTTTGGCAGTACTAGTTGTCGTCATTGGTTACTGCAGCCCGTCTCTCGCTGGTCGAATCGTCCTGCTTTGAAACTGGCTCTGTCCCCCTGGATTGCTCTCCGTGGCTACTCGTTGGCGGTGGCTCTGGACGTGGTCGGTGGTCTTCCCCTGGACCTCGTGGCCTCCTCCTTGCGGAACCTGGCTCTCCTCATCGGTCCGACGGTAGTGGGGATGTGGAACCTGAAACTCATCAGTACGTGTAAGTTCTCTGTGAATACGTAAGAACCATATACGCCTGTTTTCCGCTGGATCCTTCTCCTGACTGGGGTGTTCGTCCTGATGCCCTCTCTGTTGTGGTTTTTCCCCTGTGGAGATCCGTGTCCCTACCTCGGTCGGCGCGTAGTTTGCGGGTCCCCTGGCGTGTTCGTGGCCCTAAACCTTCTTACTGACCTAGAATTAAACTTAAAGAAAAACACAAAAAAAATTACAGACAAAAAAAACGTTCCTTCGGAACGCGAACAATCGGTGGCCCCGGATGGATGATAGGAACGGCGCGATCTTGGTTACCTTATTTCCGGTCCGTATTTTTCTTTCGATTCCCCGGCTGTTTCTTGTATCGATTTGACGTTTCACTAGTTGCCTTGCTGTCCCATAACGTGTTTATATTAGTAGAAATAACTACTCTAATACGCACTACCCTTTTCAGTCTGTAACCCTCCAAGTGATCCCTGTCCCCTCTTCTCTCATCCTTAGCCGTATAAGGAGTCTTGCCGGGGCACTGTTCCGAAATCGGGCTAACCTCGGACAGACACCAAGTGTATAAGGAGGGGGGGGTGGAGTGAGAAATGTCTGTGGTATTGTAGTGATTGAGAATTTCCACGACCAGGTATTCATTGAAAAACTAAGTCGTAGCTTAGACTGTTGGAATATGTGCGTCTTCACGAAATCGTGCATCATCTGGGTGTTTCTGAAACTACCCCCCATTTGCTGCTTTTTCGACTCGGAAGTTGTAGTCAGCGTAGTCGTGGAATTCTTTGGGCTATTGCATGATCTCTTCAGTTTGACAGTCGCGATCCGCGGTGCAACCCCCAATTCCTTATATCATATCCGTATGAGTTGCCCCGTGTCGCGGTACTGTCAAACTTGTCGTACGTTTTTCGGGTGGTGTCCCAGGAGTCGTAGACTTGTTCACCACGGCAGAGTCTGAGTGGTACCATACATCTGAAGGGCGTATTTCTGTGGCCACGCGGCTTGGGGCCCTAATCACCTCTCCTACTCGGGGTATCCGGCTATTCCCGCAACGATCGCTCCGATCCGCTCGCAGCAAACAGTCACTGTCGGAGACAGCGAACGCTACTCCTCCTGCTGGATTATTGTTTTCTATAATCTGTTGTCCTTTGGAGAGCCCGTCACTGGTTAAAAGGTTAAACTACAACCGCATAAGTTCATTTCACCCCAGTCCAACCTTAGGACCATATTGGAAAAAACTAACCTTCCATTTCCTTTGGAGCAATTACTAAACCTACTTCAAAATTTCAGTTCTGCTCCGCTAACCCGTTGTCATAACTTTGGGGAGGGGGTAAAATGTGCTTATTATGCCAAATATATCTCTTGGATATATTACCTGGTCATAGTTGAAAGAAAGGGAGTATTTCTACTAACATCAACGTTTCCCGTATACTTATTTCTTTATAAATTACTTGCTTCGACACGCAACTAGCGAATACCCTGTATGTTGAACACTCCTTAACTATACTTCATCTCTATCTCGTTCGATGCTCGTCACAATTTACCCGACATACGGCGATCCGGAATTCCTATCCGCTTACATGGGTAGGGGAGAAGGAAAAACAAAAAAAAAGAAATAAACCCTAAATGTAAAACATGAGATGAGAACAAAAAAATACATCATATTTCCTGGACCTGAAAAGAAAAGCGACACTGCATTAGTCTATACCAAACCTTCTCTTTCCATTTGTCCCTATCCTCGGTATTTCTCTCATCTCCTCTTTTTGTTCATCTCCCCCCTACTCATTTGTTGGACCCCAAAAAGAAAATTCACAGTCTCACGGCCGGTGTTCTCCTCCAGGTTTTCGTACCTATTACTAAAGCCTCTAATTTTATAAAAATAAAATTCATAAAAATCACCCTAGCTAAAACTGTTACCCAGTGAAATATTTTTTTTTTCTTCTTTTATCACCATTCTTAAAACTCAATGCCATATTTCACTCATCATTCTATCTAAAGGGAAAAAAATATTTGTCTTGTTAATGCCCTAACTTCTTCTAGAGTTGTATAAACTCGATATATCTACATTTAATCTTATAATAATCAGAGAATATCCGTAACTCTTTTTGACTTGAATAAAACACTTAGGCCACACAAAGAAACTGAAATTATGCAACTATATGCCTTTTATCTAACACAAAATGATAGTCTAAAAGCTATTTCTTATATTTTCTACCTAATGTTTACCATATGCTCCTGAATGAGCTCAGCCTCTTTAACAATAGCATGATTTTGGCCCAAAAGAAAACAAAAATCAAAATGAAATCCAAAAAATTAAATAAAAATTTTCTTTTCTTATCTTTCTATCGTCTCTGATATTTTCTTCAAAACGTAAATATTCTAATTGTATAGTTCGAAAATGATGGGCTCTCTGTATTGTTTTATTTCCAAAAATGTACTCTACATTAATTAATTTATAAAATTTAATTTACTGGCATGTACCTACTATTCTAATGTATTGGCCTCCGACTTATTACTGTCTATCATCATTGGGGTTACGGACGACATTGTATCCAAGCTTTCTGTGACTAAATTGCCTGTATTGGCACGCCCCTGTAAACGTTTATTACACCTGTAAAGCTTATTGCCCTTAAGATTGCCTTTATTCATATTAACTAAACTCTAAATTTTCCAGAGGTGGAACACCTGAGACTGCAAATTTCTTATCAGCAACTTCTTACCCCGGTTTTTGTCTTGAATTTTGTCTGCCATGTTTAACAACAAAGAAATATTTCTAAATCCTTGTTGGACTCTCAGCATAACTCCACTCTACGATCATCATCTATCCTTTTATTCACTAACAATATTCAATTCACAAAGTTATCTCAGAAGAGCCCTTCAGGTAAAACCTTAACTTTCTCTGCGTACCTCTGCTTTTTCTTATATCACCCTGACCCTGCACTCTAACCATAGGTGTACTATTTATTTAATTAATTTTAATTAATTTGTCTGATAACAATAACGCGCCAATTCCGTTCACTTTGAGAATACCTCGCGCAAAATTATTGACTGGACCCATACGGTGCATTTCTATTCTATAACGCTGGGTTTATATGCCCCCTGAAATGCAATGTATACTTTTCTTTTTCTTCTGTCGCGATTTCTGAGTCTCTAAATTTGGATACTAATTAATTTCTGTTTATTCTACTCGTCTAATAAAGAAAAATTATATATCTGCTCATCTATACATGTATACTCACACATACATTAGTACGCCTCCATGCCTATTTACCTATAGATATTCATTCTCATCTACCTACGTCAAAATTCATACATTTTCACATATCTATATACTCGACATGTACACACTCATATACGTACACATATGCCCATATACATGTACAGACTCGCCAATCAATAAGCAGTACCAGCACTGTCTCCCCCGTAAATGGTTCAGAAACAACAAAACCCTAGGTAATTTTCTTGTTTCCTGCATTCCGAAAAGAAACAGGTGATTGCACCTGGCTTAATTCATGAATCGAAAATTAATTTCTCCAAATTGAGAGGCTCAACCCTATCGGTAACTTTCTACCTGTAGTTATTATGCAAATTTTAGCGGTAAATTTTGTACGTGCCCTCTTTTACTTTGACCTTCAAGGGTATATTAAAATTTGCGATTTTCAACTCTAGTTCTTTATATTTAACAAATAAGGAAGTTTAATTACTCATGAGATATATTCTAGAACTCGTCATATACCTAAAAGTAAAAAGACCTAACCAGTCGTGAATTAGCTAAATTCTCTGTGCAATTTTGATCAAAATATATAAATGTACCTCGAATCACTAGGTTTCGTGCAACCAATTAATATTTAAAAAAAAATTTAATTCGTACCACTTCACACCATTTATGTAAATTAATTCGAGAAGTTCTCCAACAAAAAAAAACACTTCTGTTACTTTTCAAGAGAAAGGGCAAATTTTCTCTAAACTAACCAATTCTCTTAACCCAAATACAAAAAACAAACTACTTTACCTGTAACCAATTGTGCATGTGATGTCGCAACAAAAAAAAATAATAATAAGGGGATACTGTAACCAAAATTGTATAAAAAAAAAATATTTTTAAGTTCTTATTATTTATCGATAAATCATTAATCAATTACTTAAACAATGGCCCAACTCTGAAACAAGCAAACGAACTATTGGAAAACTATATCTTGGCCTGAACGTGGTGCCAGAGGGAAATTTATGTACATTAACATAGCTTATATTTCCAAATTTCACTTTATTCGATAGTCTAATTGCGATTTTTCGTTTCGTTTTAGTGTACCTTGCACAAAATCTACTATTACAATTTCCGCGGTCAGCTGTGTCTCTGAAATGAGATAGGTACTCTAAATTACTTTCTGGCTAGCATTTTAACATTTTATTCCTTACTTACTTTGAATTTTATGAACATATTGAATTACTACTACTTTAAAGTGAGAAAGCAAACCAACAATAATCAAAATATATAAATAGCTCTTGTTTTCTGCCTGAATGACCTACCTACTTAAATTCTCTGTACTTTCTTTCGTGTACTTGCTGTTAACGTGAAGTTATAGTAATTTATTCTAACATAGTAATTTAATCTGGGAATGCACATATTTCAATTTACAACAAAATCACCTAAACACCTTGAAAAACACGGTTTTCGCTTACGTAACTTAGGTTTTCGGTATATCATACATTTGGAAAACAACCGTAATTTATTTCATTGAGTGACCTATATACTCTATCTATCTAAAGTGAATATTCCCGCGAAAAGTTCCTATTTCGAATTACAATGACTTGTTTATCTTCGCTACCTGTGCGACAGTGCTAATTGTTTCTGTGCATAAATAATTTTATAACGTGGTTCCCGTGTCATGCTTAGCTATCCAACATTTCTACCTATTTTAGCTACTGATTGCATCAACCCGTATATTATAATAATCCCTGGACGAATTGTCCTTTTACTTTTTAAATAAAATCTTATTTATCTCGTGCCACTTTCCTTGGCTAATGTAGTTACTATTTATTTTACTGCAATTTGCTCGGTATTTACTCTTTGTGATGACCAACTCCTACAGGTACCTAAGTTTATAAATAGGGTTTTGTCCGAACGAGGGTGCAATAACCTCGTTTACTGCAATAATTTAACGCTAGGTCCGTATTTTTAAATTTTACTCGACAATATATCTCTACATATCGTTTCGCTAAATGCCCTACTTCACAACAGATCAGTAAAATTCCCTTTTTATTCTCAACACTCGGTAAATAGGAGCACTAATTTCTACATATACTTTGTTTATTGCTTTGACACAACCTTAATTCTTTTATACACATATAACCTTATGAATTGCCTATTGTAGTTACGTTTCAGGGTATTTTTACTTTGCTATCTAGGACTTAAACACAAGCCGTTCTTACATATACTATAATATGCTCCACCAATGATAATCTTTTATTTTTCACCTCTACTTCCTGTACTCATTTTAATTTACTCTACTTGACACATTCCCGAATCATTACTCTAGCAAAATAAATTAATTTTAAGAAATTCTCAACGTACTAGTATAATTTTACTAGTTAAAAAAACTTTTACTCTTGAAATCACTAATTTAAACACTCTTAGGTAATTTTAATACAAGATCAACAACGAAAAATGACATATGTTAATACGTAGGTTCATTTTAAAAGACGAATTTTGAAAATTCTAAAAAATGCAGTGACTCAATTAATTAACTTGAATATCAATTGGCTATGCAAATTTTTTCCTTAAAAACATCCTTTTTAGACTGCGCCACTGTAATAACTGGGGTTTTATTCCCCTAATTACATGATTTAATTAGACATTACCATTGGCAGAGTACGGAGTGTCCCAATTACTTTTATAGACTCCGTCGATATTATAGTATATCCATCGAAATCAAAACTGTGCTTACCCTTTTCTTTCTAGGCGATTTTATCCTTTTTGGGTGTCCATCAACCAGGTTACTTCACAAACAAACTTTACTGAATATAAAATGAACTTAATTTCATGACAAGCAAATAAAACACGTGATTTCTCAAAACACTTAAATCACTATATTTACATAAGAAAATGGAAGCAAATGAAATTGACAATAACAAACACTTAAAGACGATTAAATAAATTAACAACCGATAATTACACAATATTAAGAAATGAAATGGTCCACGGCAAGTTCAAATTCTTTTAGCTGAATCGCGACCGAATATACCTAGATCACACTAATTTTCTACTTATTAAAACCGGCAAAATACTGAACCAATGTACTTAAACTTTAAAATTGAAAAAGGTTCGCAAAACGAGAAGTTACTATACCCCGTAGATAGATGATGACCGAACAAAAGTTAAACCAAGAGTGAAGATGTTATCTTAATCGAAAAAAGACGTTTCAAAAGTGGGCAGTAAACTTTAAAAGCTCGACCAATTAGGATCTTCGTTACTTTAAACCGTACGCATTTGAAATTACCTAACGGACCATGGCATTTATCATATGGCCTAGCTAAACATTTTATTTCCACTCAAACAGATGAAAAAAACCCCTTTTGTTCCTTACTTTGCTTTTGTATGGGGGAAAAAATCTGCCTTAAGTGGTCTATCTATCTTATGGTCTATTACATAGGTTCCTGGAAGCCTCTATCAACTGCTTTAGTCCTGAAAATCTCACTAGACCACCCGGCGAGGCCTTATTTCACAAGCTCGACTAACAAAAGAGAATTGGACATAAAATAATTTGGATGGTTATTTATTGTTTCCAAGTGGCTAACGTCGACTACCTAATAAAGAGTAAGGTTACACAAAGCACGTTTCCTTGACTCTAAAATAACATAAAACAGATGTATCTATGACCGGTATTTTACGATAGTTTACTAAAGTCTCGACCCATCAAAATGTTACCAAGATCAGAATACGGTTCTTCTGTTGCACAGGGCCGGACTTGGCTCCCTTAATTTGACTTTTGTTACATAAGGAATCACTACTTCCACATTCAGATTTTTCATCAGTCACTTTAAAGGAAACATCTTGACTAGATTTGCACTCTAGTATGTGAAAATTGCTGGTCACAGAATTTTAATAATATTGGGAGCAGATGTCTAGTTCCAGATGTCGTTATAATACATACGTGTCCAAAATTTCAAGTGGATATCTCGATTTCGTTTCATCAACCCCTTTAATAATGGATTAAGGGTGGTGGGGGGGTTAAAAAATATTACTAAAAATTATGAGGCCCTGGCTTCTAGGACATACGCCGAATTTAAAGTTTCTGTACCTTTACCAGCTCGCTTTACTTATTTTTCCCTATTTACCACCAATTACCCCCACTCGTTCAATGCAATCATGTCAAAATATAATCCAGTTTAAGTTATCGTTATACGTGTTACAAATTTCAAGTGAAAATCTAAATTCAATTTTATCAACTCTTTTAATAAGGGAGTGGGGGTGATGGGGGGGATGGAAAATATTATGGAAAAATCTGAGGCCATCGCCTCTACTATATACACCAAATCACAAATTTCTATACTCTTACCAGCTTGCTTTACTTAGTTTCCCCTATCTACCACTATTTAACCCCCAACCCTTCAACGGAATCATCTCAAAATATAATCTAGTTCCAGATGTCGTTATAATACATAGGCGTACCAAATTTCAAAAGGCTGTTGAAAAATAATATAACTAATCTGAGACCTTGGCTTCTAGCACATACACCGGATTTCAAGATTCTGTACTCTTACCGGCTTGCTTTACTTATTTTCCCCTATTTACCCCTATTTAACCCCCAACCATTCAACGAAATCATTTCAAAATATAATCTAGTTCCAGATGTTGTTATAATACATACGTGTACCAAATTTCAAATGAATATCTCAATTTTATTTTAGCAACCCCTTTAATAATAAGGAAGGGGTGATGGGGGTTGAAAAACATCAAATTTTAAGTTTCTGTACTCTTACCAGCTTGCTTTACATATTTCCCCATATTTACCCCTATTTACCCCCCAACCCTTCACCAAAAACAATCCAGTTCCAGATCTCATTATAATATATACGTGTACAAAATTTCAAGTCAATATCTTAAACCGTTCCGGAGAAAGCGTGCGGACAAAAAAAGTTACAGACAGACAGTTTTACTCGACGTTTCATGAAATTCTAAACCGATTTCAGGAAAAAAAATTTTTGAAAATTTTGTGATTTTCCTCGGGGCTAATTTCCCTGTCTTCAGGCCTTAATTTCCCCATTTCTAGGTACTTTAGCTTAATACGGATAAACATCTTGCGTTCGCAAAGTACATGTTCCGTAGTGTCTGTTGTAGTAGTAGTCTAAGAGCTGGCTACAGATGTAGGCATGTAACTCAGTGTAGTCAAAATTTTACCCAGTACAGGTTCGATTCTTACCGACATAGTGAGAGGCCGGCCGCCAGAAGGAAGTCTGGAAGGATAACGGGTGGGTGGATGGTCAAAGATGGAATTTTTTCAAGTAAAAAAATTGATAAGATGTGGTAATGACAATTTGCAGAATGATTGAAGACAGTATAATTAAGTAGGGAAATCGCCAGAGGGGTGAGAGGAAGGTAAATGGCTGTCAGAAGGCGCCAAAGTTGCAAAAATGTCGCAATTTTTATGTGATCAAGTGCACTTCTGACAATTTACGTACTTACATATTTTTTGTTTCAAAATGAACTGATGTGCAAAACTCCAGAAGGGTAAGTGGAAGAAAAAGAGAGAAAATACCGATGATAAAAGCGTCAGCGCCTTATTCGATGGACCAGTTTTCTCTCTATTCTCACAATTTACATCATCAAGTGTACTCCTGACGATTTGTCGACATAACTTGGAGATGTTAACTGCCAGAAGTCAATTAGGAAGACATAATTATTAGTTTTATTTACAACAAACTTCTCTAATATTATAGAGATATTATATAGAGAATATTAGTCGAAGAGTGTAGACGTGTCTTTTCGCGAGTAGCTATTTTTGTGTTATTCTAATCTTTCGATACCGACATTAGAAAGCATTCCTGCTGATGATTGTGTTTAGTTATGAACATTTAAAAATTGCATGTTTTTCTTTCTCCGACGAGACTAATTGAAATTTCAGCAGATTCCTAGTTTCGAATCCTGTACGGGTGTACTTTTTTTAATTTGTTTTGAATTTTCTGGCTGATATTTCTTATTCGAAAATTAAATTTTACGTCTTACATAATTTCTATAGTTAAAAACAACTACACAAAATTTCAGAGCTACACTCAAAGATTTTATTTCAATTAAAATTAACGCGTTTGACTGACCGTCCACGCTTCCCACCCCGGGAGCTACTTCGGGCTGCAGAGCTATGTATTTTTCAGCTAGTAGGGTGGGTCTCTATATAAAAATGTTCACTTCACCTTATCATTTTTAATTTATGTAGCCAGCTATTAATAAACATTCCTTTCATCCTTTAAGCACGATGATGTATTTTTTTGATCTGTTTATGATTTAAAATTTTTAATGTTATTTCTTCCGGACTTAGTTTAATCTTTAAATCAGTTTGTTTGTTTGTTTGGTAAGAAATCAGCGAATTTGTCTTTTAGTGAACAAAATAACACAAAAATAGCTGCTCACGAAAAGACACGTCTACTCTCTGACTAATATTCTATCTCTATATTATTAGAGAAGTTTGATGTAGTAAAAATAATAATTATGTCTTCCTAATTAACTTCTGGCAGTTGGCGAATAATTTCTTGAACATCTCCAAATTATGTCGAGAAATCGTCAGGAGTACACTTGATGATGTAAACTGTGAAAATACAGAGAGAAGTGGTCGATCGAATAAGGCACTGACGCTCTTATCATCGATATTTTCTCTCTTTTTCTTCCATTTGGCCTTCTGGCGTTTTGCACATAAGTTCATTTTGAAACAAAAAATAAGTACGCAAATTAACAGAAGTGCACTTGATCACTTGAAATGTTTGAAACATTGGCGCCTTCTGGCGGCCCTTTACCTTCCATTCACCCTTCTGACGATTTTTTCCCATTTTTTCCCCACTTATTTATTCTGTCCTCAATCATTATGCAACTTTTCATTACCACACCTTATCAATTTTTTTACTTGAAAAAATTCCGTCTTTGACCATCCACCCACCCGTTATCCTTCCAGACTGCCTTCTGGCGGCCGGCCTCTCACTATGTCGGTAAGGAGCGAACCTGTTCTGGGTAAAATTTCGACTACATTGAGCCACATTGTTACACCGCATAAAAAAAAATGACAAAAAAAAAAAATGATTAAAATAATAATGATGGAGTAAAAGTTAATAGTAGGGTAATATTAAATTCAAAATAAATAAGAGATAGTTAATAATTGATTAACATCTGCAATAATATCTGATAATATCTCTATTTAATAGTGATGCAAAGTGGGGATTTATTGAAAATTGAGAGTGCACTAGGTGTAGCAAATTTGTTTTGAGTGCGCCACCCCAATGGCTCTCATCCACGAAGTGGCCCACTGCACGGTCTAGCTCGAGCTGGGGTGGGTTTCCTTGAGCCTTGATGTCGTTGGAGAGGGTCTTGGTTCACACAACACCCACACAGAATTAAAACTCGAGTTACTAACTATAAAGTTTATTATAATGTGCAATAAGGCAGTGAATAATTAATTTATATCCAAAAAAAAATGTGGAAATGTATATTATAACGTATATGATATATTTATATATATATATTAGAAACAATGGTATCACACGCGGATAATAGGACAGGCCTAAACTGTCCCTACTTCTTAAAAAAAATATGTATTACATTTAAAAGTGGGCGTTACGTGATCATGTAACCGCAAGTACAGTAAATAACCAATTATAAGAGACTTGTTAAAACGAAAGTAAAGCTGCACACGGCACTGGCCTACACAATATAATAAAATATAAGGGGAGTATACCCCCTTGAGATAAATACAATAACACTGATTAAAACACTATATTAAAAAAAATATCATGAGCTGTTACTTATCTATAACGGTGGTGGTAGTGGGCGTCGGGACGCTGTAGCTTCCTTCACAACGATGACTAGGCGGGAGCGGTGATTACGACTGGCGAAGACGGGCACATGGAGCTCCGACAGCTTAATAACACCTCGCAACAATCCCAAATAAGTCCTCCAATTGACTAAGGGGGTGGCAGATTGATCCGGGGTTCCTGATTAATAATAGAACCCGGAACAACAGAACATGTAGCCGGAACGTGCAGCAAGGGGTAGGTTGCCAGAGAATGGATGCCAAAATATGAGGCAATAAGAATAAGATAAAAAAACGGAAGAAGAAAAGAACCGCATAAACTGCGGTTCTCCTGTTTTATTCTAGAAATCCAGCCGTCGGCAATCTCCCGAGCTCCAGGGAATGACGTACACAGCAGCTCGAGTTTAAACCACAAATCCGACAACACAGTCGACAAGTTGATCCGCATAAACAACACAAGACGGACACAACTTAAAACACCTCGAGGTATAGATCCCAAGAAAATATTTGGACGTTTTATATAAACAACGTTTGCCCTCGGAGGTGACTAGGCATAAACTGACCTCCCAAAATGGCCCACGGGCCTTCCAGAGCTCAAGTCGAAGTTCTAGAAGCAAGAAAAAAAACAGGAAATTGAACCAGCTGATATAAGCAACTCATGCGTATAAGTGACAGTACATTTTCCGTCGAGGGAGAAATGATCCAATTCGCCCAAGAAAATACCTCCTGGGACAACCCACGTAACAACCAACATTGCTCTAACATTTCCTACATGCATATTATCTAACCTACGAGTTTCGTTGAGTAATAATTCAGCGGTTGTGCATGGCCCTCTCTCTCTATCTCTCTCTAGGTAGGTACCGGCGCAGTCATATTTTACAGAGCGCTCTAGAGTTACACTGTGACGTTGGGTGATATTCTATTCGCGAGGCGGGTTGTAAGCAGTTTAATTTTATGCTTGCCTACCGACACCAAATTTCCAAGTGGTTTAATTTTGTGGTATTTTGAACCGTAACATTCCCCCCTTTTCCTCCAAGAAAAAAAAATTATAATAAAGTAATTTTTTTTTTAACATATATACCATCTTTTCTCCATCCTCTCTCGCGAACGGGTAATTATTCTACATCGGACTCCCCTGAAGTATTGGAAGTATCGGGTTTTAGATCTTTTACATGCCACGTGCCTGAACATTTCCCGTTGAGGCTCTTAAGGTCATAGATGTACGGAGATATCCTCTTTGAGATTATAAATGGACCAATAAACTTAGGCGCCAACTTTGCAGAGAAATAATTTGCCGCGTCCGATTTGGCGTAATTCTTGCGCCAAGCTTTATCACCAACATTATATTGTACCGGACGTCTACGGAGGTTATATCTTTTTGCGCTGTCCTGCTGTGCTTTATTTAACCGAGCTTGTACATCCTTAAACACGTCCTGCAATATTTCCGCGCGACCTTCTGGGCTCAGGTTCTTCTGTTGTACCGTTGGATCGTTAGCGACACGTGGAGGGATATGATCTGAACCGTTCAAAATCATTTCTCTACCAAAATTAATAAAGAATGGTGTTAGCCCTGTACTTTCATTTACTCCAGTACGCATCGCACACGACACTTTTGGTAGCAATGTGTCCCAGTCTCT
The DNA here is from genome assembly GCA_963583905.1 of Stenurella melanura. Classification (NCBI taxonomy): domain Eukaryota; kingdom Metazoa; phylum Arthropoda; class Insecta; order Coleoptera; family Cerambycidae; genus Stenurella; species Stenurella melanura. Next base: position 135,685,329 of record OY757312.1, read on the forward strand.
GTGATTGTCTCTTACAAAAGAAGACAACATAGTTTTCAATGTGCGGTGCTGACGTTCAACCGCATTGGCTTGCGGGTGATAATAAGCAGTAGTGTTGTACTTTTGAGTCAGAGATTTTAATTTATTACTGACAAACTGCTTGCCATTATCAGTTAAAAGAACCCTCGGGACTCCAAACATTAAGAATACCTCGTCCTCCAAGAGTTGAGTGATTTTCGTATCAGTGGCAGCATGCATTGGGAAGAAAATACAGTATTTGGAAAAGTAATCCTGGACACTCAGAATGTAAATAAAACCACGCTTAGATTTTGGCAGAGGCCCAACTATATCAACAGATAGTAGTTCCCATGGCCTTGTAATTTCGGAACGGCTAGACATATGTCCAGCAGGTGCCTTTTGTTCTGGCTTGTGGGCCAAACACACTTGACACTTCCGAATATATGTAGCGATATCAGCCTGCATCCTCGGCCAATAATATCTACGACTGATACGGTGAAAAGTTTTGTGAACTCCTGCATGACCACTGGCTGGAGTATCATGCGAATCAGAAATTATTTGATGGCGATACTTTTTTGGCACTACTATTTTCCAATCGAACCGAGGATCCTCCAAACCGGGATACGCATTTCGGGACATTTTAAAGACCGTAGTTCCGTCAGTACGCCACATAGGATATCGCAAGGGGTGTTCTTGGATATTGGTCAGTAACTTTGTGTACCAAATATCCCCGTGGTTTACAAAAGCGTTAGGTTGTAAGTCAAGTTGAGCTACTACCGGGACCGATCGTGACAGTGCATCAGGGACGATATTCTCCTTACCTCGTCGATGTACCACATCGAAGCTGTATTGTTGCAAGCGAACGCTCCAACGTGCCAGTCTACCCGATGGGTCCTTAAGATTATGCAACCAAAGAAGTGCAAAATGGTCAGTCACAACAGTGAAATGCGTCGCTTCGACGTATTGGCGAAATTTCTCTATGGACCAGAGTACCGCCAGGCATTCCTTCTCAGTTACGCTAAATTTACGCTCGCTGGCACTTAACGACCGGCTAATAAAACTTATGGGCCGTTCACCTTCCGGATAGGACTGCGTCAAAACCGCACCTAGGCCAAAATCACTTGCATCGGTCTGAATAGTGAAGGGCTTACTAAAATCCGGACAGCTCATAACCGGAGCTGACACCAAATGCTGTTTAAGAGTTTCAAAAGCAGTCTTACATGCATCTGACCAGGCAAACCTGGTGTGTTTTCTCAATAGGTTAGTTATCGGAGCAACAAGCGTAGAGAAATTTGGGATGAAGCGTCTATACCATCCTGCCATACCTAATATTCTTCGTACTTCTACCACATTTTTAGGATCAGGAATGTTTAATATGGCCGAAACCTTTTCTGGGTCTACATGCAGCCCTTTCCTGTCCACGACATATCCAAGGTACTTTAACTCTGGACGGCAAAAGTGGCACTTATCCCGTCCCACTGTGAGACCCGCTCGCAGTAGGCGACGGAATACCTCCCTTAATATTTCGAGGTGTTTCTCGAATGTCTGGGTGACAATAATGATGTCATCCAAATATACGAATACGTACGGTTCTAGGTCTAGACCGAGAACATCGTCGATTAGTCTTTGCCACCGTGCTGGAGCATTATGCAGCCCAAAAGGCATGCGACAAAATTGGAACAATCCTCGCCCTGGGACAGTAAAGGCTGTTAAGGGCTTGCTATCGTCTGCCATTTGGATTTGCCAGTATGCGCTTTTAATGTCCAACGACGAAAGGTATTTCGCATCACGTAATTTGTCGAGCGTACTGCTGACTAAGGGTAAGGGATAAGCATCTCTTTCTGTGACTTGGTTAAGTTTACGGTAGTCTACGCAGAACCGGTACGACCCGTCCTTCTTCTTTACCATCACTATAGGCGAAGCCCATGGCGAGGATGAAGGCTCGACAATACCTTGTTCTAGCATGTCATTGAGTTGGCAATTTACATGTTTTTGGAGTGCCGGAGAAATCGGATAAAATCTTTGTTTGATAGGTTCCGCTTTTGTTTTAATTGTGTGTTTTGTAAGTGAGGTACAACCAAGCTTATCAGGCATTTCAGCAAATATACTTGTTATCAAGTTCTCCAACTCCGCGGATTGTTTTGGGTCAAGAATATTGTTGTTAGCAATTGTTAAAACGTTTGGTTGTGGTGAATCAGTGAATGTCCAAGAACCATCCCTTAAATTAGGAACGATTCCTACCTTGTACCAGAAATCGGCACCTAGAATAATTGAGTGCGGTAGGCCTGGTACCACCAGCGTGTTCATCACGACGACTCTGCCCTCTACACAAATGGGCACGTCGTAGCTTCCTATAACTTGGCATGATTCACCATTTGCCACACTACAAGTTTGAATATTACTAGGCAATAACTCAAGGTTAAAGCGCTTAAACGCCTCGTAACCCGTTGAGCCAAGAACAGTCCGGGAAGCTCCCGAATCCAAAAGTCCTAGGAAGTTAATACCAAAAATTTTAACATTTAAATACGGCCGTTCGTCGCCGTTTATATTAGCCAGTACGTAGTCTAAAACTATGTCGACTTTACGATATTCACAAGAATCGTGGGTCGATATTCCAAGAGTAGGGTTCAAGGTTCGACCCGACCTTGACCCTGATTGACGTTTCCCGAACAGTTGGGACATGTGCGAACGGTATAATTGGGAGAATTGCATTTATAACAACGAATTACTAGAGGTTGAGAACAATTGATCCTATGATGGCCTACTTGATTACAGTTATAGCACTTGATCATCCGCATCGACTGTTGATTTCTCGCAGCCCGATGAGTATCAACCGTTGGCCCTGTCGAGGAAGGTTCAGCGCAAGCCAAAACCTGAGGTTGATTTATCGGAGTATCCGATATACCACCCTGAAAATTTACACCTACATCAAAATCTTCCATGTCTAACATATGGATGGGCTCGTTCACTCGACGGCTCTCTACGCCCCGTCCTGCCACCGTGGATAACCGAAGTTTTTGTGTGTGCGAGAAGGTGTTCTCAATATGTCTAGTCGCCGATGTTAAATCCGAAATAGTCTTTATGTCACGATCGTGCATGACAAGTTTATTCTGAAGGTAAGGCAATAGCCTCTTTCGGATAGTAACGAGACGATCAGACTCCGAGGGTTCCTGTGATAGTTGATTATAATAATTTTCCATCACCGCTATGTATATTGCCGATTTTTCCCCCATTCGTTGAGTGCGATTACGGATAGTCTCCATAATGCTCTCATCATAATTGTCCGATAGATAAAGAATTTTAAGTTGGTAAACTAAGTCATCCCAAGTGAGGATATTTGACTTGTTCGCCCTATACCACTCCAATGTTGCACCATTAAATAAAATTGAGGCGCATTTCAATAACTGTGGTTTAGTAATACCACTCGCCGTACGAAGCTCCTCAACTCGTTGCAAGAAGTTAGTGACACTAGTTCTACCGTCAAAACATACTTGCCACCTAGACACGGTCACGAAGCAAGAACGCAAGGAATCATCATGTGTGTTCCTGTCAACTCTATAGATCTGATCGTACGCGGACGACGATAAAGCATCGTTTAAATTCAGATCTCTCATGTTCCTCCCAAGTGAGGTTATTTCATTAGTATGTCCCTCCCGTGATACATCTACAAGATTTTGTGCATGTATGGGACCGGATCTAGGACACTGATAGTTAGGTCCATTCCAATTCACAGCAGTCTGTGGTTGGACACCATATCTCAAAGAGTTTGGGTCCAATCCACCCCTGTGTGTTTCTACTTGTGGTCGCATCTCCATATTTACCGACGGGAAGGGTAAAATGGGATGTATCACCAATGGATCATCAACATTATTAATCCGATTATCCGCAGACGCCAAAGTAGCGACATTATCAAGTTGAGAGACTGTTGGTAACATGCTCGAACTATTTGATAAATTTCGTGGGCTGCTGCCGAATGCAAATCTCACATGAGATGGTCCAGCCCGAGTTACGCTCTCTTCTGCGCGAATTAAAGAGGCCGCATGAACTGGAGAAGTGCTAGGCTGTTGGGTTTGATGAATTATTTCTGGGAGTAGATGAAGTGGTGCGTCAATGAGTGAACCTTGCTGAAGTGCAGAAGCAGAGTTATGTATTTCTATATTACTAATAATATCCTCGAGTTTGGCTGATAAGCTTGCACATTGAGAAATCAACTGGCTTTTATATGGAGCAGCTCGTGACTCGGTAATACGATTAAGTCTATTCATGACATGTAAAATCCTGGACTGTAACCGGCTATGTTCGTTAGTTGCATTTTGGACATCAAAATCGCGGACAGAATACGTTAGCTCATTTAGTTTAAGTCTGCAAATTTCTAACTCTGCATCTGCATCAACAATAGTTGCATAAGCGATAGAACTTCCCAATTTCTCTAACCTCATTAGCCCACGTAACCGCGATCGCTTGTCTTGAACTGTACCTTGATCTGGGGCATTGCGCATGCGCAGCTCATATGACAGTTCATCACTTAAGAGTCTATTAATCTCCATCGCGAGGCTGTATAACTTACAATAGAAAATGAGAAAAAGAAAATATGTATATCCAATTCGTAAACTATTTAAAATGTATAGGTTATTAATTAATTGTAGCTTCCCTATTTATATTAATTTTAAAAAAATGGGAGAGTAGAGCAATAACCACTAACTCTCGTCTTAAATAGAAGAAAAAAATAAGGAATGCGCAGCAATCGCTATCTTACGTATCTAAGTTATTTAGCTAATTGATCTTAAATATTCTAAATATAAATTAAACTATTAACTGAATTCACTATTGAAATATGAAAGTATTGACCAACTAGAATTAAAATTTGCCGGTCGATTAATATACTAAGCGTAAAAAAATATTTACGATGTGCGTAATATTTAAATTCCAGAAGGAATTTCCTCCCCCCCTACCTAAAAAGAGAGAACGCAGCAACCGTAAGCACCAGAAGGCACTAATCAACGAAATAAGAATGTTGGTATACCATAGCACGTTAACATTAAGTAGATTTACGAATAAATATAACTAAAAAGGAAAAAAAAATTGTTTAAATGTATGAAAGTAAAGTAACAAACTAGCGTAATATATAACTAATTAAGTAGGTATACAAGTACACCGTACACCCTGTATAAGAAGCATGAGTCGTATGCCAGAGCAATGTGATATAAGTAACACAAAAAACCAGACAAAATAATTAGATATGAAAATTATTCACCCATTAACCTGTACCATAAATATATCAACCATATCTACAGATATACGAAAATATTTCTCAAGTAAAATACTTAATAAAATTACAGAATAGAAATCGCTATTATTTTCGTTAAAATTACAGTTTAAAATATATTGGTACAAATCCAGCAACACATATAATGTTATCACTAGCTTTCTTTGTACGAATAAGAACAAAAAATAAATCATAAATAAAAGAACACTTATCTAGAACTATCCCTTTTTTTGAATGCAAGGAATAAAACATATATAACAAAGATAATTTTAAAACTACCGATATGGCAGCGATAACCGACGTCCACCGTAAAATATTATCTTATAAAACCACCTTTTTATGTATAGTAACGCTTATCTACTACATTCCTGAAAAGATTTAAAACAAAATGATATATATTTTTTGTTTTAATTCTGCAAGTAAAGTGTGTGCGAAACAAGAATCTCCAAAATCTGAAATACTAGAAACCACCCATCAGACAACAAAGACTAGAGTGTGGGCGCCATTGTTACACCGCATAAAAAAAAATGACAAAAAAAAATGATTAAAATAATAATGATGGAGTAAAAGTTAATAGTAGGGTAATATTAAATTCAAAATAAATAAGAGATAGTTAATAATTGATTAACATCTGCAATAATATCTGATAATATCTCTATTTAATAGTGATGCAAAGTGGGGATTTATTGAAAATTGAGAGTGCACTAGGTGTAGCAAATTTGTTTTGAGTGCGCCACCCCAATGGCTCTCATCCACGAAGTGGCCCACTGCACGGTCTAGCTCGAGCTGGGGTGGGTTTCCTTGAGCCTTGATGTCGTTGGAGAGGGTCTTGGTTCACACAACACCCACACAGAATTAAAACTCGAGTTACTAACTATAAAGTTTATTATAATGTGCAATAAGGCAGTGAATAATTAATTTATATCCAAAAAAAAATGTGGAAATGTATATTATAACGTATATGATATATTTATATATATATATTAGAAACAATGGTATCACACGCGGATAATAGGACAGGCCTAAACTGTCCCTACTTCTTAAAAAAAATATGTATTACATTTAAAAGTGGGCGTTACGTGATCATGTAACCGCAAGTACAGTAAATAACCAATTATAAGAGACTTGTTAAAACGAAAGTAAAGCTGCACACGGCACTGGCCTACACAATATAATAAAATATAAGGGGAGTATACCCCCTTGAGATAAATACAATAACACTGATTAAAACACTATATTAAAAAAAAATATCATGAGCTGTTACTTATCTATAACGGTGGTGGTAGTGGGCGTCGGGACGCTGTAGCTTCCTTCACAACGATGACTAGGCGGGAGCGGTGATTACGACTGGCGAAGACGGGCACATGGAGCTCCGACAGCTTAATAACACCTCGCAACAATCCCAAATAAGTCCTCCAATTGACTAAGGGGGTGGCAGATTGATCCGGGGTTCCTGATTAATAATAGAACCCGGAACAACAGAACATGTAGCCGGAACGTGCAGCAAGGGGTAGGTTGCCAGAGAATGGATGCCAAAATATGAGGCAATAAGAATAAGATAAAAAAACGGAAGAAGAAAAGAACCGCATAAACTGCGGTTCTCCTGTTTTATTCTAGAAATCCAGCCGTCGGCAATCTCCCGAGCTCCAGGGAATGACGTACACAGCAGCTCGAGTTTAAACCACAAATCCGACAACACAGTCGACAAGTTGATCCGCATAAACAACACAAGACGGACACAACTTAAAACACCTCGAGGTATAGATCCCAAGAAAATATTTGGACGTTTTATATAAACAACGTTTGCCCTCGGAGGTGACTAGGCATAAACTGACCTCCCAAAATGGCCCACGGGCCTTCCAGAGCTCAAGTCGAAGTTCTAGAAGCAAGAAAAAAAACAGGAAATTGAACCAGCTGATATAAGCAACTCATGCGTATAAGTGACAGTACATTTTCCGTCGAGGGAGAAATGATCCAATTCGCCCAAGAAAATACCTCCTGGGACAACCCACGTAACAACCAACATTGCTCTAACATTTCCTACATGCATATTATCTAACCTACGAGTTTCGTTGAGTAATAATTCAGCGGTTGTGCATGGCCCTCTCTCTCTATCTCTCTCTAGGTAGGTACCGGCGCAGTCATATTTTACAGAGCGCTCTAGAGTTACACTGTGACGTTGGGTGATATTCTATTCGCGAGGCGGGTTGTAAGCAGTTTAATTTTATGCTTGCCTACCGACACCAAATTTCCAAGTGGTTTAATTTTGTGGTATTTTGAACCGTAACAACATGCCAACCTCCGTAACCAGCTCTCCGTCTATAGCGCAGTATCTGCATTTATCATATTCTGCCTGGTCCTTATATTTAAGATGATATCTCAAGGCCCCTTGCAAAACCTGGCATTCTTTGTCCAAGTTAGAAAGACAAATTAAAAAGATTGTCTTTGGCCTCGGGTATTCACAGCCAATTTTAGATTCAAAAGTATAAGATATGAGACCTTTTAACGTTGCCTGGCACTCTAAATGTAAATTTGTCCCTTGAATACTTTTGTTCGGGCACTCCTGGGCACATAGATCTATAGCACAGACTTATGCCTGGGGGATAGTTATGATACTGACTAGAGCTCTAGATAGCTTGTCATTAGGTCCCGTTACACCCATAGTCATATTCGATCCATATGTGTACCGGATGAGTGGCCCTTTCTCCAACTGCAGTGTTTTAACCCTACTTTTTGACTCTATGCTCTCAAGCAGCACATCAAAGGGACAATCTCAGTCCTACTATTTGGACATTGAGTCGTGAACTCCATTTGGATTGGCTTTAAAGTCTTTAAGTTACCAACTAGATTGCTTAGTTTGAATTCGAGTACTTGCTGCAACCTTAGGACACTAAGTGCAGCCCATTTCCTTAACCACAACATATTTGTATGAAATTGGTTGATTTATTGATTTGATTGATTAGCCAGCGTACGGTAGGCATTGCTGCCACTTCTGGATATCTAATCTGGATATTCTTATATACCGCCAAACCAGATACGTACGCCGGATTGGAAATGGGACATGCTTGTTGCCAGAACCGAGAGCCACATGACGCATGATGTAGCAATATAGGATGGGAAGTACAGATTTTTGTGAGAAGATTCTTTTAAGTTTCCATCTATCATCATATCCTGTTTATCTTGTGGGTCGTCTGTTTCTGAATCTAGCAGTGTGTTTATCCTTGATATTTCTTAATTGTATTCGTTCCTGTGAATTATTCGTTCTGTAGCAGGGAGATGTTTCAGGTTAGTTGATTTTTTGTTGTAGGTATTCGTTAGCGAGCTTCCATTTTCGATTGACCATGTGTGGGCTAAGGTTTTCCCATGACGTTCTTATCCTCAATTACTCGATATATGTTGTTGTTTTTCTACATCTTCTTTAGTTATTAGTATTTATTGTATGCTCATAGTTGATTTCTTCTTCGTCAACGTTTTCCCCGGCGCTATTTTTGAACTCATTGTTGATTAGTTCAGTTCTTTCCTTGTTAAGTAATTGTTTTGAATTTCCTACTGACTTTTTTATATATTTTTTCTATAGTAAACGTTATTTAATGCTTTGTTGTATTCTTCGCGTACTTCCTCCTTGTCTCTAATTTTCCATATAGTATTTTATGGACTCTGTTGCTTATCGTATTTTTTTACTCAATATTTTTAACCCACTCCCTTACTTTTCTATCTACCAGGATATGATCTACACTGCTGGCCACTCGAACTTACACATAGAGACTTTTAGGCAAAATTTAAAGTTCAATATTTTCAACATTAAGATCCGGAGAATTTGCAGGCCAGTCCATCCTATTGACGTTTTGTGCCTGCAAAAACTCTGTGATCCTTCGCGCTCTGTGAGGTCGAGCGTAGTCATCCACCAATAGAATTTCTGGGCCATAATGTCGAGCAAAAGGAACAACAATAGGTTCCAAAATTTCCTCCTGATAGACAGTAGCATTAATGGTTTGGTTGGTAATGAATAGCTTGGTTTTACCATTTCTTATGATACCTCCCCACACTGTAACACCTCCGCCACCAAATGCTTCTTGAGGGGCCATACTTTCCTCCAAATATCGCTGATTTGGCCTTCTCCAAACTAATATTCGGCCATCGGAGTGAAACAAATTAAATCTTGTTTCGTCAGTAAATGAACAATGGCTCCACTCTGCATTACCCCAATTCGCATGCCGATCTGCCCATGCCCGCCTATTCGCTCTATGGCGTTGTAATAACCGCACACATTTTGCTCTGCGACGGGCTCTATAATTTTAAATGTTTGGCATTATGTTATGTTTTAAAAAAAAAATCTCACCTCAAGTTGTTTTTATTTAATGTTCTTCTCACTGCTCTGTCCGAAACTCTCACCCCAGTTTGTTGTCTTAAAGAGTCATTTAATTTTCTAGAGTTCTTTGTTCTATTCCGCATAGTTTCTCTCATTAAAATTCTTTCGGTTCTTTGGTTTATTTTTTTTGTATGTCCACCCCCATGCCCATAATTATGATCACCAGTAGTTTCGACGCGGCGGTTCAAATTATAAATTGTCTTTCGGCTGACATTGTAAATGTGCGCAACTTGCTGTTTTGACATTCCTTCGTTGAGAAGTCGAATGCAATTTTCCCTTTCTGCCGTGGTTAAACGCCTCATATTAATTAATTAAACTTTACAAAATTATAACATTGAAATATGTCAGATTATTTCTAAAATAATGTAAACAGTTTTTAATTCCATAGCAAGAAATTTGTTTTTCCAATGCCTACTTTGAAATTGACGCGTCGCGTAGAAATTACACCCGATCATAATTATGGGCATGGGGGTGGACAAAGAACTCTGTAAAACTGAATGATTCTTTGAGACAACAAACTGGGGTGTGAGTTTCGGACAGAACAGTGAGAAGAACATTAAATAAAAACAACTTGAGGTGAGAATTTATTTTTACAAAAACTTAAATAATGCCAAACTTTAGAGCGCGTCGTACCCTACGTTTTTGTTTATTATCGACCCGGTATAAGGTGTAAATTTCAACCCTCAAATAAAATGCTTAGACCATAGAAAATATACGTGAAATAAGGATTCCAAATCCGCAAAAATCATCAAGAACCGTCAATCCAATGTCAAGTTATAGCATTTTAAAGATTTCGGTATCCAAATTTTATGTTGAGTAGTGTGTACAAGGCCTAGGGGCAAAAACTGACAAAACCGTCTAGAGATATTGATGTTACCTTAGTAAGGAACCATATTGCAACGACCAAAAAAATTTTTTGCGGAAATTTCACTCATACAAACTTTTTGATTTTTTGCATGACTTCATTGATCACCCCGTATATAATAAACTTATGGTCCTACGATAAATATACGTCATGCAGCTTAATCCGAAAAAAACTAGCTCTTAAAATTTGGAAGCCGCGTTCAAAAATTTGCATTCCTGTTGAAAATATTGAACTTTAAATTTTGCCTAAAAGTCTCTATGTGTAAGTTCGAGTGGCCAGCAGTTTATTTAGTAGTTGGTGTTTGCGTTGCTCCATGTATTCAGACCGGTTTGGCTCTTGCTCCGTTTTTGGTGGGCTTCCATTTACGTTTTACTATTGTGAAGTAGGGTTTTCCTATGATGTTCTTATCTGTATGCGCTTGATTGTCTTTTTCTGAGTGAGAGTTGAAGTTGCCTTACATGATGATAGTCATTTTCTGTTCTTATTTCTTCTAATTTATTGAGTGATCCGCCTGAATATTTGTCCTGCCCGCTTGCGTCCAGATATAGTTACAGGTTTCCTAGAACTTTTATTTAACATCCTGTATTGGAATGAAGAAATGAAATACTATCTTAACAAAGAAACTAATTTTATTGTCCGTTCATAATTATACGTATAATATATTAGACAACACGTAAATGGTGACAGGCAATGAATACACTTTATATCTAACATGGTTACGTCTATCTATTTACAAACCATCTGACGTATTTCCTATTCATAGAAAATTAGATTTTTTTCAACATCGTTTCACCGAACCTAATTCTTATGTCAATAAAAAAATGAGCACATTCGCCTCATAGTAATAATACTAACTCTGCATTCCGGTTTAAAATGGTCCATTTGTTTTGGTTTCAGGATGATCACGAGTAGAAAATGTTCAAGAGGTAGTTATACTTTTATGTTGAAAGCACAGCCTTAAGAGGTCGACGTTAAATAAGTTTAACGCTAACACGGCCATTCTCAGTCTAGTGTGACTAGACCAAACCTAAATGCGTATTGCATGCAGACTTTAAATAGCTTATCTTTGGAATTAATAGATTAAGAACATTCTTTAAACCCCCGTTGTGCATTTACGTATATCGACCATGCAATTTTCCAACTAGCGCTACGGCACGATCATTATGACATTCACCAGTGTAGTCGGGGCGAAATAAGTGATATTACCGAATGGCTCTTTTATATTGCATTCAGCGTTCAATGGTCTCGCTAAACGAAAAGCGAAAAGAAACTTCTGAATGGAATCACAATGATATGAAAAACTTGTTGGGCTCCAAATTACGTATATTTCTACATTAGTATTAATAATGTTTTGTTAGTTTTTACGATAAAATTGTCAAACTAGATGTAAGAGCATAATCTGTTCACCCATTTATTGGAGCTTTAATATGATTATTCAATACTCTATATAGTCCAGGGAAATTAGCATTTGGCCTGGAGAAAATTAGTAAAAATCTGAATTTCTTCGCAGATGTTCTTTAAGGTGTTCCAAACCCAAATCCACAAAAATCCCGACATGGCTACCCAAAATATTGAAGGTCATAGTTTTTTGCAAATATCTCGCGTCCTATTCATCGGATGCCCATGAAGTTACTGTGAACGTTGTAGAGAATTAAATTATCTACCCCCCCCCCCCCTTCGAGATATACAGGGTCAATGTTTCAAAAACATAATTTTTTCAAAAACATAGTTTTTCGCGAATATCTCGCGCCAAAGATATCAGGCAGCAATAAAGATAACACGAAATTTATAGAGAATTCAATTATATGCAAGATTGGCGATTTGCATTTTTTCCCAAAAACTCGCCCTTTTCGAGATATTCAAGGTCGAAGTTTAAAAAATAATTTTCTGCAAATATCCATCCGATGCATAGGGAGCAAGATATTTCCAAAAAACGTTTTTTTAAACTTTGCCCTTAAACATTTTGAAAAGGGGCAAGTAGTACAGGCAATGAAGGCAAAATTTTTTAAAAACCTCCCAAGAATTACTAAAAGGATAATCTCCGGGATTTAAGTAGGTAATGACCTGTAGAATGGAATGATGCATTCTTTGCACTTCCAAGTTCCGGAAAAATTCAAAAAAATTTGAAAAAACTTTTTGATTTTTGGTTCTCTTGCTCCAGAGGCTAAAATAATGAAAATACAGAAAAAAGTTCTTAACAAAATTTGTAGCTCGTCTCTTTCTCTACAAAAAAGGTCTTTACAAATTTTTGCCTTACTTAAGTCGTTTAGAAGATAAATCCAGTTTTCCACTTATAGTTTTGAGCCGCTCCGAAATGCGCGGAAAATGATAATTCTCTGGGAGTCTCGTACGACCGGACACATAGATCGATAATTCTTACTATTCAGAGCCGCTAAAAAAATTGAAACAACATGGAATGTAGAGAAAAGTCTCAGCTTTAATGTGGAGCTAATCATAAAATTCATACAAATTTTTATCATAGAGAAAAAAGTGTTAGACGATGGCTTAGTAAACTTTATCAAATGATTTATTTATATCTTTGAGCTTTATGTATCCTGCCTATTTCTCCCGTAACAATGAGTGCTTTTTCACTACATGTATTCGATTCCACGCATCTTAATCTATATTTTGTGAAAATTTCATTGAAGAATGTTAGAAAACAAATAAGGTGTATATGTTTTACTGAATAATTGTGCATTTCTTGAACGTGTATGAATAATGTAGACAAATTCAAAAAGTGCTGCACGCACTTAAAAAACTCTAAAGTCATTCGAAAGAATATGTTTTATTGTACTTATAATCAAAAAATTAAGACTGTGCTATTATTATTAATTAAGATATAGCGAATTGAGCTCCAAAATTTGGAGGTGATTGATCAATGATAAATATACCCTCTACTTTGATCGCAAGGCATATTTTTCCAACAGAAATAATTGTAATAAAATATTAATTGGATTAATATGTCATTATATAAGAATATCTCAACAAAATTAGTTATCATTCTAACGACTCTCGGCAAAGATATGAATAAATCTGTGGATCAACTGTACAAAGTTTACTAAGCCAGCTTCTGACACATTTTCTCTATGATAAAATTTTTTATGAATTTTGTGATTAGTTCCACATTAAAGAGACTTTTCTCTACATTTTATGTTATTTTTATTTTTTTAGGGGCTCTGAATAGTAAGAATTATCGATCGATAAGCCCGGTCGTACGAAACTTCCGGAGAATTCTCATTTTTCGCACATTTCGAAGTGGCTTAAAACTATAAGTGGAAAACGCGTTTTATATTCTAAACGGCTTAAGACAAAAATGTGTAGAGAATGAGTCGAGCTACAACTTTTGTTGGGAACTTTTTTCTCTATTTTCATTATTTTGGCCGCTAGAGCAAAAAAAAAAACGAAAATCAAAGAGTTTTTCCAAACTTTTTTGAATTTGCCCGGAACTTGGAAGTGTAAAGAATGCATCATTTCATTCTCCGGGTTATTACCTACTTAAATCCCAGAGATAATCCTTTTATTAATTTTTGTTATCCTAAGTGGCTAATTTGCCTGTACTAAAGGTTTTGGGAAAAAATGCAAAATACCAGTATTGTAGATATTGAATTCTCTACAACTTTCATGTTAACTTTACTGCTGTCTTGATTTGTTGCTCGAGATATTCGCGAGAAATCATGTTTTTGAAACTTTGGCCTTTAACATCTCGACTACTTGACAAATGTTAAAATACCGGTCTTACCACATTACAAATATTTGGGGGTCAGTTTAGACATCAAGTTAAATTGGAATGCACATATATTTGAATGCTTAATTAAGGCAGAGAACAGTCTTAGGGCCATTACTTTCGGTCTCGGTTAAACTTTAACCGTGGGCTAAATAACTGAAAGTACAATTGTTTCCATGGTAACTGAATTTAGTCTAACAATGATTTGGCCGACGGTTAAAGGTTAACGGAGACCGAAAGTAATGGCCCTTAATATCCTAAAATTAACTTGTAAAGCGAACGTAGGGCGCTGACCCCAGAATTGTTCTTCTTTTTTACGGATCCTATATCAAATCCATACTAGACTATGGTAATATTTTCCATGATTCTGCTGCACATTCTAGGCTCATTAAACTGGACAGATTACAATATAAAGCATTAAGGCTGGTATTAGGAACCTTTGAATCTAACCCAACCTGTGCTCTGTTAGCGGAGTGTAATGAGCCCTCACTTCATCTTAGAAGGAAATATTTGACCCACAAATTTGTACTGAAAATTTTAAATATTTCCAACAACAAGATTTGCAGAAAACTAGCTACCCTTACTTCCTACAGTTTATCAATATGGCTGGTACTGGCAAAATAAGAAAACTTCTGTATGAAGAGGAAGTCCTGCCATTCTTTCAAGCTGCCTATGATATTTCGCACCTCAAAGCCAAAGTTATTTTTACCAAATATGATCATTTGACAAATAATACTCAAACAAGCTAACTATTATTCTCTTCACCGATTCTGCACCTGTTATATAACAGAAGTCTAGAAAAAGAAATGTTCTCCAAGGACTAAACGTATCACACCAAAGTATTTTTGTGTGCTAAAACGGAATTTTCAATTTAAAAAATTTTGTACCTCGTAGATTTCGAGTAAGTCGCGGTTTTTATTGCCAAACTACGATTTTTGACAATAAAAACCGGGATTTATTTTTGATTGAAAACTTAGTTTCAGCACACAAAAATACTTCAGGTATGATAGATTTAGCCCTTGGAACCGAACTTTTTTTTTGTAGACCTGTGCACAGACCTGTCTGCACAAATAATGTTAGTTTTAGACATATTTTCTTTAATTATAAACCATAAGAAATGTCTCATTTTTTTTTAACATAATTAATAACTTTCTTATTTATTGATCGATTTTGTTGAAAAACAATAGGGTTCGTCCTCTAGCTATTAGCTGTCCAAATTTCACTACAATCGGGACTTTTCGTTCTTAAGTTATCGCGCTTACAAGAAGCGTGACAGACGGACAGACGGACGGAGGGACAGACAGACAGATAGGCGGACGGACGGACATTTTGAAAGTTGTTCAGAATTCGATCAGCAACACAGTGAGATGAAATTTTCTTCTATATGAGTCATATTACCGGTTTTAGAAATGTGACGATAGAATGCAATATACTCTTCGTTTTGTATTTGCGAAGAGTATAGTAATCCAAGAAATCACATCAAAATTCTCTAACCCTTATTAGTAATTATACACTAACGGATACAATTTCAAAAATGGCGTTTGTTGTGGTTTCCTTATTAAAACCAGTGGAATATGCTTTGGATATCGACTGAATGAATATTGTTCAATATTTACGGCAGAATCTATAGCTACCAGTAAAAGACTTGACTGGGCAATCGATAATCACAACTCCTTTATATCAATTCTCATTATGTCCTACTCTTAGTTGTCTTTATTTGGATAAAGAGACACTCTTATAGTTGTTAATGAAACTGTGAACTTAATAGCTAGAACTACCTGAAATATAATGTTTACCATACTATGACCTCATACCCAATGTCAAAATGGATATGAGAAAAAATGGGAGGAAGAATGGATCCACACAAGGCAAACACAACTCGCTCAGTATTGTAACAAATCATCTTTCGTTTCGTTTTCGTACAACAGAGAAATGTTTATAACATACATCCGTTGCCTACTTGTTCACCGAGCCTTTAGATCATTGCTGTTCAAAATGAAAATCGTTGATAGTCCATTCTGCGACTGTAGCGGAAATATTGGCGATATTAATGACTGGCTATTTGAATGCAATTTTAACTTAATTGTATACCTATGGATAGACAGTACCTCGCTGCTATACATAGTAACAACGAACGAAATATTTAAATACATGTTTTGGATATTTATTAGATTATGTCGTGTCAAAATATAGGTTAGATGATTTCCTCTGTCCTTACCCATTGTTTTTATATTACCCTCTTACCGTTGCCCAATGTGTGTTACGTATTAAACAAAGGCGAATGAAGGGCACCGTGACGTGAAGTGTGTGTATATCTTGTAACACTAACTAGTTGGTTATCTCGTGTCAGATTATCGATTGATTAGTTTTTAGAATTATAGGTTCCAATTGTAGATTATTAATTATTGTTTAATAAAGTTGGAGAAAGTGTTGTCTATTTGTCAAGAAACATCATTGCTGAATGGAGGCATCCAAAGCCAGTGAATAAAAAAAAAAACATTTAAGTGGAATATTAATTAAACTCTTTTATTTACCTTTAAATGTGTTATTCTGAAAAATCCGACAAGTCCCGAGTTGCAGTGTGATGTGAATGCGCATGGAAATATTTTGTTGCATAATTTTGTGTGACTTTTAAGTCGGTACAGTTTTCTTAATATGATGCATAAGGTGATCAAAATATTGACAAAATAGTTGATATAAGTGTTTGATTATACATATGTATAAAAAAATATACCTAATGCAATATTTATTACTTTTTCATTCCTAATTTTAATGAAACGTGAATATCGAACAAAAATACTACTGCTTTGTACTGCAGCACCCAAACGTAATATTAACGCAAAAGGTCCACTCTCCGCTATTATGTAGTTAGTATCCATTTGCACTAGAAATCATTACAAAGAGTTGTAAAACACGTAGAGGGTTTCAGTTTCTAACAGAACTCGCTTTGTAAGTGCAACCGATACTTTGTCATAATGGCACTGAAGTATCGACTACTAAACGTTACTAAATTCGAAATTAATGTGAAAACATCAATGTTAGCCAGCTGCTGTTGTTCTTGCCTAAGTTGGCTACGAGTTTGTATACTCTATGAACTATGAATGTATATTGTTATATTTCAGGGCAGCTATTGTTCCAATGCAATGATAAACAACATTATCGTTAATAAAGCTATTTATTTTATAATAGGCTCATTTGGTACAGTGCGATCGAGAAAGAATGAACGTCACGTGACACAAAAAAGTCACTAAAATTGTCAACATTGATATCTGTTCTACAAGGCCAATCAAAATAACCAGAAGGAGATCGTTTTTAGAAGAAATTCCCAGTAGAAAAAAACACTCAGTACTTCTGAAATAGTAATTTGTAGACTAGTGCATCCAATGTCATTTTCGATGTTTATTTTTAAATTTGCGAGAAATCTGACAATCGGATTTTCATTCAGTGGGCGCCACCTTGTAGGTATTTTAAAGGCCTAAAACTTTTGTTTGACACTATTTTCGATAAAAAAAGTTACATTCGCAGATAAACGAGGAAAACCGACCGACCTTTTCACATTTTTTTGTATGTAAGACGTCCGCCATTTTGTTTCTGCAACTTTGGTTTCGATACACTGGTTTAAGAGCTGATATTTCATATTTACTGAATATGATCCTACTGTTTTTTTTTCTAATGGGAATTTTATTTAGAAATTTTCCTACTTTGATTGGTCTATACGTATATTATTAAAACTAATTTCCTATATTACTAGGAAGTGACGGTTGGTTCAGTCAGTGTTACCAATCTGTCATTTTCGTGAAGGTTATTATTCTTGGCTTCTGTTGTATTTTTTTTATCGTTACTCTCAGTGTTCTTCAACGCTAACAATCGGTCGACTGTCTCTTGTGTGCTAAGTTAATAAGTAAACTCGCATTTTGTATAAATACTCTGACTATAAATATTTAAGGTTAGAAAATGTTTTCTTCTGTAGAAGCCGATACGTTTGTATTCGAGGCTTATTTTCGAAGCGGTCAACAAGATGAAAACGGTTCATTCAGCCTTTTTACAATTTCCAAATTATGAAGAAATAGACTCTGCAATTTTTGCACAGCATGTACGACGTTTGGCCACAAGATTTCGAAATACATGTAGTGTTTGGAAGGGTAAATCACCTGGAAGACAAAAGTACTTTAAAACAATACATTTAGTCAGCAGATCATCGATGACAACTATACTTTAAACTTTGATTCTTAATTTATGAACTTCATCAGATTTTGTATCATCTGTAGCTTTTCTTTGAAGTTGCTCTTGAATGGGCTTGTTCGGCATTTTTTTTATTTCATAAATCGAAAGTGCAAGTTTAAATTAATGGATCTGCAAAAAATCAGAATCTTATTCGCACGTTTAGTATCTTAAAAACTATTACAAATTTCCATCTCGCGAAAATGGGGCGTGGCCAGGCGCTACGTCACTATACGCATAGACTCGGCGATCTCAATAGGCTTGATGCTCCTTATTGGTTATAATTATAAGTGTTTTCGAAGTATTGTTTGTTTTGCTTACTACTTGACAGTAGGGGAGTACAATTTGGTAAAATGTCAAAAAATTACAATTTTCTCTCGCTCCTTCCGGAACAAATTTTCGGTTTCGACCCTGCAATTTACGATTAGAATTCATCGCCGACCTTCTCCTTTCCGTAGACACATAGAACGAACTTCCACTCGACGTATTTATTTAGTTACCAGCGTTTAAAAATTCCATGTTTTTCGACTTTTCAGGTTAAATTTGAAAGGTCCAGAAAGCCATTTTTTTACGTCACTTGCGTATAGTGACGTCACAAATGACCGCTCGGTTTTTGCAACTATTACTAATTTCAACTCCTTATATCTCGAGAACGGAAAAAGTTAATAATACGAAATTTTAAGCGTATAATAAGAATATCGAGTACTATATGAAAAAGTATAAAAACCATATAAAAAGAATATCATGGAACAAGCCCATTGTACCATATTTAAAACGATTGTCTGTAACATTTTTTTATTTCGGCACGAGCCTCTTCGCTCAACTCAAGTTTAGATGCAAAAAATATCAGTCAAACCTATATAAACTCTTAACTTCTATACCAAACTGTTTATAGATTGCTCTAGCAGCACTTATTTTATCACAACCACTTTCAGTTTCATATCTGGGTTTTAAGTTCGATCTCATGTTAAGAGAGGAAACCTAACTTGATTCTGGTCTTGTGACACAGCAGTGTGGCCTACAATATAAACCCACGATAAAATAAAAGTCTTACATTAACATATAACAATTTACCATTAAAAAAATGCTTGGAATACTCCTGTAAAATCATTTCTTTTTACTGCTTGCAATCCGTTAACCTATTGGCGACAGTTGTGTACGACCTAGTTTCCCAAGATGTTAAATGGAAACTAATCGAACATTTCATTATATCAGTAGTTTTGTGGACGTTGCATTATACTAAAATGCCAAGTTTTGACTGTGTTATTAATTGTGGAAGTGTGACAATACGAAATGACGCCAGTTTCTATTAAATTACCTCGCTTTTTCAACAAATTAAGGTTGGAATGCGACAACTCCGTAAGCTTCGACATTTGAATACCTTGAACCTTTTTCTTTTAATTATGCACTACTTTTAAAAATCATGTAATTACAATATATGTGTGTACATCGGCATCTGTGCTAGTCTTTATTTAATATATAGAGATTTAAACTGATAGCACCAACTTTTTTCCATACAACTATCCTGTACATCATAAGACAATTTCGTTAAATATAAACTCGTCTCCAAAATTCGTTACATGAATTTATTAAGGATAATTTGTGCATATTTAGGCGACCATTTCTAAAAGGGTTAAAGCAGATAACAACAGAGTTATAATCTCATAAATCAAACTGATATTTTTGAAAAATCTCCATGAATTTCATTCAAGTTACTGAATATCCTAATGTTAGTTATTTACGCAATTAAATACCAAGTTCCAGGTTCTATGACAAATTAGTGCACATAATTTTGGCCGTCTACCAAGATCAACATAACGACGCACGTAACAAAACACTTTTCAGCAAAATTAATTGTCATAAATACTATCTGGTACTTAACATGCGTGCTCTTGTCCGTGTTGCGAGTTACAAATTGGAAAAATATTTTGAGGAGGGATCACTCGGAAAACATTCGTCACAGTTTACGCAAACTTTCATTGGGCATTTTAATCTGTTAATAATTTAACTGAGGACAAGAAATAGAATAGGATAACTCAGAATTTATTGGCCATAGAGAACAGCTGTGGCTATTTTTGTCGCGTGGAACAGTGAAACAATAATATTGTTTCGTAAGAAATGAGGCTGATTATTAGTGTAGTGCGTTAAGTTAAGAAAGTGGGGTCTTGTGGAATTTTGTATATAAAAACAATATCAATGTAAATATACCGGGTGTAAACGAGACGAGGTGCACCCTACTTTTTCTGAATATTTCAAAAATTTTAAATTAGGGTACCTGTGTAGTCAATGAATCGAGTATAGAGGACATGGTAGGGAACAGAAAATTTTAATTCAGGGCTGTTTGAAATAGTTAGGAGGTAAACATACTGAAATTCTCCGGGCCTACGAGGTGAGCAGGTGTAGAGGGCACGTCGAAGGTCACTTTTCACTTCCCTCGCATATCGAATGGAAGTATTGTATTCGAGGAAAAATCACTCTCTGAGACTTTTTCGCGTTTTAGATCATGTAGATTACGAAAATATAGGTTTTTCAATTCCGTCAGTCTGTCTGTCTATCTGTTGGTGCATTAGCTAAAACACTACTTGACGGAGAACATCAAATTTGGTAGATAGCTGACGATACTGTCGACTATTCTATTCAAAATTAAAGCTAATATTTGCTACAAAATTGTTATTATATTTTTCTATTCACAATAGCTTTCGAGATATCGCCTAGAGAGAAATGCAAATTTTCGAAAAGCGCTTTTTTTTCGTTTCAACCCTCGGTTTTGCAGCAATGTCCTCATAGTAAAAGTTGTAGAATACTAAAGTTCCTTACTTTTAGTATGTTCACCGCCTAACTACTAACTTCAAAATTCCGTTTCCGACCATGTCCTCTACACCGACCTTTTAAGCGTTAGTTTACTGAAGTATAATAATAATAACATAGGAAGGGAGAAGCCTTAGGACTCTTGTTGAGTCCCGGCAGCAAACCGACATATAGTCGAGAAAACAATAAAAATAATAATAATAATAATAATAATAATAATCACTGTGGTTTACCGAAGCCGCGCAATGGGTGTAAAGGTTCCTGATATTAACTGCAGGTCCTGGTATATGCGATTTCGGCCTACATCCATCGCCATAACGCGGCGTTACGGGTGCTATATTACCATTTACGACACTCGTACGGAGCAGATCAGACACCAGTGGTTCCTTAGATCTCCGGAGACATCGAGTCCGTTGTCAAGAACGAGAGGTGCCGAATTTATTGGAACTTCTCGTTTCCGACAATCAGGCTAATTCAAGCCAACAAGCCTGATATAGTCCTCCTCGACCACCAACGCAAGGTGATGTTTGTGATCGAGTTCTCAGCACCTGCTGAGCCAAACATCCCTTTGAAAGAGGAGGAAAAACGGACCAAATACCGTGATCTCCGGTACGAGCTCCAAGTGCTGTACCCAGGCTACTCGGTCAAGATAGTAGTCCTAATAATCGGTGTACTCGGTGGTATGAAGCCTATTCCACTCTCGGAACTAAAGACCATACCGGGACCCAAAAATCTGGAACCTGGCTAATAATCCAAGAATGGGTTGATGTTTATAGAAAAAATATGTAATAAAATCATTTCTCAAAAAGGGGTCGGTGGTAGGGGATGGAGAAATTATATCAATAGAAAGTTACGAATTTTTGTATTTTTGTGTATTCTGTAATGCTAGTTGTGGGAAAAATATTTTACAAAATCTAACTTGTAGAACCCATCCCTGAAAGCGATGAAATAAATAAACATTCGAATATAATAATTATTATATACTTGTTAAAAATCCTTTCATGTTAGAAATAATTTCAATTTTAATTGTGACGGGCAAAACATGGGCAAATTTCAAACGTAATGTATTTATATAATAAATGCACCCATTTTAAAAAAATGCTTTGGTCGCACTTGGAACGAAATTAAATGTTTCATTATTACTAAGGATGTAGTAGAACAACATTTCACATTGACGACTTTAAATTGGTATTTACAAAAGTATTACTGCATATCACAAAATTATGTGTGGAAATGTAATGTACACCTGAACTTGAAGCCTCCACAGCAATAAAGTAGAATTTTAATATAATAATAAACAAATAAATGAGAACAAAGATCTAATACAACTTTAAAATTAACAACAAACTTGCACTATCTGCACTACTCGACTTTGACTGATGTGTCCGCTAAGATGAATCGTGTGACGGCCAGGTGCGATTCATTTTATTACATGTAAAGGTGTTGTCTATGCATAACTCAAAAGAGCGATCATGTTATCTCTATTACATATTTTGATTTTTTGCCGTGTTTTGAGCTTTGTTGCCCCACTGTGCAACGTATGAAAAGAAAATTACTCTTTACTATTAAAATGTGGTTACATTTTTTATGATAAAAAAAAGTTTTGCATGTATTTTATTTTCCGTAGTTCGTGAGAAAAATATTTGTGTTCTCGATATATGTGCCAATCAGGGCAATCGGGTTAATAGTTCGTGAGAGATCACGACGACGTGATAAGAGAAGTGAAAAGTAATTAGTAACTAGTATACAAGGACATTTTTACTTCGACTTTAGTTCGTAAAAAACCATTGTCGATATAATTCAAGTCTCTATCACATAAGATTGAACAATTTACAGGAACTTCACAAACCTAAAATTGTATAAAAACTAAAAAAACTGTTAACTATATCAACAGTTCTATGTAAATAGTAAGTATCTATGGATATTGAATATAGCAAACATTCTTAGAGCTGTGTATTTATCATACACAGCAAAAAAGATTTTTCAAAAAAAGTCTTGAAAAAGGAAACAGATTAGATTTCCGAAACGTCGGCGAAATATTTAATTTCAAGTTTTTATACTTATTTGTGTTGTTTATTTAAAAAAGCAACCTCTAACTGATCCTTTGACGTAAATGTCACAGGCGTAGAGGTTATTTATCAGTAACATACTGGTTAATCGTGATATTTTGTAGATTTGCCTAGCACTGCTTAAAAAGAAAACATACATGTGGCAGGAAGTCCCAAAGAATTGAAGAAGGAAAAAAAATGAGATAATGCCACGAATAACATTTAGACAAAATGTACAGGATGCCGTGCAAAGTAAAAATGTTAACTAGTAAACTAGTAATGGTCTATGTAATGAAGGCAGAAAGATTGTAAATAGGTCGTGCAAAGACGACACTACCCCCCCACCCCTGACTAAAATAAATGGCAGTGGTAAAATTCCCAATTCTTCAAAATGAGCTCGACAGCTCACTCGTGCATTTACGCCAGCCATGTATCGGATTGCTTTCTTTTGTAGTACAAATACCCTTGAACATTCACTATAGCATCCCCAAGCAATTATCCCATATGAGGCAATGTGCATAATAGTACATTTTTAATAAGTCTGAATTGACTTTGTACCGTAATTGACTTATACAATAGCAGATTGGTGCAATTTTTTTGCACAACATATCGATGTGAACTTTCCAGCTACAGTCCAGGATTTACAGGTTTTTCGGCACATGATCATTATTCCTGTGCATATTCCTTCAGTTTTCATGGAAGAATAGGTGGTAGCGACCTCGGGGGTTGCTTCAACCCTTTCAAGGGGTGTAAAATTCATTCATTACACTTTGGAATGTCAATACACCCTCCACCGTTTTCGCAGACGCTGATCACGATAAAACTATTCATCATCATCCCCGAAGCTCCTCAACCCCTATAATGGGCGGAGATATACCCTCATCCACTAGTTGCCGAGGGTGCGTTGATTGTGTAGGTTGCTGAGTCGGATATAATGATTTCTTTTGAAAGCGCCTCCCACATTTGAAATTAAATTATTTTTGTCCTTGATATACTCAAGATGTGTGTTTGCAACACATTGCACAATGATAGATTTGCACTTTTTATTATCCTTTTCAAACTCTTCTGAAGGCGATGTTTTTTCCTCCACAATGCATTCCTTTACATTTTGTTGATCCTGAACAATCTCCATTCTGAATTTCCAGTGATGGTAATTCTTTCCGTCAAACTGCACAATGCCGTATTTTTCCACTGTGTTATTGTGAGTCATGTTTTCAATGTATATAAAGAGAATACGTGTAAATTCCAAACTCCAAGGTTCTTACTTGCAATGACTGGGCCCATAACCTGATAAGATTTGGTGTGTACCACCATTGAGTTTGTATATTAAAAAATTAAAGATTTGTTATCAGCAGAACATCTTTATTGAAAGACATTTTTGACAGTTATCAACACATACAGAAATACAACCTTAAGCTTAAAAAATAACTGAACAGTGTTACCACACTAACTTGGCAATGAACACAAATATTGTAGAATACCTTTGATTGTTTTATTCAACAAAACTATACTTCTTCACCGGCGAATTATGAACAATACATTTTGTGGTCAATGGCAATGTTGTTTATTCAAAGAATTACACGAAGATATTTTTATGACAAAATAAATTATTTGTTTACAATTAGTTAAAAAAACCTATGTCGTCTACAAACAGCATTACAATTCTTATATTTCTCAAAATACACATCGCACGAGATATTTTCTTCTTCATCCGCCGCTTCAGTAAACAAATCTGAATCGGAATCGAAAATCTTCGTCATCGTCATTTGCTCTGTCTTCTGTACATACATCTTTAACATCTGGCGTATAATTTTCACACATTTCGATATTTTTATCGTCATCAACGCCTGCGAAAACGGGAGAGGGCGTATTGACGATCAAATGTGTAATTAACGAATTTTATACCCCTTGGAAGGGTTGCAGCAATCCCCGGGGTCACTACCATCTTCTTTTCCATGAAAACTGAAGGGAAATGCACAGAAATAAAGATCATGTGCCGAAAAACTTGTAAGTCCTGAATAGCATGCTTTTTGGTGTGTGAGTGGTGGTTTCTGCTGAAAACGGAGGGATACGCGTTTGAATCGAATCACTGAAAAAAAAATGGTTTTCCAACCCTCGGGAGGGTTCAACCCCCTATGCCAGCTGTTTGGATTCCACTTACTCTATAGCCCCCTTCCATGTTATTTCAAATATAACCCATCGATGAATCACTCCCCAGACCTGTTTATATATGAAGATATACAGTGTTTATTCATTGAGTACTACCAATTTGCCTTTTGTAAAAAAAATGTTACTTTTACAAGGTTTATTAATTGAACTTGTGTTAAACTTTTATAAGTTCCTAACATCAATAAGCTATTTATACCTACCCCAATTTCTTAAAATAAAGTCTGAACACTTTTATAGAATGCCGGAGTGTTAAAACGGAAAATTATGTCTTATTTATTGGTGACACGAATTCCACATTAATTTTGTCTTGTTTCATTCAACAGTAGTTAACTAAACCAATTTTAGACCGGCCCGGAAACGTAGGTGTGCATATGATTGAACATTTGTTAAAATAATTTCCACTTCTCGACTGTTTTCAACCATGCCCGTTCAGATTTTTAATCTGCGCTTGAACGATATCCCGTTGTATCGACATCGTTGTAAACAGTCAACGTCTGTCACCATGTAATAAATCTTGCCAAACGGTTTTGAGTCATCTGTTTACGTTTGAAATTTGACGGTGCTCGTTTATGTCTTGGAACGATGTATTAATGCAATCAACTGAAAATACAGAAGTTATAACATTGATCAATAAAAACAGAGGAAGGAAGCTACATTCGAACGTTGCAGATCTCGAATAATTATTGCTTGACTTAAGTAGTAGAATGGTTATGTTATAGTATAACATAATTGATAAACTTATTTACGCAATATAGTCCAATAATTATAAAGATTTCCATAACAAGTAACGTTATCTGACATTTTCTTCAGTAACTGTTAGTGAAGGGCTTATACATCACAAAACCACAAAAATCAGTTCTAGGGGTGCCGCGCAACCCCGCCAGAAAATCATCCCTTCGGTGAATGGAGCCTTATTTTACTGATAACTCGTTAACCGTTGAAGATATAAAAAAATTGCTCATCATAAAAAAGAAAGCTGGACTAATTTCCTGAAAAAGAGTGCTCTCGTAATTTTATTGCATATGCCACGATTTTCGAGAAAATCGATATCGAAAAAAATTGCATCATTTGTATTTTTAATGCTTACGAATTTTCGTTTATTTGGAATTTTTTGCACGCGGCCTAGAGAAAAAGTTGAATTGTTCGAAAACCAGAAAACCAAGAAAAATCAAAATGAGTTTTAAAGTGGATATAAAATACTTTCTTGTTTCCATTTTTGATGGCTATTGATATCTATTAGTATATAAAAACAAGCTAACCGTTATACACTTCGCCGATTTACTGCACTTTTCATATAATTGTTGCACATTCTATAGGATGCTCTTCTCAGTTTCTTTGTAAATAATATTAGTTTTAGATATTTTTAGTTTAATTACAGAACAAAACAAAATATGTAACATATTTTTTTTATTTAAAAAAAATTATAACTTTTTTATCTATCTATCGATTTTGCTCAAAAATACAAAATAGGGTTCTTCCTCTAGATAACACTAACTTACCGTCCAAATTTCAATGCAATCGGACTTTTCGTTCTTAAGTTATCGTGCATACAACAAACGTGACGGACGGACGGACCGACGGACAGACAGACGGACAGACATACAGACAGACAGACGGACAGACGGGCGGACGGACAGACATTTTGAATGTTGTTCAGACTTCAATCACCGTGTTGGTGATCGAATTCTGAACAACATTGTGATATGAAATTTTTTTCTCTACGAGCAATATTACCGGTTTTAGAAATGTGCTGAGTTAAATTAGCTTAAAATATAAGCGTTCATAAAGAAAAAGAAAATACATACAAACATACATCAAAATAAAATAGTGAAAAAATAAATAAATAAATAAATAAATAAATAAATGAAAAAAATGAAAATAAAAAAAAATAAAATAAAAAATATTTTAAAATGTAAGCGGTCATAAAGAAAACGAAGTTAGATACGAAGACACATAGTTAAAAAATGCCTAAATCGACACATAAGATTGTAATAAATTTATGTAACATAGAATTGAATAGTGTGAGCAAAAATGTAATCATGTAGTTCTAAATCAAGTTAAAGGAAGGTATTGGAATTACATACACAAAGGAAATCAAAAGCTGATCTAATACTTTCAACCTAATTTAAAAATAAATAAATTCAAGGCTGGTTAATTGGATACGACCAGTGCCATTAAACTGACATACACACCCACACACAGAAATGTGCTGATCGAATGCAACATACTCTTTGTATTGTATTTGCGAAGAGTATAATAACAATATAATGTAGTTACCTCTTGATTTTTTGCGCTTTTAACTATTCACAGGCTCATAAAAAATAACTGACATTAATATGGTACTTCAATGGAGAAAAAGTTAGGAATAAAAATATTCACATTTACAAATTTACCAGCATGTTGAAGTCAATTGAAGTTGAGGCCATTTTTTTATTGTTTCTTAAAAATAAGAAAGAGACCTAAAAATCTTGAACATTTAGCTCAAAATTTTTTCTTGAGTTTATATATCATAACCAGTGTTTCTAATCATTTAATAGTTAAAAACATTGCATAAAAAAATCATCAAAAAATTGAATATACAGCCTTTTTTGGATTTTTTTTTGTCTAACTTCAACATGCTGGTAAATTTGTAAATGCGAATATTTTTATTCCTAACTTTTTCTGCATTGAAGTACTACCTTGAACTAAGAGATAATGCATTTATAACTTATATTAAAGTCAGTTATTTTTTATCAGCCTGTGAATAGTTAGATGTACAAGAATCAAGAGATAACTATATTACATTGTTATTTTATATACTAGCAAATATCAATAGCCATCAAAAATGGCAACAAAAGAAAGTATTTTACATCGCCTTTAAAATCCATTTTGATTTTTCTTCCTAGCTTGTTTGGTTTTCAAGCAATTCCATTTTTTCTATTGCCCCCCCCACAAATAATTTATACATGAAAATTACACGAGAACTTTTTTAAGGCAATTGGTCAAGCTTTCTTTTTTATGATGAGCAATTTTTTTGTATCTTCAACGGTTAAAGAGTTGTCAGTAAAATAAGGCTTTTTTCACCGAAGGGGTGTTTTTTGGGGGGGATTGCGCGGCACCCTCAGAACTGATTTTTGTGGTTTTGTGATGTTTAATCCTCCCACTAACGGTTAGTGAAGGAAAATACCAGATAACATTTTTTGCGAACTTCTGGTATTTTTTACTTTACCGACTTGATTCATATAGGAAAAACACAAACTTTTAAAATGTGCTGTCATTTCACTTTATCTATTAACAATTAATATAAACCATGTTTGTCAATTCCGAAGAAATTCACCACTGGTGCATTCGCCAAAATCACAACAAAATGCAAATGATTTCATAGAAACCGCTGAATTAAAAAAAAATCATACATACCAGCCGATTTGAGAACCTCCTCCATTTTACAAATTATGAAAGTCAGTTAAAAGTCGAAATTCCGAGAGGAGATCAATTTGAAGCACATGCAAATAAATTACAGGATGGGTAAAACTCTAAATGCATTGAAAATATATTCAAACCTGAGCCCTACAAAAATCGCAGTGATGTTATTTTATTCAGAATTCAAACTTTCATTTTTATTAAATGTTCATTTCTATAAATTCAATATTATGTAAGAAATTTGCAAAAAATTGCCTAATAGTGGGCGTTCTCTACAAGGCTTGACTTATTTCACCAAGTGAAGGAAGGCTTTTAGATACACACGTGCACACTTTCATAGCTATTAAACATTTAAATATTACAGATATAACATGAATCCTTAAGCAAAGTACTTATAAATGTAAGTTAATTTGCATGACGATTTCGTTTAAACTTTGATTAAATAACATCAGATCGAGTACTAAATTATCATTTATTACATCACGTAATTTATTAACAAAAGTTTTCATTTTATCGGTATGCGATAAAGTGTAAAATTTTGCAACTAAACAAATATCTTGTCTATCTTATCTTGCCTTGCTCTCGAGATTCCTACGTTTAAAGTCTCATCATTTAGTGCTTGTTTACATTTCCTAACACTTGCGTCCTACATAGACTGCTTGCATTTCTTGAATTTCCCTAAACACTTGATTTAGTTGAATGCATACCGCTATTTGTCATTCTAGTATATTTATATTTTGGAAACAAGTACCTACGTGTTATGCAATACAAGTTGTAAACAGCATTTAATTTACGTGAACATATAGTAGAGGTCGCGTGCTAGAAAAGCTCGTCTAGAAACCATGTTCGCTGTATGTTGAAAAGCAAAATTGTATCGAGGATGTTGTCGGTGCCATTTGAGCTGTATATTGTGTATATATCGACACTCTAAATTCGTTTGTGGATATGGGTGTCCTACCCCGGGCATAAAAATAAAAAAACACGAAATTGGAATGCTTATTAGCAGTCCGTCCGGGTAGCTATTCGGCGAAAAAGGCCCTATTTTACTGATAACTCGTTAACCGTTGAAGATATAAAAAAATCATCATAAAAAAGAAAGCTTGATTAATTGCCTAGAAAAAAAGTCCTCTTGTAATTTGAAATTTTTTGCGCGCGGCCTATAAAAAAAATTGAATTGCTCGAAAACCAAAGCTAGGAAGAAAAATCAAAATGGGTTTTAAAGGGGATATAGAATACTCTTTTGTGTTGCCATTTTTGAGGACTATGATATTTATTAGTATATAAAAAGAACAATATAATATAGTTATCTCTTGTTTTTTTGTGCGTCTAACTATTCACAGGCCCATAAAGAATAACTGACTATAATATAAGTTATAAATGAATTGTCTTTTACTTCAAGATAGAACTTCAATGCAGAAAAGGTGAGGAATAAAAATATTCACATTTACAAATTTAGCAGCATGTTAAAGTTAGTCAAGAAAAAATCCAAAAAAGGCTGCATATTCAATTTTTTGATGATGTTTTTTAAATACAATTTTTTAACTATTAAATACTTAGAAACAAATGTTAAATGATATATAAACTAAAAAAAATGAGCTAAACTTTCAAAATGTTTGAATCTTCTTTTGATTTTTAGAAAACAATAAAAAATTTGGTAGATTTGTAAATGTGAATATTTTTATTCCTAACTTTTTCTGCATAGAAGTATTACCTTGTACTAAAAGACAATACATTTATAACTTATATTAAAGTCAGTTATTTTTTATGGGCCTGTGAATAGTTGAAAGTGCAAAAAATCAAGAGGTAAATATTATATTGTTATTTTTATATATTAATAGATATCAATAGCCATCAAAAATGGAAACACAAAAGAGTGTTTTATATCCCCTTTAAAACCATTTTGATTTTTCTTCCTAGCATGTTTGGTTTTAGAGCAATTCAATTTTTTCTATAGGCCGCGCGCAAAAAATTCCAAATAAACGAAAATTCGTGCGCATTAAAAATACAATTTTTTTTCAATACCGATTTTCTCGAAAATCATGGCATATACAAGAACATTACAATAGGACTTTTTTTTAGGCAATTAGTCAAGCTTTCTTTTTTATGATGAGTAGTTTTTTATATCTTCAATTGTTACCGAGTGGGTGGTTTTTTTTTAGGGGGGGGGGTTACGCTGTACCCCCAGAACTGATTTTTGTGGTTTTGTGATGTATAATCCCTTCACTAATAGTTACTGAAGAAAAATCTCAGATAACATGGAAATCTTTATAATTATTGGACTACATAGCGAATGAAACATTATAAATTCATCATTCATTCAGTTCTCACCCCCGATGTTATGGACACCGATATCTCCAAACAAATTTAATACCTACTACGTGTAAGTTGGGCAATACAAGTTGTAACAGGAGTATTCAAAGTCGGAATGTTTCACTGCACTTACTATTAGAATCCAGTACGGATGTCACCCCTCCGTTAATGTACTGAAATAAAATATTACGACAAAGTTGCACTTATCCTGTTTCACAGGCATTATTTTATGGTCATACCATATTATAGAGCTCATAAATTCACGGGCGCATTAGTTTGTGTATGCGATTAAGGTTATGGTTATTGTGGACCTGGCCGTTGGATATAAAATGTATTTCTAGTGCACTGATAGAATTGATACCATTTGTTTAATGATGCTAAAATTTTGTGAGCATGAGGTATATTCCATATCACGGAATAATGTAGAGAAGCATTATGATTATGATAGAACACAAACCTATTTTAAATTTTGCAAGAATTTACGCGTTTCCTAAGACCCTTGAACCCAGAAGAGAGGTTTTAAAAATATACGTTTCTGAAACCTGCCTGTCGCCTGTTTGTCGTTTAGTGTCGTCTGTCTGTCGTATTGTAAAAGAGAAAAAAATGTATTTTAAGTTATTGGAGAATTTACACGTTTCCCAAAACCCCTGACCCCAGAATAGAGGTTTTAAAATTGTTTTCTGAAATTTATCAGTCATCTGTCTGTCGTCTGTCTGTCGTCCGTCTGTCATCCGTCTGTCGTCCGTCTGTCGTCCGTCTATCGTCAGTTTGTGGTAAGTCTGCCATCCGTCCGCTGCCCCTCTGCCGTCTATTTATCGTACACTTGTCGTCTGTCTGTTATATGCCTGTTGTCTATCGTCTATTAAAATGTTAGGGGTTTTGAATTTTGTCCTGTATTTTTAAAGCATGAAGCATATGTGTTTGTAAAATTTGAAGTCTTTAGATCATGGAGATGCCAAGATTTCTCTCAAATTTGAATATACAGTGTGTCGCAAGATTCATGGAGCCACACTTATATCTCTGCTAGTGAAACTGCTAGTGTGATTTTTTGA
Organism: Stenurella melanura; assembly: GCA_963583905.1. Lineage (NCBI taxonomy): Eukaryota > Metazoa > Arthropoda > Insecta > Coleoptera > Cerambycidae > Stenurella > Stenurella melanura. Next base: position 135,717,557 of record OY757312.1, read on the forward strand.
AATTTCACTGCCCCCAATTAGAATTTAAAGATGTAGTAAAATTTACGAATCATCATTGGCGTACCTGTACATAGACTAACGTAAGGGTGGATTTTCCGAGAACTTCTAGTCGAATATTCTTAATCAGCACCTTTAAAAACCCCATCGTGCAATATTTCGTTATAATGGTTTCAAAGGTGGTTGAGATATGGGTTGTCAAAATAGAGAATTAGAAAAAAATCACAACAATAGATTTTACTAGTGTGATTTGGATTTGAAAGATAATTCTGAATTTTTTAATAAAGCCAATATTCTATAATTGTAACAAATACAAACCTAAGTAGGCAATGAAAACAAAGGTTATGCCATGTTAGTTTAAGCGGCACATCGAGAAAATCGGCATAATCTGACGGTTAATGCAGAAAGCAGGAAAATTTGCATGTGATTTGTACATATTCATTGTATTAAATTTACCCGCAGCACTTCGATTTCCGGACATGTAAATCTAAAATGGCGGTCAATTTGTAAAAAAGTAACTTTTATTACGATGTAAAAATTGCCTTATAATGGGCGTGATGATATGATGATATAATAGTATAATAGAAGCATTTGAGTATATTGCTAGCCCAGGTCTACCCCTAAGTAAGAACAAGAAATCCAGTTGAAAGGTGCATCGGTGTTTGGAAAATGCGATTTCCTGTTCTTTGCTTGGGGATTCGACTGAAGATCGAGAAACTAGAAGCCATTGTTGTAGCAACTGCCATACTGCACAATATAGCGTGTTTGTGGCATAAGGAAATATCACGAGTTGATGACCAACAGCAAGAAGCTATTAACATTGTCAATGAAGTGATGGTGGAGAATATGGGAGATAACAGGGTAATTGGCAATAATACAGTCACATTACAGTTAATAAACTATTTAAACGGATTTCTGTGAAAAAAGTTATGTAGCAGTCTTTTAGGTTATAAAGGCTCCTAACACTCATTGTACATCATATGGTGACGAGTATGTTTATTCGTATGTGTAAAAAATAAAGGAATATTTTAAAAATGAATTTTTTATTTTAAGAAAACTTAGCTTTTACTTAATATCGTATAAAATGTGTAAATACAAATAAATAATTGATATAATAAAAAAATATAAAATAAAGGTAATTTTCTAGAACACGGCCCTCTGCAATTATAAGAGGTGAATTTGTAGATAATTTATAACTTTCTGTTAAGTAACGTCGTCTTTGGAATTTATAGTATTTTCATTATTGCTCAATGATATTGTCTCATAAGCTCCATTTCCACATCTGCTTTTCTCTTCATATTCGTCATCTCCAATTCATGCTTTTCTCTCATAAATTTGAGTTTTTGGCCTTGTTCTTCTTCCATAAAACGTGCCTTTGCTGCTTCTACAGCAGATTTTGCATCTGCCCACTGGGAAACCCTGCCAATTGCAGCTTCAGATCAGCATCGAGTATTATTCTTGAGTGTTTTAGACTTACTTGCCCTTAGCATGGCCGGACTTTCACCAATTTCCTGATTGATTTTGACTTTGACACACTACAAAAGTATTTTCTATCAGTGTCTGAATTTCTTTCTTGTTTTCGGGTAGAACTTCAGTATGGAGCTGCGATGGGCTTGAAGTGCAGGCATATACTGAAAAGGAAATAACTCGAATATGGACTTATATAAGTAGTGCGAACAACTTACTGTGGTCTTCTAAAACGTCCAGAGATACAGCTCCTTCAATAATTATTTCGTTCAAGTCTTCTTGGCTTAAAACAGCCTTAAGAGCTTGATTCTCTCCATCGGATTGTTCCATTATTGCTGGAATAAAATGTTCAAAATGATTTGCAAAAGAAACGTATTATTGTAGACTAACAATTTTTAACCAGATATGTTCAAAGTATGTTTGTATCAACTTACTTATATCTCCATCAAACTGTGAAATGTCTCCATCAACTTTGCTCGAGCCAAGAAGTTCTTTGTCTTCCTCATCCAGTATCGTAACTTTGGTTTCTCGATAAAAACCACCACCATACAATTTTTCATCAGCGAACTTCTTTTTCGTTCTCTTTTTAATATTGTCGTTTTTTTTAGAACTTTATCATTACGAGGATTCTCTCCAGAAATAATATTAAATTCAATTTCTATTTTTCGCCAAGTCTCTCCTTTCTGGAAATTTGCTTGGGAATCAGAAGGCTTGAATTCGACGATATTTCTATATTTTCTTGCCAAGGAGATTAATATAGACTCCTCTTTGGCAGAAAAGTTTGCTGATCTTTTTCTATCATCCGTATTCTCTCAAAACAAAAAAAGGTTCACGTTTTTATTGTAAAACTCTTGAATATGAATCACAGGTAACTATCATGAATGCCGAATGTCTAATGTCCACAAACTACCCACTAGTTTGTGCTAATGTCACATCACAAATTCTTCAAAATCTACAGTGTGCAAACGCCGACACTGCCAACTGACATTTGAAAATAACAGAAAAATGCGGTTGTTCAAGCGATTGTAATACCATGCGTTGCCTATGCAGAAAAAATGATTTCCCCTGCACCCTTAAGTGCAAAAAATGCAAAGGAAAATGTAGCAGCAAAAGGTATAGGGCCTTCTACATTTATTAAAATACTTTTTTGTTACTTCCTTTTTTTTTAGAAGCCATCTGATTTCAGTAGCGATGACGAGGAGACTGTTATGATTTTATTTTGTATTTTGTTAATAAAAGCCATCTTTCTAACTTCAGAATTGCATTTTTGTTATAATTCCTTTAGAATCTTGTATTTTTGACATCACCATTGGAATCAGCGACTTCAAATTATACTTAAACGATACCTCACATGACATATTGCATTATTTAAAAAAAATGTTATAAGTTTAAAATGGCCGCCGAGTTTTTAAACAAATTCTATTCTATTATTCTTGCACTATGACTATTTTTGTTACATTAACCTTAACACGTTCACCTACGGTTTGAAAGCAGTCTTTGGATATATTCTTCTTTTATTTTTAAACATTTTACCCGAATTTTTGAAAATGGCTGCCATTTTTGTCTGTGAGGTCAGGGGTCAAATTGCTGCGGGTCAAATTACTTCTATAAATATATAAAGCACACATGCCAAAGGACTTGCTTTCTGCATTATTCGTCAGATTTGTATGCGTACCGCTTAAGCTATGTGTCAATTTATTATTGAAAGTACAAAAATTTGTAAGTGTACTGTTTGTACATGAGTGTATTTCAAATAAGTGCCAAAGTATATAATAGTAAATTTTTCTATTATAAAAAATATGCTCGCGCCGTTTAACGATCGAGGAAAAAATGAGTTGGTTCTATTGGTTGGAGATACTGCCAGAACCTATAGAGAAGCGGCTGCTGAATTTAACGCACTGCATTCTGAACAATCCTTTCCTATTCGACATAAATTGGTGGCAAACAACATGAATTATTTTAAAAACACGTACCTGAGTTAAGACAAATAAATAGACAATATCTAGACAAAGAACGTATTTTACATTATTTTAGACAAAACCCAAAATTTGGTGTAAGACAAACAGCAGTAAATCTTAACGTAAATTTGGCGTTGCTTAAAAAAATAGGCAAAGAGCTTTCAAGCCAAAAATATTGCATGCTTTAGAGGATGGGGATACACAGAGAAGGTTAAATTTTTGTTTGTGGACACACTGTGAATTATCAAATAATACAAATTTTCTGAAAAATATGCTTTTTACTGATGAAGCAATCTTTACGACAAATGAGGTAGTATCCCTCCCCGAATTGTTGCTTTTGGGCTAACGGAAATCCCAAATGCGTTATCAATACGAAACGGCAATATGTTTCCAAAGTCAATGATTGGTGTGGCATATGGAATGACCAGTTCATTGGACCGTGCTTCATTCCAAGATTAAATGGGGAGGCCTTCTTGAATTTATTGTATGATGAAATAGCCCGGTTTCTTCACAATCTGCCACAGGATATTAGAGAAAACCCACACTATCAACTTGATGGTGCTCCAGCTCACAAGATTGGAAGAGTATTTTTAGAAACTAATTTTCCGAGCAGATCGATAGGTTGTAGAAGTCCACTTCAGGAGTTTCCCCCGAGGTCTCCCGATCTCACATCTCTTGAGTAGAACTCATTTAAAAATAAAATGTACAAGAACAGACCCCGTAACCAAGAATAATTAGGAGACAGAGTAAGGCAGGCATGTGCTGAAATCTCTCCTGGTGAGATTCGAAAAGTTATACGACATGCAAGAAGAAGAATTGAGCAATGTATTCGTGATGATGGTGGTTTTATAGAAATGGAAAGAATTATTTAAGTTTATTTAGTTCTCTATTATTAATATAATGCTCTCTATCTTACATAATTTTTAAATATATTTATACTCGAATTTTTGCTCTATTAAAAAATTAATAATTATCTTTTAAATCCAAATTACAATGGTAAAATACATTGTTCTGAACAAATAAATGAAGAATATTTTTTTAAATTTGGGTAACTGTTTTGCAATTAAAATTTTTTTTGGCAGCCTATATCCTAACCACCTTTGAAACCATTATAAAGAAATTTTGTACAAAGGTGTTTTTAAAGATGCTGATTAAGAATATCCAAGTAGATTTTTTCTAAAAAAGTCGCCAATATAAATTCTCCACCCTTACGTTATCCTATGTATAGGTACACCAATGATAATAATAATAGTCGTCCTTATTGATGCATTGAATATAATATTACATTATAATAGTACAACACAAAATAAATAACAATACATCAAGGGCGAAGTTTAGCTACTAGAGCTATTCTGCCATAACTTAAAACTAATAAAAATAAAAACAGAAAATACAGTAATAAAAGTGTAAATATACTATAAATGTTTATAAAGTACTATAGAATAATTACAATAGTCAACTAAGTATAAATAGGTACTATTAAAAATTAAAAATTGGACATTGCTAAACCTACAAATTGGTGCGTGTTTGATACAAAATCAAGTTTTGTTTAAGCCTTTTCTTGAAACGATATTTATTTAGACACTTAAACATATTACCAATATTGTTATAAGAATGAACTGCATTAAAAGTAAAAGAACGTTGAAATAGCGCAGTGGGGTGTTGTGGCATAGTTAAAGAAAGTGCAGATCTTATATTCCGAACGTGAATTTGATTACTGTAAATAATCTTTCTTTGTGGTAAATGGGAGTAGAAGTCAACATAAGTCGATGTGTAAAAGCGAGTAGGTGATAATAGTTAAACATATCTTCTATTTTAAGCCACTTAAGGTCATCAAATTTTTAAGATATATGGTCGTACTTTTTCAAATTGCAGATGTATCGACAACATGTGTTTTGTACTTTTTGAATTCGAATTTTAGACAACATATCGAGACATGGATAGTATAAAATATAACAATAATAAAATAGTGGTAACACAAATCATTCACATAACTTGTTTCGAGTTTCAAAATTTAGTATAGATTTATTGCGATATAAAATTCTTAATCGTGAATAACACTTTTTCATTACATTTGATAAATGCTCCTGAAATTTTAATTTAACGTAAAAAATCACACCCAGATTTCTTGCACTTTCCACGAAGGTCAGCAACTCGCCCTCCATATTTATTTTTAAATTAGCTTTCAAACGCGCATAAACAGATTTCGAAGAATACAGAATTATAATAGTTTTCTGTGAATTTGGTTTAAGGTTATGTATCCTACAATGTAGATTAAGAGCTGATAAGTCGCTATTAATGTTGCTACTTACTACATCAATATCATGTTGCGTCGGATTAAATGTATATAAGAGTTGTTGGTCGTCAGCATAAGAAAATAGCGGAGAATCGCCTATGACACTAGACATATCAAAGGTATAGACGAGGAAAAGTAAAGGACCTAAAATGGACCCTTGAGGTACCCTTGACTTAACATGGGAAGTTGACGATGTACCAAAGTTGGTACGAATAAACTGACTTCTGTTAAATAAATAATAATAGAAAAACTGAATTGCTATATCGTCGAGGCCATAGTATTTTAGTTTAAGGCATAGCAGTTCATGATTAACACAATCGAAAGCTTTGGAAAAATCTAGCAACACCACAACAGTTGCCATTGACTTATCCAAAGCGCGGATAATATTATCGGATATATTGAGAAGCAATGCAGTTGTACTGTATCCTGTTCTAAAAACAGATTGGTGACTCTCAAATTTTACTATGTCCTTAAGTTCTAATTGGGGGCAGTGATCATTCAACCAAATTTTAAAAAAATCGCACTAGCAGTTTCTGAGATATAAGTGTGGCTCCATGAAACTTGCCACACACTGTACATATATAGAAAATATATTGTTATGTATTGCACCCCCTTGAAACTGGAGATTGATACGCCTATGCCTAATAATGAGTGACTGGACACTTGTAGAAAGAGATAGAGTTTTCTGGAGTGTGGTGAGAGAAGATTCTTGATTGTGTTCTTGACCAGCGACAGTGAGGTTATAAACATTGTTTAGAAGTATTTGTGTAATCAGTAAATTATTAAATAAAGTGTTAGTGGTTTACCCCTTGTTAAAATTATTTAGAACCCACGGATTCATACAGGGTGCTTCCTAAAAGGTGGAAAACACGTAGCAATATTAATAGAATTTTTAGTTGTTAGTTAATAGAAAATTAAATAGTCTCATTAAAACTGTTCATGTCTCTTAATAATAAGAATTAAACTGCGCGTGAGAACACCCTGTACATTAATTAATCATCATCCAGTGGCAGGTATGCTTTACACAACTTTATAAGTTCCTTTTGTGCTAGTCCTATCTAATCCTGAACAATGTTATTTCACTAAACAACTTTTATGAGACTCAAAGCTGAAGAAAACAAGTATTTCAACAACTTCTTAATGCCAATAAAAAGAAAATTGGCGATAATGAACAGGAGGAGCTTTTTTATTTTAAAACTGTTAAATGCCATATTTCAGCGTTGAAAGATTGATTGATAAAAGGCGTGCTAAAATCATACACAAAGCAACAAGTTTCCGAGCGAGTCGAGTATATTTGCTGTTCATTGGTTTGTAAAAGTGCACTCCTCATTGTATTTTTATGTTTATAGAAAGAAGCAGTTGCGATAAACTTATAGCTTGTGTTACATAGATTGCGCAGAACTGGTATTAATAATTGGAAGATGGGCATACAAGAAAAGAAATAATTTTATTAGGCCCTTTAACACAGTTCTTTGTATGGTCACCGGTTTACTCTTAATAAAACACAACTCGGCACATGCCAAATTTAATTTCTTGCAAAAAATACAAATAAACATAGATGTCTAAAATGTTTCTTACTAGCGCAATTTTTTAGAACGAGCTGCTTAAAGTACCCTGCTGTACCACCGGCGTTCGCGACATTTGTTATTATATTAATATAATTTAAGTGTTGTGAAATATAATATGTATCTACTTATTACTTACCTTAGATTAAGCTTGAATAGAATAAAAGATATTTAAATGGAAATGGTGCCAGCACTCGATCGGCGAAGTTAAGCAACGTCGGTCGGGCAAAGAGTTTAACAAATAGAGGAGACAAGCTCCATAAGCGTAATGTATAAGCAGCGGGAGGCTGTAGGCTTCTCATCCTTTTTACACAATGCGTTCCCTCTTTGTCGCACAGTACATGAGGGGAGGTGACCAAAGAATTCTTTGGAGGTGACGATTGCAATACAATGACAGTACGACAGATGACAATAATTATTGGTGACTTAGTTTTTCTACAAACTTTACAAGTATAAACTATTGTCACAAAAAAAATAATTAATTAATATACAAATTAAACGTGATAAACAGATTAAACGTTATAAACAGAAGAAAAATTTGAGAAAGCATGTAATTGTAAATAAAGCAGAACGCTATTCAAAACAAAGATTCAAAATTGACGGTATTCACTAGAAATCAAAGCGGGCCGGGTAAGGCTGTGTAAGCTGTGTTGCTTTGTAAAACAGAATGAAGAGAGATAGGGTACGACTGGTACGAGGTCTGCGACAAGGACGAAGAGCCTACCGTCTCCAAGACAACCAAATCGCGACTCCCGGCAAATCGACAGCTTGTCTTCTCTAGTTATTAAACTCTTTGCGGTCGGGTCGCTTCTCATTCAGGTACGTCGTCAGTCCATGCCATGAGCTGTAAAATAGCCTTGACTGGACTGAGACGGCTTGGCGAGCGAATAGAAACGAAGGGCTGATAACTTTACCAAGGAGCTCCTTATCAACAGACTCGAACTCTTGTAAGGACCATGTCTGGATAAGGAGCCCTAAGGTACAAAAAAAGGAGTACTACAATAGACCTATACTGGTCTCAGTAGGCAATCCCACCAATCATCATCGCCAGCTCCTCCAGCTAAAATCTAATCTCTAATAAGATTCAATAATGTCGTCTAGATTTATTTCTTCAAATTCGAATGTTTAAAAGCAAATGATATTACTTTTTAGCAACCTATTTTTACAGTAACTCGACCCCGCTGACTCCGAAAATTTCGGTTGTCATCTCGAATTCGGGGATGAACCACCCCAAAACCACCCCTAAAAGTACATTTTTTCAATATATCAAGAAAATCTTCGTAAAAAGTGAATTAAAACAAGACATATTTCAAAAAGGCAACGACATAGTTAATCTTAGTTGTTCAGAAGGATATTACTTTGCGTTATGTGTAAAATATATTTAGATTTTCATTACCTGTAACGTCAGAAATGTCATGGGCGTAGAGAAGGGGTAGCCGTCTTTGCTTGATTTTTAGGAACCCCTAAAATCACTCCTAGAAACAAATCGTATCAGTTTTGACAGCCTCTCGTTGGGATAATTCGATCCCACTAGCAGAGCTCGTACACAACACGCAAAGACAACTACAGGACAGATATTCCCTGCAGGATAGCCAGCTGCCGCAGATGAGACTAGAACTCAGGAGGGATAACAGCAACTAGACGTGTTCTGCCACTGCTACCATATTGGTAACATTTTCTAAAACGCCTCTAACATTCATGCTCTGGCCAGGATTCGAATTTGGAGCCCCATGCTCTGAATAACATGATTTATGACATTCTTGTTCAGTTTGAAAATTACAGTGGTCCATGTTTTATCTTGTGATATATTTTTTTGATACACTGGATTGAATATGTGGTAGGTTCCTTGTGAAACATCTTTAGAATAATTATTTTTAGAAAAGGGAAAAACAATGCTTTTTGATATTTCAAATAAAAACTGTATTTTTAAACACTCTCCATATGTTTCGGCTTACTAGGCCTTTCTCAAGAGCATTACAGATGAATACTAAAGCTATGAGGGCGGTTGTTCTAAAAATAAATGCAATAATACCCAAACATGTGAAATTACGGGGATTTCAAGTAATAAAACTAAGTATCTACCTACTCGGAATATAATTCAATGGGCTATTCTTAAAACCTTGTCTATTATAGGAGTGTTTATGAAATTTAGTTGGTCATTGGTGGTACAAGTGTTGCTTTTAAGGGATTTTTTTATTTCTAATTGTTCAAGGAGGTTTAAGCGTTTTCCTTTTCTTTCTGAATGGATTAAATTAATATTCTCTGTGTCGATAAAATGATTATTTTCAATGCAATGTGTTGACATTCCTGTGTTTTTGTTGTTGTTTAAAATAGATTGTTTATGTTCTTTTACCCTGTTAGCTATACTTCTACCACTCTGACCAATATATATCGCGTTACAGTCCTTACATTTAATTTCATAAACCCCCGATTTGTTGATTTGTCAACCACCTCAAATTAATTTCGTAAGGCAATGATAAATCCACCACATTGGCTTAATCTCTATAAAACTTGATCCTCCTAACTTGAACTTAACAGCTATAAAGTTTTATTGAAGACTTGATAAGTACCTTGATAAGTCAATCATACGCAAATAAAGACTAAAAGATAACTTAGTTTTAATGTAAGTTCTTGAAGGCTTTTTTAAAACGTTCTTTAAGGCAATACTATCTTTAAGCGCATTTGGCATTTAATAAATCTGGCATAAATCAGTGGTTTATGAGGTGGCCATTATAAAACACTGATCAAACCTAAATAGATCTAAAAAGCATTGAAATTGTTAATTGGGAAGGCAGTCACGGTCAGCAGTTGGATGGGAGGTATTCTGGGAAACACAACTATTTCACTTCTCTTCTAGCGACTTTTCTAACAGTATACGCAAAAGCTGTGCAATGAAAGGTGAGGATTGCGTAGCAAATATACCATCCTTCTGAAGGGATGTAGAACAGTCACTCACAGAATGAAAAAAAAAAAACGCTTTTCCACAGTAAGATGGAAAATCTTGACCAGTGTAAGAAGATTCTTATCCTTCTAAACATGTCTTTGTCCTTGTTATAACACTCTCGATAGGTTTAGAAAGAACATGACAAGAAGTTTATAAATTTTTGGTCCTCTTCCAAAATATTAATTAAGACAAAAGCATAGACGTGTTAGTTTTTTATCGATACTAGACTGTATTCTCTTGCTCTAGTCTCAATCTATTTGTAACTGAATATTTCAAACCGAATGGTGCTATATGTTTTAATACTGAACGCGACAAGAAAACGCAGACAAAAAATGTATAACAACGGCTGCATTTACAAAGACATGTTTTAGAACCCGTGCCAGAAGTTTTTTTTTCCAAATAAATATTAAAATCTGCCTATAATTAATGCAATATTGTTGTGCTATCATTCAAGGGACAGTTGTAACGTTACAAGAGTCTAAATGAACAGGTGATGTTTATATATCATGAAATGTCTACCATTTAAATATTGTAATTATATTATTAATAAAAACAAAGCTATATTAAGGTGGTTGGTCAGTACTATAGATATAGGCCAGGCTAGATAAGTGTTAGAATTAAAAAAATAATAATAAGGCGTTACACAAACTGATAGCAGAATATTTTAGAACATATCACAACTAGAGAAGGAAAAATAGTCAGAACCACCTGCGATTTTCTGTGGTGAAATGGGGTGGATTTTTAGAGGTGAAAATGGATTTTGGGATTTCTGGCTAAGTTACGCATTCTATCGAAAAAAGTTAAATGTAGAAGTTGCAGGTAATAAAGAGATCTACAACTTCTGTGGAGAGCATTTTTATCCTAACCTCAAAATTTTTCGGGAAATCCGCAAAGAACCGTTTGATCGATTTTTAATTATTTTCTTCTACAGAAAAAATTCGATTTAGCTCAAAATCAGTGAAAGTATACCTTATGGTGACCCACATAAGCTCTATTTTTTGTGGACCAAAATATTCAACGATTGTTGTTTAATTCAATTTATAATTATATATTATAAGAAAAGAGAAATTTTCAACTGCTATTCCTCATAAAAGTACTTATCGGACAGAGTTCGGACAAGGCTCGTTTTTTGGTTTTTACTTCTACTTTCAATAAATAAAAAAACAATATATATAGTCCAGTCATTTGGTACTTTTACCTGTAAAGTTTTCCGAGTTTCTACTTTGCCACCTCGTATTTTTGCCGCCCATACCGCCATATTGGAAACATGATGTCTAAAAACAGTTTTTTCATATCTCCTTTCCGACTCATTTTACGTTTTCGTTATCCCTTTTTAATGACGAAGGTATGCGCAGATGCGTTAAATCTTCTATGTATAAAGCATTTGAGCAATATTCTGTAGATATTAATTTTGAAGACGCGATGTATGTCATCGACGGGGGGATACTTATTGCAACGAGTCGCTTGGCATCACGGTGAATCGTTTTCATCCATTTGCAATAACTACGTCATATTCTTTCGATAGAACTATACATCCAATGCCATTGTTGTGTTTGACGGATATCCGGAAGATGTAGCAAACCGTAGTACCAAATATGCGGAGCTATCCCAACGATCACGGAAAACTGCTTCAGTAGACGTACTTTTTGACGAGACAATGATTCCAACTGTGCCACAAGATAAATTCGTGGGTAACGATGCAAACAAGAAACGCCTCATTGGAATGTTGACTACAACATTTGAAGCTGCGAACTTCATGGTGGAGCAAGCCACTGAAGATGCGGATACGCTAATAATCAATACCGCAATCAGCGTTTCATCCACATTCGATTCCGTAATAGTTGTCGGCGTAGGTGTGGATCTTCTTATTCTTTTGACGTCTCTATCTACGCGTTCAAACATATGTTTCTCCAACCAGGAAAAGGAAAAAATTTGCAACAAATGTATTCAACAAACAGTATCATAGATAAAACAGCCGACGATCACATATCATTCTTGCACTCCTTTAGTGGCTGTGATATTTAATAATGGAAAAGTAAAATGTGTTAATGTACTCCGAAAAAATCCAGAATTAAATGAGGTTGTCCATGTATTCAAAAACCCAAATGCTGATCCAGAGATCATTGCTAAAGCTGGAGAATGCTTGTTTCTTGCATTGTACGGTTACACTGGCGTAAAAAGTATGTCGTTAAACAAGTATAGATATGTACACTTCACAAAATCAGCATATAAGAATAAGTTTAATATAGCATAAGCAGCAGCACGACAACAATCGTTCCGAAGCTATCACCAGGTTCAGCAGTGGTATGGAGTTGAACAAAATGCAGAACGATGGGGATAGAAAGGACGCAAGAATGGGCTAATCCTGTCACCACACTCGGGCCCGCAGCTCCGGAAACCTTGTTAAAACTTACTTCTTGCAAATGCAAAAAGGGATGTGAGAGAGCCTGAGGATGCAGAAAGGCTGGATTAAAGTGCTCCGTTATATGCACGAATTGCAATGGTACCTGTGATAATGGGCCTTTACAGTACATTCGAATTTTGACATTTAAATATGGTGGGTGTCATTTGGGGAAAATAAAATAATTTTTCATCTAAAAATGAGGCGTCTTAGAACAGCAATCTCTGAGAAATAAATTAGCGAAATACAACAACTTTCACGGGGTATTTCAAATGCTCGAGTTTCACGCGCCTTGGTTGCACACGTAATCCCACCAATCATCATCGACGACACAACAGAAGAACTTGCAAACCGACAACATTGCGATCACCGAGCGTGCGGATAGCGGATAACCTTAAACTTTCTTTTGAGCTGTCGTCTTTTCTGGGGCATTTTCGGTCGTATTTTCACAGAATGGAACAAAACACTGCTTGCTAGACATTTTAATCGAAATCGGAGGCTTTCAATTTACGCTAACCTCAAAACCAAAATGTTAACATCAACAAGCTGTCAAACGTCTAGTCATGAGCGATATGTCACTGCCGGCGATTAAATCACCGTGATTAAATCACCGTGATTATATAAAATATTAATATAAAGTGTGATTTACATCGTTTTACTTTCAATTCATACTTGTCCAGTGCTGCTTAATGCAGCCATACATTCACACAAACAAATTACGGCGAACGGTAAACATATCAGCTTGCAGATTGTGATGGCGTTAGTTTAAAACCACCGGAAGTGAAAAATATAAGTCGCCGTTAAGGAGTGATTGGAAAATCGCGATATCGCCCATCACTACAAACGTCAATTGAATGCTGATTTTGTACAACGTTGCCGAGTCGCCTTTTACACTATTGGCTTGGGATTGCTGACGTATTAATGGCGCGTTACGGATAATCCTTTAAATTAGACTTGTAAATAGGTGATTTTAAATATTTTTTTCTAGCTCTAATCTGCATCAAAATAGAAATTGAAAAAATACGGGTATTTTAATTTTTCATAAAATTTTTGATTCCGCAATAAAAAAAATATGCTGAAAAGGCCCATTCGCAAGTTCCATCACAAGATAGCGATGAAGAGGAAGAAACGGAGACTGTTCTCGTGCTGATAATCCCATCGCGGATGATGTGGAAGAAATTTCTATCTCTGATGTTTCGATCGGTACTGAAGACGATGAACTCGCAACACCTGGTCCATCAAGAATAGCAAAGCGAAGGAGAATATGCTAAATTTTGTCATAGTGCATTGCGTGTGGATTAGGCCTACTGGGATACCAATATAAAAAAACACGCCACTTACTGTACCTCATGGTGGTGTGGAAATGAGTTTTTTGGCCAAAACTCGTGTTGGAGTTTGCGCCGCTCGTACGCTAAAACTATTCATTTTACAAAAAAAAAAGGTTACTACGTAAATTATAGGAAACGAGTCCGATGTCTGTTTAGTTCCATCACCAACCAATTTTATGTAAATCGCGGAAATAACCTAGAGAAATTAGGTTTCTTAGACTATTTTCGCGATTTACAAAAAATTGGTATGCGATAGAGCTAAACGAACATGAGATTCATGATCAGTACGTCGAAATACATAGGGATTACTATGTCGGATCCCGGCTACAGATCACTATTATTTTTTTGTAGGCCGGTATTATAAAACATACAACGAAAAAGTCACTTTTTCGGATTTTTCGGTTTTCCGGAAATTTGCTCCATTGCACTATATATTGTTTTTTTATTTATTGAAAGTAAAAGTAAAAACAAAAAAAAAACGAGCCTTGTCTGAACTCTGTCGGATATGTACTTTTATAAGGAATCGCGGTTGAAAATCTCACTTTTTTTATATAAATTGAATTAAACAACAACCGTTGAATATTTTGGTCCACAAATAATAGAACTTATGTAGGATACCATAAAGTATACCTTCACAGAGTTTGAGCTAAATCGAATTATTTTTGTAGAAGAAAAACATAATGAACCGATAAAACAGTTTTTTATTCTGAAGTTAGGGTAAAATTGCTTTCCACAAAAGTTGTAGTTATTACCTACAACTGCTATAGTTAACATTTTTCCATAGGATGCGTAGTTTAGCCAGAAATCGTAATAGACCGTTTCTCACTCCTAAAAATTCACCCCATTTCAACCCGGCGGTGGGTCGGACTATTTTTTCTTCCTTAGTTATGATATCTTCTATAATATTTCACTATCAGTTTGCTGTAACGACTTATTTTGTTGTGCAACCCTTATCTAGCCTGGTCTAGTAGCACAATTCTCACGGGGATTTTAGCTAGGATTAAATAATCGTTATAAAAACTTTTGATTTTTTATAGGTTTCTAGGACTAGAAAAATATTTTGACCGACACTGCATTCAACAATAACAAAATTTTGACGCGTACGTTTTTCTCCACAACCTCGTTTAACCATCTCAAGTGTGCAATTTTAATATTTTTTTTAATAAAAATTATAATGTATACACGGATTTTTGGGGATGCTGTTCATCCAGATTGTTTAAGACTTAATACAGCTTACAATCATCTACGCACAGTAGAATCAAAAATAGAGGGTAGAATGCTATTTTTAAGTTCATAGCTAATGCCAGTTATAAATATTATAAATAATAAGAGTTTAAAGAACGGATCCCGCTCATAAAATCTAGAAAGAGTACGTAAATGTATTACTTTAATCTGCTGTGAAATATTTATTTAGGTATGTAAACGTGAGAAATAGCTCAAGACAATTTTAAAAAACTGCCTCTTCTTCGCGATATAGCAACATCTGCATCTTGCTCATCGGCAAAGCTATAACAATAATTTTCAGTTCATATTAATAGAAATCGCGCTAAATTATGGATTTGCAATTCTTTTGATGTTATAAATGAACTGGCATCTTACCACCTTTAAATATAGATTGCGGATAATTAATTGGAAGCCGTGTTAATAAAACGCCTGAGTTATGTTTAAATTGAACAGACCTCAAAATATTTAGAAAAATGTGAATGAATAGAGTAATGATTAATTCAGTGATGTGTCAGTCCTTGGAATCGTTTCGGTATGTGGAAATCCTATTCGTTTAAATCATTCGGGGAAATTTTCGTAGAATATCATTGGCATATACAGGAAGCTTAGCGATTATTTTCGTTGGCTTTAATTCCAATAAATAAATAATTTTCAGGTATGACTTATATATTTAAACACTTAAACAGAAATAATTTGAAATAATGTTTATATCAATAATCATGTTTTTTATTGTGTGGACTGTTGAAAGACAGTGTGTGTACTGCTGCTATTCCAATATGTTTAGGTAATAATTATAATTTATCTCACTGCAATTTCATATTTTAAATTCAATAAACCTTTAACCAAGCATTTTTTAAAGGTCCAGAATATAACAACTATTTTTTTTTCTATAAAACTTAATGGACGGGCATGTGTCAGTTCACGGGCTTGGAATGATGAAAGCAAGCGACCCATTTGATCTGATAGGGGGTCTAATATACAAGGTGTAATTAGTTTCATATCATTAAAAAACTGGTAATAGGGACCGACTAGGCAAACAAAAAACCTATATGACTTTTTTCTCTGGGGGCACTTTGAAAAAAACTGACCTAGGTTTAACATTTTAATATTAAGGTAGAAAACATTTGAGAATCACTGTTTTTCAAGGTCAATGGATGTTATAGTGCCGAATATTAGAAATAATAAAATACGGTAATACCCGACTTGTGTTCCCGCCGGAACAAGTGCGGTACTTTGATGGGATTACTTGCACCGAACTTTTTATACCACTAATTATGAAAATGTAAATAATTCCTTCTATTTCGGCACAACGCAAGCATGACCGCAGGGATTTAAATAGCATTTGTTTTCATGTGTATTTTAAATTGGAACGAAGTTATTGTAGCTTTTATTGTCGTTTATAAGAATTTATAATTTAAAAGTGGTTTATTAACATTTGTAACATTGTGTTAAAAACTTAAAAAATTAGTAATTATTTTATGATATTGGAAAACGAACAGTTAGACGTCCGAGATACGATAACAGAAAATAGTTGTGTATTTTAAGTTAGGAAAAAATCTGTTTTTTTTAACGAATTGAGCGCATAATTTTTCCCAATCAGATATCGGAAATTAACAATCGAGTCTTTGGTCTCTATGAAAATCAATGTAAACAATAATAAACAGATGAAAACAAGACAGCAAATGCTAATAATAATAATCAGACCTTTAATGCCCAATAGATAACACCCAATAACTGAACAATTCTTTTGAATTTTTCACAAACATTGTTCGAAATGACCTCCATATCCACGTATACACATTTCGGCACGTCGAACTAAGGACATACGCACTCCGTTCAACACATTTGGTAAATTAGGATCATTTTTTATGGTTTCTGTGCACATTAAAATAGGTTAATGCAATTGTTCTAAAACTCTTCCGCACCAGTTGCATTTTCACCACTTTCTCCATACACGAAGGGCATATCTAGTTATATCAAATATTGCAAAAGTATTAGAAAAACTTATCGAGAATCGAATAAAAATAAATAAAAATTCAAATTAATATCAGAACGTCAATTTGGTTTTCAACGGAACAAATCTACGCAAAACGCAATTGAACGTTTATCTTCAGAGATATATATAGATACATGGATAAAGGAACTCCTTGTATGTGCATATTTCTTGATCTTGCCAAAGCTTTTGATACTGTGAGTCATGCACAGCTATTGGAAGCATTCAGTGATATTGGGTTTCGCGGTCCTAGCATAAAGCCATTTAAAAGTTACTTGACAGACAGAAAGCAATTTGTGAAAGTAGGTAATGCAAATAGTGAATATCGCAGTGTTCAATTTGGCGCACCACAAGGTACCGTGTTAGGTCCGCTATTATTCACAATATATTTGAATAATCTATTGACAATAAAATTCATTGGAACGGTCATAAGTTTTGCTGACGATACTGCTATTTTATATAGTAACCAGACGTGGGAAAATTTGAAAGTTCAAGCAGAATTTGACTTACAAAAAATACAAGATTGGTTTGATCATATATTATTAACTACAAATTTTAGTAAAACTAAATTTTGACCATTTGCATGTTACAAAAATACGCTACCCAAATTTTCCTCACTCACAATTAATCCTTCAACTGAAATCGAAGGTACAAAGGCAGTGAAATATCTAGGTATTACTATAGATCGACATCTAAGGTGGGATCAACATATCATTAATGTGTGCAATAACCTAAGAAGCATAATACATAGAATAAAGTGTCTTAAAAATATACTAGATTCGTCGACTCTAAAAACTATATATTATGCATTGATTCACTCTCGGCGAAAGTACGGTATTATTGCGTGGGGAGGTGCTGTAAAAGAGCACCTGAAAAATTTAGAAATTATTCAAAATATGTTTTTAAAAATAATACTAAGTAAACCGAATACTTATCCCTCAGATGATCTATTCATAGATACTAAAATTCTAGATTTAAGACAATTAAATTTCCATACTATCGTCTTGTACCAGTTCAATAATAAGAACGCTTTAACTCAACCACAACATTTCTATGCAACCAGACAGAAATTAAAATACAAAACACCATTTTGTGGCAAATCCCTAGGACAAAGAAGTTTTATATTTATCGCTCCCAAATTATTCAATGAACTTCCCGAAAAAATTAGAAATCTAACGAATTATCATTTATTTAAAAAACGTTCCAAAGCTTTCATCTCGAATTCAAATAGAACAAAAATCCATGGCTTAATTGCAATGAAAAATAAATAATACAATAAAATCATGAATCGTTATCACTAGTATTTTTTTTTAATTCAAAGTACCCGATGAATATACATATATGGGTATATTTTATGCGCATATACACATGTACTATATTTAGTTTAGTATATATTTTGTGGTATGTCGAACTTATACTACCATACTTGTTATATTAGTTTTGAGATTATATCTACTCCACCTAGATTTATCTTAGTACTAAAATTACCGCTTCTTAACATTGGAAATGTTAATGTTCGTATATGGGGCCAAAGTTGCAAGTTTTACCCAAGGCCGCCAACATGAAAAAGTCGAGATCAAATGACGTAATATTAAGAAAGTGTGCACAGTATGAGTATGAGCGGAGAACACGAAATTATAATGTGGTTGTGGTCAGCGCCAATCGTAGTGGCCATGGATTCACAAAGTTTGAGAAATAGCGAATAGTTATTTTTGTAACAAGTACTTAAAATCACATTTTTTTGGGACGGATCGTAGCTGTTTCCGAGCGAAGCTGAGTCCGGAATAAGTTTATGTTTTATATATGGTGTTATAATTTCCAATGTCCTGATTGTTGCAAGGATTGCCAGATCTGTGAATTTTTCTGCTGTTTGCAAAATCCGACAAAAATACATTTCATTAATATTACAAGCAAACAATTAATAATTCACTTTTAAGTTATATGATAAATTACTCTTGTCTATGATGTAAATACAATTACTTTAGAAACATAATCTTTTTAACATTTTGCAGGCGCTTTTATGTTTTTAAAACATCCTTTTATATCAAAAAATTATTGGCAGTCCTAAAATGTTTCTAATTATGTTTTTCTTTTTCAGGTAAGTTGAATATTCCAAATGGCATATGAGTGCATGTACATAAAGTGAGTTCTATTAAAATAATTTACAAATATCTTCTTTAATCGTATAGTTAGGTAAAATAATCATAATCTGTAAATCTTACCTACTAGTCCCCATTGTTCGCACAAATCGCCCACAGTGCAGATATGTATTGTGTCCTTTTATTAATTTATTAATGTGAAAAGGAGATTTATATTAAGATGTGTTAAGATCCTTTCCACACTACCAAGGATATAGTTAACAACATTAAACACCTAATTTATTTCTAACGTTTTTAAAAATAGTGAATTCTTGCGACATCACCTTTTTCACTTAGCAAATCATGATCAGTCCACTTCGGTATAAATTGACAATTTCGTCAACAATATTACTACTGTCGTCATTTAGATCCCAGATGGCATAAAGATGCTACTAGCATTCCGTCCCGATTTACGCACAGGCTCTAGAGAAATAGAAGTAAACACATCGATGCATTTTGCGCGTACGTATGGATAGAATAGTTATAGTCAAGTGTAGACTCTGGTAAGCGCTTATTTACATGAAAGAAGTGATTTTCTATCATTTCATGTCTTAAATACGTGAGTTCGAACGAACCGATAGTCTTATCTACTTTCGATCCTATGCTGCCCCCGCATCAGTTTCTCAAGAAAATGTCACGGGAAAATCACCTTTTTACGAGTATATAAAAAAAGATAAGAACATAAGTTGTGGTCGCAAAGTTGAGGCAGGTGATACTTATCACTTTTTGATAGCGAGCGATGTGGGGGAGATCGTACAGTTGAGGTCACACCCTACTCAAACATAATTGGTACATCCAACTTGCGTAATGTGACGTTACAATTTAAAAATGTGTCGAAGGCGCAAAATTACGAAGAAATGATCCAAAGTTCCAATAGTTGCGATTGATTTAACAGTGAAATTAATTGTTAACCATGCTTTGCTGTATGTCTCATCTGATTGTTTCCCTTTTCTGACTTTGGTATATAAAAATTAAATCCTTTTATCTCGCGAGCACTTACAGTTTTTGAACGTACACTTTTATCACACAATAAGAATATTTACTCAGAATCCATTTGTATTAAGAAAACTAAGTAGGTACGTATATTAAAAACCTCAGTTAAAATTTATAATAATGTTTTTGTATAAACTACTGAGAGTAGACTTTTTAACGTTTGCTATGTCAAAAGCAGTGTTAAAAGTGAGTTACTTTTAACATTAGTGTTAAAAATGGATTTAATATTTGAAATCCATGTAACTATAAGCTGTATTTTTAAGAACAATTACATGTAAAGACTCCCGGCAAGGATATGAATAAATCTGTGGATCAACTGTACAAAGTTCACTAAGTCATCTTCTGACACTTTCTCTCCTTGATAAAATTTTTTATGAATTTTGTGATTAGTTCCACATTAAAGCTGAGACTTTTCTCTACATTTTCTGTTATTTTAATTTTTTTTTGGGGCTCTGAATAGTAAGAATTATCGATAGATGAGCCCGGTCGTACGAAACTCCTGGAGAATTCTCATTTTTCGCGCATCTCCAAGCGGCTTAAAACTATAAGTGGAAAACTCCAGGTATCTTCCAAATGGCTTAAGTAAGACAAAAATTTGTAAAGACCTTTTTTGTAGAGAAAAAGACGCGCTACAACTTTTGTTGGGAACTTCTTTCTCTATTTTCCTTATTTTGGCCGCTAGAGCAAAAAAACCGAAAATCAAAAAGTATTTCCAAATTTTTTTGAATTTTCCCGGAACTTGGAAGGGCAAAGAATGAATCATCTCATTCTCCAGGTTATTACCTACTTAAATCCCGGAGATGATCCTTTTATTAATTTTTGTTACCCTAAATTGTTCATTTGCCTGTACTATTAAACAAGTTCAAGAACAGACTAGAAAATTAACGTTTTCGTCTCACAAAATATTAATCAATAGTAATTCAAAACATAAAAAACAAATTCAGGGCCATATGCACTTATTTCGTCCGGTGTCAGGCCACGACAATTGTCAGAAATACCCAGACATCTTAGCTATTTGTTTTTACGTTCACATGCCTTCCAAGATAAACCTAGCAGTTGATAAAGCTCGCTTTTATGTCTGAGAACATAAAGAAGAGACCAAGCCAAAGATTTTTATAATCCGTAATTCATGATGGGCATTAGCGGTTTTCTTAAAAATGAAATCCGACCGTAATGAAACTGCCACTGGAAATGTTAGGCCTCATTTAATTTTGAATAATTGAGTTCAAGATCGGAGCTTATAATAGCCAGAAGGAGGATGACAAAAATTAATATTTATGCCGGCGTATTAAGTTGAATTATTTTCGTTCTACGAGAATCTTATATTTTATATAACATATATTTATTATACAAGGCGTGATAAATCATGCTCAGTGAGAGTTGAAACTTCGTATTATGTTCAAGCAAGAGGCCGGGTTTTTATTTTGTTTTTTTACTTCAGTTTTGCACCGTCATTTTTTTTCGTACTTATATCCCGAGAGCTTACGAAGCTCTGGAAGGGACACCTAAAATAAAATAATTTCTATTTTTAAAATTCCGTGTTATAACTAGGAATTTTACATTAAAATTCTGAATTATATCTCAGAATTTTAAAATTCCGACTTATAAGTCGAAATTTTATTTCAAAATTCCGAGTTATAAATCGGAATTTTAAAATTCCGAGATATAATTCAGAATTTTAACGTAAAATTCTTAGTTATAACTCGAAATTTTAAAATTCCGACTTATAAGTCCGAATTTTAAAATTCTTAGTTATAAATCGGAATTTTAAAATTCCGAGTTATAACCAAGAATTCAGTTATTGCCGATAGTGTCATCTTAGAAAAATTATACTTTAAATGTTGCTATTTTGTTTTAAATGTAATTAATAATGACAAAGAAATTTTTTTACAAAAAACAGTAGGATAATCGTGGACTATTTTCAGTACTTCTGAACACTTATTGTGTGTGTGAATTTTGCACGATAATCGGCTTAAATATTAAAGCAACGATTGTTAATTTAAATCAAATTTAAATCAGATCAATAAAACCAAAACTCAAATTATATATACTTCAATAATCTAAAAGGTGAATAATACAATTAACCTTAAACCATGTTTATGTCTTCCTTCTCTTTCCATACACATTATTATCGTATTGCAAAATTCTCAAAATTCTTGGGGGTATTTCAAGGCAGATATCTCTGATGGTGTATTCTAAATGATCGATATTTTGGAAGGGTCATCTATGGTAAACTTTATTTGCTAAGTAACCCCATAAAAATAAATTAAAGGCCTTATGTCCGGGGATCTTGCTGGCCATGGGTGTTGTGAATATCTGCCAATCCATTTACCTCTAAACAAGTTGTCCAGATAATTTCTTACATTAATAGCACTGTAAATTGAAGCGCTGTCTTGTTGAAACCACAAAACGGCTCTTCCTCCAACCACATGTCGTCAATTAGTTCAGTAATTTCATTCATAGAAAGTTCAAATTCCAAATTGAGATTATGCCCGAAAAAAAGGGGCCAATTAGTCTGGCATTAAAAATACCGCAACCAAACATTGGTTTTTAAAGAGTACTGGTCTTTACATTTAATCATAAATCCTGGGTTTTCGTCAGCCCACCACCTGCAATTTTGGGAACTTACTACCCCATTTGAGGACAAAGTTGCTTCGTCTGTGAATAGAATCTGTGTAGCAACAGATAGATCTCGTCCTTTAAGCTTGTTAATAAACTTTGGCTTGTACGGACGAAATTTCTGTTTCTTCAAAATTCTCCTTACACTATTAATAGTTCCTCCTGCGTCAGTTCTGTCGGAAATTGTGGCAATCAAAGTTTGTTTATGTTCTATTACTTCAAGCAAAAAGTTTTCTTTATATTTATCAACTTTACAATAATTCGTGTGTGGCTTTTTGTAAAGATTTTCAATTGAGCCGGTTGTTTTGAATTTTTAGTAAGTACGCCCAACTGCTGAATGGGAAACAGATTCTTAGGGATATTTTTGGATAAAAATATCAGATATAATATAGAACCAATAGGGGACCCTATTGGTTCTATATTCGAATGAAAATAATTTCAATTTTTTCTTTAGTTTGAATTTTTTAAACGATCAACAAATAGAAAAAATGTGATTTTATTGGAGACATTAATAAGGCATCGACACGTCAAAAGCCTAGCATTTGTTTTCAAAACGTATTTGATTACCTTCCGAAAGTTATTAAATAAATTCGTATTATTCACTTTTAAGGTTATTAATTATGTTAAAACCAGTTTAAAAAACAATTGAATTAAAAAGTTTTCCATATGGTACAGACTTTTTGGCGGTCACTGTATAACTCAGAATATTAAAATTCCGAGTTATAAGTCGGAATTTTAAAATTCCGAGTT
The DNA here is from genome assembly GCA_963583905.1 of Stenurella melanura. Classification (NCBI taxonomy): domain Eukaryota; kingdom Metazoa; phylum Arthropoda; class Insecta; order Coleoptera; family Cerambycidae; genus Stenurella; species Stenurella melanura. The sequence continues at coordinate 135,741,230 of OY757312.1, forward strand.
AGAAGTCGGAATTTTAAAATTTCGAGTTATAACTAAGAATTTTACTTTAAAATTCTGAGTTATATCTCGGAATTTTAAAATTCTGAGATATAATTCGGAATTTTTAGGTAAAATTCCCAGTTATAACACGGAATTTTAAAAATAGAAATTATTTTATTTTAGGTGTCCCTTCCAGAGCTTCGTAAGAGCTAGCGTCAGAGAAATTTGTACTATTTGTAAATACACAGAATGTGCCTTAATAGGTTGTCGATGGACCATTGAATACCCGCCCATCGGTCTTCCGGGATGGGAGCGCTGCGTTTGGCGGCGAGAGGCGGTTTAGTCCATAACTTGACAGCGGTACTGTCACAAATGTCAAAAAAGCTGTTTTTGATTATCTCGTGCCGAGCCGAATTTTCGATTTTGCCGTCGCAATTTATGACACGGACAAAATACCAATCTTTCTTTTTCCGTAGAGACATCACACGATCCTCCACTCTACGTATTTATTTAGTTCTTAACGTTTGAAAAATTGATGTTTTTGAAGCGTTGCCTTCTCCGACGAGATTATAGTCAATTTTAAGCTTTATCTTTTTTTTTGCTTTTTGGCAGATATTTTTGATTATATAATTGCTCTTCGCTTATTTCTATGTGACTAACGTGTTAAAATTATAATTTATTTTTGATTATACAGGGTGTTTGGTGCATCGTGTGCCAAATTGAAATGGCCGACAGAAAGGGTTATCTGCTATCATTTCAGGACCCTTAACACTTCCCATGCCCTGCGGGATTTTTCATATCGACTTTTTATCTTTTTAATTAAAAAAATCCCAAATTCTACATTTAAATTCAAATTATAAAAAAAGTATTAGGCGTAGACTGCAAATTTTATTTTTATTTTGATGTGTATTGTTGAAGGGTTCTGTTAAATCCAAAATTACTGGCATTAGTCATCTAGTTGTTTTTTCATTCACTCGCAAAGTTTCGGAATAGGTAAAATTGAAATTTAAACTTAGACTTTACATGGCTATAAAAAAAACCTCAGAGCGACCGGAATCTTCGAAGTCCCTCAAAAATTCTCTAGTCTATCCGCTAAGGATGTGCCACATGTCATAAAAATATTTTAATAACTTCGTGAATTCGCTAAATTAGTGAATCGGGTCACATAAGGCTAATATTAAAAATTCTGAATAAAAAATTATTTTTGCTTAAATTATGCATGGGAAACAGGTAAAATCTGTTATCTCACTCTTGCGAAGTAAAATCTATCTTCAGTCTCTTTCTGTTCATGGGTTTTACTTGAAATGAAGAAACAATTACATTTTTATCATTTATTAAAAAATTTTAAAAATCTTGCTCAAAGTGTTGGCCTCTGTTGTGAATGTAGGCCCGACACCTGCTTTGTATTTCGACAGTTGTTGTATGAAGTCGTATTTCCTCCCTAATTGCACCGAAAGCCGTTTCTATGCGTTGGACAAGTTCCTCCCTAGTCGCAACCTCCGTCGCATACACGAGCTCTTTGGCAGGTCCCCAGACATAAAAATCCAACGGAGTTAGGTCTGAGGAACGTGGAGGCCATTGACTAGGGCCATCCCGCCCAATCCACGCATACGCCTATAGTTTTTAAAAAGGACAACTGTCCCGCGCACTGGCGATTGATTGTAAGAGAATATCTAGACAATGTGTTCTCAAATGCGTGGATTGGGCGGGATATGGCCCTATTCAATGGCCTCCACATTCCCCAGACCTAACGCCATTGAATTTTTATGTCTGAGGACGTGCCAAAGAGCTCGTGTACGCGACGGAGGTTGCGACTAGGGAGGAACTTGTCCAACGCATAGAAACGGCTTTCGGTACAATTAGGGAGGAAATACGACTTCATACAACAACTGTTGAAATACAAAGCAGATGTCGGGCCTGCATTTGCAACAGAAGCCAACACTTTGAGCAAGATTTTTAATTCTTTTTAATAAATGATAAAATGTAATTGTTTCTTTATTTCAAGTAAAACCCATGAACAGAAAGAGACTGAAGATAGATTTTACTTCGCAAGAGATAATAGATTTTACCTGTTTCCCATGCATAATTTAATCAAAAATAATTTTTTATTCAGAATTTTGAATATTAGCCTTATGTGACCCGATTCACTAATTTAGCGAATTCACGAAGTTATTAAAAGATTTTTATGACATGTGGCACATCATTAGCAAGAGGATAGACTAGAGAAATTTTGAGGTAGTTGGAAGATCCCGGTCGCTCTGAGTTTTTTTTTATAGCCATGTAAAGTTTAAGGTAAAATTTCAATTTTACCTATTCCGAAACTTTGCGAGTGAATAAAAAAACAACTAGATGACTAATGCCAGTAATTTTGGATTTAAAAGAACCCTTCAACAATACACATCAAAATAAAAATGAAATTAGCAGTCTACGCCTAATACTTTTTTTATAATTTGAATTTAAATATAGAATTTGAGATTTTTCTCATAAAAAAGATAAAAAGTCGATATGAAAAATCCCGCAGGGCATGGGAAGTATTAAGGGGCCTGAAAGGATAGCAGATAACCCTTTCTGTCGGCCATTTCAATTTGGCATACGATGCACCAAACACCCTGTATAATTGCTCTTCGCTTATTTCTATGCGACTAACGTGTTAAAATTATAATTTTTATAATTTTGTCTGATTTTTTTACGATACATAAGGAAGTAGTGTTTCTAGTTTATCGAATGAATATTCCAATTACTTACTTTCGCTAACGCCTACAAGTCGTCTTACTTCTCTAATAAACTTTAGTAATTTTCTAAATTTAGAACAATACAATCATATAAAAAATAGAAACGACAACATTTTAGACTTAGTTTTATCAAATATGAACTGTATAGTAGACAAAGCTCCCGACATTTTAGTTCATGAAGATATTCATCATCCAGCGCTCCTGATACTATTTAATGTATATGAAAAACATAAAAATAATAAGAACACCGTTAATCTGACTTACTATAACTTCCGCAAAACCAATCTGACTGACCTCTATCAAAACTTAGCAGACATTGATTGGCATTTTCTAGTCAATATTTCTGATGTAAATTATGCCTTTGAGCAATTTTATGAAAAAATATATGCCGTTCTTGAGTCAACCGTTCCAAAAACTGTAATCAAAGGCAAGAGCTACCCAATATTATTAAAAGTATTAAACTGAAGTATAGAGCATGGAGTGATTACAAAAACTTTGATGATTCTCTTGCACTCGAGGAGTTTAAATTATTAAGAACTTATGTCCAAAATCAGGTTGATATTGAATATAGAAAATATTGTACCGACATTGAAAAAATATCAAGACCAATTCCAACAAGGTTTGGCAGTTTATCAATAAGAAAACTAGTAATAATTTACCGGCAGATATGTACTATAAGGAATGACATTATGTTGGCAACAAAGAATTGGTAGATGGTTTTGCTGAATACTTTTGTAGTTCTTATATCACCTCAAGTGTTCCAATTGAGGACAATCATGGCCCTAATACTGATTCTTTAACAACTGAACAGTTTACAGAGCAAGAAGTTTTAAATTCACTAAAAAAAAATCAAGCCTAAATTTACGATGGGCCCTGATAAAATTCCCGCCTTTCTACTACATGATTGTGCTTGCGTGTTTGCAATTCGTCTCACTTTTTTATTCAACCTGGCCATTAAATCTAACATATTCCCCGATTCACTCAAATGTTCTAAGATAATCCTTGTATATAAAAAAGGTGAAAAAAAAACAATGTTGAGAATTACAGACACATAACGATTATCAACAATTTCTCCAAAGCTTTCGAAACTTTGCTGTATAAGCCAACATTTTCTTATGCAAAGGATCGCATTACTGAATACCACGGTTTCTTCAAGGGAAGATCTACCTCAACCAATCTTTTTTGTATTACCCAATATATAACTGATGGTATCGAGGCAAACTCACAAGTTGACTTAATTTACACAGACTTCACTAAAGCATTTGACAGACTTGACCACAGTATTTTATATTCAAAATTTGAACAATTTGGTTTCTCAAAAAATTTGCTATCATTGTTCAAATCATATATTAAAAACAGACACCACCACATTGAATACTGTGATCAGCGGTCTCTAGAATTTGTATTCACTTCAGGCGTACCCCAGGGTTCAGTGTTAGGTTCTTTATTTTTCAATATTTTCATTAATGACATCACAGTAGAACTGGGTGTCAATTGTCTCTTATATGCAGACGATATAAAGTTGTACAATAAGGTAAATGATGTTACTGATTGTGTCGCTCTACAAACGGCCCTCGATAAAGTAAATGAATGGTGTAATTTGAACAAACTACAGTTGAACGCAAGGAAGTGCAATAAACATCAGCTGGTCGAATTTAATTATTGTTTAGAAGATTCAGTGCTTACACGTCCATCAACCTTCCGCGATCTCGGTGTAACATTTGATAGTAAACTAAAACTTTAATTGTCATATAAACACCATAACCAATGAAAGTTTTAGAACACGGATTTATAACACGATGTTCTCATGATTTTAACTACAGTAACACGCTGAAACTACTATATCAGTCATTTGTTCGATCAAAATTAGAGTACTCGTCAATTATTTGGTCTCCTCATTACAACATACATATACATAATATAGAGAGAATTCAGAGACGTTTCTTAAAGACTTTATGTTACAACGAGGACGGTGTCTATCCTGCTATTGGTTTTCCTCAGACTGCACTTTTAAACAGATTTTCGCTTTTTCGAGTGAAGTCTCGCGGAACTATTTCACAACAAATATTTCTTTTTAAAGTATATATATAGCAGATTGTAGTGCTATCTTAAGTTTACTTAATTTTCGAACACCTAGACCAGGTTCCAGACAAAACTCTTTATTCTATCTGCCGACCCCCAGAACTAACGTACAGAAATTTTCGCCATTGTACAAAATGTGTGAGAACTATAATAGTCTTCAAGACCAGTTTGATATATTCCACTGCAATGTAGCTGAGATAAAGAGATTAACTGTATAGATTAAAACACGTTACCACATTTCTATTTATATTCTTTTAATGTTTTTTAGTATATCTGTATATACTTATCATCTCCTGCCCTGTAGTTGAAATGCTCTGTTGGGCAGTATATTGTTAAATAAATAAATAAATAGATAAATAAATAAATAACAAGTTATCAGGAATATAAGGCTTTGTTCACCGAAGGGGTGGTTTTTTGGGGGGCTGCACGGCACCCCCAGAACTGATTTTTGTGGTTTTGTGATGTAATCCCTCCATTAACAGTTACTGAAGGAAAATCTTAGATAACATTTTTTGTTATGGAAATTTTCATAATTATTGGACTATTACAAACGTTGTCAATTTAGAAACAAGTCTCTATTTGTAAGGTTTTCAGACTGAGGATAACGATTGTACCTTACAAAGAATTTTTACACTTACACTTACCAGCTGTCAATTTGAAAATATTTATCAACTTACTCTTTCGTGTGTGGAGGGTGTGTTTGTGTGTTTGTATGTACCTGTTTAACTTTCAGAGTTTTTACGAGCATTAGCTTCGGCTAGACTTCGCCCTTGGTATTAATACTAAATAAAGGCAATTTATTATTATTATTGTTATTATTTTCTTTAATTTTAATTGAGATAATATCAGTGATGTAAAAAAACCGTTTTTTTTGTAATTAGAAAAAAAACTAGAAAAAAAACGTGTTTTTTATAATGAAAAAAAACATTTACACGTTTTTTTTCACTACCAGCTACCTCAGCTGCTTGTGAAAGAACTTTCAGTACATATACAGCAATACATACCTCTAAAAGGAATAGACTTAGAAACGACAGGGCGGCCAAGCTTGTGTATATTGGGCATAATTTAAAATTACAAAGTGAATGTCTTAAAAACACGAAGACTCGGAAGACTGCCAGTTTAAAGCTACCTGAATGTGTTGAAGAACAAAACACTAAGGCTATCACTACCAGTACCAGTACTGGCAGTACTCCCATCACTAGTGAAATTGACACACCGAATATCAATATTATCAGTATTACGAACACCAAGCATTTGCCTACTACATCCACAAGTGGAGTGGCATCAACGTCAAAGTCAAAAATAAACGACAGTCTTATGGAATGGAACAGTGACAGTGACGATACTGTTCTTACTGACGACGAATCGTCTAATTCTGGCTCCCATTTTTCTGTGCACGACACAGATTCTTCTGGAGATTTAGAAGAAATGGAGGAAGAAGAAGAACTATAAGTTTGCGATACTGGCAGTGTTAGTACCCCTCTTAGTTATCTTTTTATTTTAATTTATTTATTGAATCTAAATTTTAAATAGAGTTGAGTTTATTTGTTTCATTTTAATCTTTAATATTATTTTATGGACGTTTTTATTGTAAAAATTGCAATACATGTATAATGTATACATAAATAGAATTTTTATTTTAATTATGAAAAAATACCAATTCCTGAAAAAAAACAAAGGTTATGTGTATTTTTTCACAAAAAAAACATGCAAACTGAAAAAAAACTATTGTTTTTTTTCATTTACATCACTGGATAATATTAAAGAAAATTTTTCACATAAAAGTAGGTACATATTTTTCTCCAACTTTTCATTTGGATGAGATTGTTATATGTTATATAGTTTTTTCGCAATTAACGTTTAATTACTAAAATTTTAAGACAACATATCTCAAGTTCCTTGCTTTAAAATTTATAGAAAAGATGAAGGAACTAATATCAACATTGCTCAAAATTTCAAGTCAAAATGTTAAATATTTCCTGAGAAAATCTATTTTTAGAAAAAACATTATACTATAACTATTCCGAAAATTATAATGAAAGTGAAAATTCCACCTGGAGCAATCGATTACGAATTTAGAGTATTAAAAAAAAAATCAGCCCGTTTGGCCACAAAGTGCCTTCCAAAGTTATTTTATCTGAAGAAGTTCGGTTTGGCTCCACTATACCACGTCCACCATTTCGGTGATTCATTTCAACAATTTCTTTTCTTAAAGTGTATATTAAAGCCTATACTACTGCAAAATAGCCAGCCATGTATATTTACTTCATTAAAAATTATTTTTCCTGTACTAAAGATTGAACTGAAAATGTCGAACATTTAGATACTTACCCCTGTATTATCCTCTAATAGATGTAATACTTCATCCAATTCAGATCCAAGTAAAAGATTCTGTAAATAGTTTAACAATTCAACTCTGCTAATATTTGTCGAACAAACCGCTCTTGCAAATCTGATTTTAACCAGTCAGGACTAACAGTCATGTGTATAGCAGCAGGCAGCATTCTTCGGCATTCCACAGTTTGAGCTGAGACCCACTTGTTTGCACAAATTAAGTTTGTTTGCTGGAATTAACTGGGAATTAGTTAGTTTAATGCGACCATTTGCAATAGTAACAGGCGGATGAGTCTTTTCGGCGTCATCGCTTTTGCTAAACGCCGAGTTTGATGAAAACTGGAAACCCAAGAAACGGCTTGGTGTAGATTATCGTTGAATTAAAAAACGTTATCCTGCATATAAAGGAGAATAACGTATTGCGATTTCTGAAGTTAATTAAATTAAAATAGTCTTCATTTTTATTTCACATTCTTATTATACTCTTCGTTAATGAGTATATAAATTAAAACGAGTATTTTACTTTTCGGTACTTTTCTAAAATTGGTCGTAAGTATTGCTTGCAGAGTAAAAAAATATCGTTGTGAGACTGTTATAGACCATAAAAGTTCTTTGACAAAGATGTTTTATAAAAGATATTTTGTAGCAATTTTATAATCGATCATATTTTATAAATTATTTCTTTTATAAGGTTTTTATTAGGCTATAAAAGTTCTTGACAAAAACCTTGAGAAATGAGAAATATGATATTGTAATAATCATATTTTTATAATACTCCTTTGAAAATACATTATTTTCATCTGTACTAGTAATAATGTAAGATGGACTTTTTCGGACTAGCGCATGGAAACAGCGCACGGGAAAAGTTTTCCCGATTCCAATTTTTTCCGTGCGCTGAATAAAAATACCGAATATATGGCTTTAAAATAGAAATATACAGCAGAGTAAACTAAATTTAAGAAAGTCTATATTATGCTAACTGATATTTAACATGTACCTATTTTGTATTTTAATTCGTAAATGTTGAAACATGGATGAACTTCTGTAATATTTTTTGACATTTTGTCAACCTTATCTGACATAGACTAATTTTAAAAAACTCACCTTTGAAGTAATTTGAGAGTAACCATGGAAACGCATCATATATCCAAACACTCGCTGCATTGTCAGCGTTGTTTATTTTCTGTCAATTAAATTTATACCGATAAAATGTACTCAAAAGAAAATCCCGAAATTCCCGATAACATCCTAGAGCAAGCGGCGCAAGCGAGCGCGAATTTATTACCAGTAAAATCCAGATCAAGATATGAACACGAATATCAACTTTTTACTGGATGACGAAATCTGAACAAAATCAAAACTGTAACTGACGATATTCTTCTAGTTTACTTTGTCGAAAAAACAAAGTTATGAAATCTTCCGCGTTATGGGGTCGATTCTCAATGCTAAAAAGTTGTTTGACCATAAAAGAAAATGCTGACATCAATAAATATCCAAAAACTATTGCTTTCTTGAAGCGTCAAGCTGTAGGATATATACCGAAGAAGTCCAGAGTTTTAACAGCAGAACAAGTAACCAAATTTTTGTGTGAAGCTCCACAATATCTACTAGTAAAAAGCAATTATAGTGTTTGGGATCTTTAGTGCGTGTTAAAGAGATGACTTAATACGTTTAAATTTAGATGATGTGGTATATCGCGCTTTCTTGTCGTGTTTTTATGAGATGGAAATACTCATACATAAGAAGTTTCTTTTTTACCAATGAAGCCATTTAAGCCCCGCACGCTTTATCGTAAATATACAGCTCTATGACCTAAAAATATGAACTGAAGAAGATTATTTGTTGCATGTCGAAACAGCAGGTATTACGCTCAACATGTTGGATGCCATGCCATTATGGTGTTCCGAAAATTGTTGCAAAATACCTAAATCTGGAAAGTCCCAGATCATATACATGGACTAAGACGTTCTTCAGCAATCATGTTGGTGGAAGACGGTGGTGACTTACTCACTCTGAAAAGGCACGGAGGATGGCATTCTTCCAATTTAGCAGAAGGATATATGGAAGAATCCATACCAAGAAAAATTGAGGTATCACGAAAACTGTTTAACCCTTCTCACTAGCAAAATACAACAAATGTATCGTTCGTTCAAGAAAATCAAAACATTTGCGAACAGTCTGCATCAATAATTACAGTTTCACAAAATGAAACTCCAAAAGGACTTACTTAACCTGTGCAATAATACCAATTGCACGATAAACATAACCATTAATAATAACAATTGAAACTAAAAACATTGTTGGAGCTGTCGTTATTAATAGTTAGTAGTTAGTTAATTTTCAATATTCTTACTCTAACAGCCGATTTTACAATCGCAAGTTAACTTTCATGTTAGCTGACTCTTACTTGCAGGTTAACTACAACTTTACCGACACTTGCGTTTTTCAATATAAAGTTAAGTGATGGTTTGTAAACGAGAGGTTGGGAATAAAATTTATAATATTGGTACTGGAAAAATGGGTAATATACATCAAATGTATGAATTTTAGCCAAAGTCACGCCACCTTCTATCAAATATAAATGTCAGAAGCAATTTATGAGTTAGTGGTCTATTATTAGGTAAGTAAGTAGTATTTAGTCTCGATCTATTTAAAAAATCTCTTTCATCGTATTTTTCGAAAAAGTTAAGTCTATACCGGATTACCTTGGCTCCTCATTACTGATATATGAAATTACTTCGTATATATCCATTTTCAAGCGAAATTTCAAAACATTATTTTGTGACAGTTATTTTATAGGTTATAAATTGCCAGTAAACTGCCAACTTCTAGTTAACCCACACCTCATCTGCTAGTAAAGTTAACTACTAGATAACTACAATATTGAAAATGACCAGCTATTGTAAAACCCAATTTCTATAATAACCTGAAAGTTAACTCTGACTGGAAGTTAACCAGCGATTGTAAAACCGGCTGTAATAGTTACATTTTTTTTTATTCCTATAACTTATGAAAATAAGAATGTTCCAAGTTTCTTTCGTATATCTTTTTTTTTGTTATATTTTGGTTTTATGTTATCGCTTTTAAAGAAGTATAATAAAAAATATCGTCATGTGAATTGAGATTTTTCCAGAAATAGAGCTTTCCGTGCTTGCATGACTTGAACAAAATCTGTCACACGCGCACAGAAAAATCCCTATTTCCACACTCCTAATGAAATATACCATTAAAAGATCTTTTATAAAAAGTAAATATACTCTTTAATAAAATATTTAACAGCTCTGACCAAGGTGGAATTGTTCCCAATAGGAACCTATATTGTTGTCTATGCCATAATGTAGAACCCCCTCTACTAGTAACTGATGCATATAAATATTTCCCCTCCATCTTGATCTGTCATGGAGGTAATGAAAGAAAGCCATCTGAGGATTACTTATTTAAAACGATATATTTGTTAAACTACTAAGGGAGTTTTACGGTACAGTTTAGAATTTATTTCAGTATATTTTCTGAGAGCTAAGCTTCAGTAATATTTCTAAAACTCATATAAAACTTTTAAACATCGACTTCTAATGGTTCCTATTGAAGGACCACCAAAAATTACTGAATCTTCTTTTTAATGTCTAGACACGTAGAAAATTTCGTTAAATAAGCCAGTCGTCACGCACTTTTATAGTGAAAAGTTAGAAAAAAGTATATATAATGAATCCGGTTTTGTCCATTTTCCGCCCCCACCCCGCCCTCGGAACATTGTTAAATTATCAAAAAACGTAAATTGATATAATGTTTTGAAAAAAAATACGAAATTTATGCAAACCTTGGAGAACATTTTAATAATTATTAGACATCTTCTATCAAATTTGCACCCTGCTACGATGACCGTAACATTACAAATAATTGTTTATTAACTTTATAAATTTTCCATTTCTTTTAATAGGTTTAGAATGTTACAAAACGTCGAGATTTATTATTTGAGTGGAAAAAAATTCTGTCGGTCGGTCCGGTCCGTCGGATTATTTTTTTTACCTCCACCAATAGTATCTTAAAGATTTAAAATAAATTTATTTATCTACCTTGTCTTAAAAATTTTTAAGATAAGGTAGATACATAAATTTATTTTAAGCCTTTGTTCTCTCTTTTAACTGAATCTTCATGACCGTAGGGGTTATGATATACTAGTTTAATCTACATGGCCGTAGGGGACTATGTGGATGCTAATGTTAGAATGAGAATTTTTAAATAAGAAATTAGACAAATCCATTTTAGGATTTTAATTTGCTAACATAACCAAAATTCAGATTATCGAAAGAATGCAAAGATTTTATTAATATTTCTTACACAGTTTTTCTTTTAGTTTTTTTCCTGCTGTTTGCAAAATCCTATAAAGAATATGTTTCAATACAAGTAGTGTAGTAATGATCATTTTTTACCAAGACTACCTCGATAAAGTGTGAGAATTGGCAGGGGTAATTGTAGCAAGTGGGGAACTTTTTTATGTTTCGAAATAGATACCAGGTATGTTGAGAATAATACAGATAAACTATGAACTTAACTTTTTATAGAACAATTTTATACGCATTTTATTATATAGAACCACTAGTGCGCTGTACACTTTTAGTTTTGTCATCGATTTTAAAGTATTGCCAAAAAATGATTTAATATTCAGCAGAACAAAAACTGATATCTTCACTATGTTTCCGTCATAATTGTCTTTGAAGAGATATGAACGTTTGAACTTAAGAGGCAACCTGTTTTTTTTTTCAGTCGATTTTTGCATAAAACGAATTCATTATAGCACACTAGTTTATGAAGCACCTTAGTTGTTGGTACTATTATATATTATATTACAACAAAAAAACTTTAATCGAATAGGCATTCCCATACCATAACACCAACAAATTCTCCTTAATATAAAGAAACCAACCATACGCAGCCAGCTATTAAATATGCGATTATCGAATAATACTTTCGGTAGAATAATTGAAATAAATGTTCCGACAATGTGGGTCCTATACATAGTTCCAATTCCACAATCTTATCGCAGATAGATAGCGGTTCTGTTTAAATATTATACTTATTATTGCGACCAAATATTAACATACGCTATCACCATATGTTTAAATGGTATTTAGGACAGTATTAATTTTGGGAAATTAGCCTCTTATCTCCATTGGGGAACAAACAAGACAAAAAAATGGTATGTGAATAAAATAGCTCCCAAGGGATTGCTTGAATAATATTAAAAATTAGAGAATTCCACTTGAGTACATGCAATTTCTTTATAAGTGTTAAAAATAAAAGTCAATCGGTATAAAAACACTAGCAGAAATTCAATGCTACCCTCTCCGAATATTTTATTGGGGAATGTCGACAAAGAAGCAAAACCGATTTGGCGCAATGTCTTAAGAAATATCATTTTTGATTCACTCATGTAGAGTTGAATTTCCTATTTCGCCGGTCCAATTTACGATGCCGATAAAATGCCAATTTTTCTTTTTCTAGAAAGACATCGTACGACCTTCTAGGCGATGTATTCATTAAAAATTTTGGCATCTCCGACAACAAGTATTTGAAATTAAAATCAATATTCCGCCCCAGTCGCGGTCCATCACGGGTGCGACGTCTGACGCTTGATTCGCTTATTGTTTATATTAATTCTATTATTAGAAATAAAAATCAATCGGTATGAAAACACTACCAAAAAAGTAACGCTGCCTCCCCTACGATAATAGTTGGTCAACTTTCTGTAATGCATTTTTTCTGTCACAGTCACAAAAAATGAACTAAATTACTTATAAAAAGACAACTGAGCAATTCATATGTTTCTTTTTAATTTTACTTCCACATCCACGTAGTGGATTGGAAGTATAGTAATCGCAAAAAAATTTTCAAAAATTTTTATTCGTGAAATGGGTTTAGAATGTCATGAAACGTCGAGATTTTAAATTTGAGCGAAAAAAAATTTTTCTGTCTGTCGGTCTGTCGGTCTGTCTGTCGGTCTGTCTGTCGGTCTGTCGGTCTGTAACTTTTTTTGTCCGCACGTTTTCTCCGGAACGGTTTAAGATATTGACTTGAAATTTTGTACACGTATATATTATAACGAGATCTGGAACTGGATTGTTTTTTGAGGATAGCCGGTGAAGGGTTGGGGGTTAAATAGGGGTAAATATGGGAAAATAAGTAAAGCAAGCTTGTAAGAGTACAGAAACTTGAAATTTGGTGTATGTACTAGAAGTTAAGGACTCAGATTTTTTTATAATATTTTTCAACCCCCCACCACCCCTACCCCATTAATGGGGTTGATAAAAAAAAGTTGAGATATTCATTTGAAATTTCATACACGTATGTATTATAACAACGTCTGGAATTAGATTATATTTTGAGATGATTCCGTTGAAGGGTTGGGGGTTAATTTGGGGTAAATAGGGGAATATAACTAAAACAAGTTGGTAAGCGTACAGAAACTTGAAATTCGGTGTATGTACTAGAAGCCAAAGCGTCAGATTTTTTTATAATCTTTTTCAACCCCCACCAACCCACCCCTACTCCAATATGAAAAGGGTTGATAAATTAAAATTGAGATATTCACTTGAAATTTGGTACACGTATGTATTATAACGACATCTGGAACTAGATTATATTTTGAGATGATTCCGTTGAAGGGTTGGGGTTAAATAGGGGTAAATAGGGGAAAATAAGTAAAGCAAGCTGGTAAGACTACAGAAACTTGAAATTCGGTGTATGTACTAGAAGCCAAGGTCTCAGATTATTTATAATATTTTTCAACCCCCACCACCCCTATTTCATTATTAAAAGGGTTGATAAAATAAAATTGAGATATTCATTTGAAATTTGGTACACGTATGAATTAAAACGACATCTGGAACTAGATTGTATTTTGAGATGATTCCGTTGAAGGGTTTGGGGGTTATTTAGGGGTAAATAGGGGGAAATAAGTAAAACAAGCTGGTATGAGTACAGAAACTTGAAATTCGGTGTATGTACTAGAAGCCAAGGCCTCAGAATTTTTTATAATATATTTCAGTTCCCCACCACCCCTACTCCAATATGAAAAGGGTTGATAAATTAAAATTGAGATATTCATTTGAAATTTAGTACGCATATGTATTATAACGACATCTGAAACTAAATTATATTTTGAGATGATTCCGTTGAAGGGTTGGGGGTTAAATAGGGGTAAATAGGGGAAAATAAGTAAAGCACGCTGGTAAGACTACAGAAACTTGAAGTTCGGTGTATGTACTAGAAGCCAAGGTCTCAGAATATTTATAATATTTTTCAACCCCCACCACCCCTACTTCATTATTAAAAGGGTTGATAAAATAAAATTGATATATTCATTTGAAATTTGGTACACGTATGAATTATAACGACATCTGGAACTAGATTATATTTTGAGATGATTCCATTGAAGGGTTGGGGGTTAAATAGGGGTATATAGGGGAAAATAAGTAAAGCAAGCTGGTAAAAGTACAGAAATTTGGAACTTGGTGTATATACTAGTAGCGAAGGTCTCAGGTTTTTTATTAGTATTTTCCATCTCCCCACCACCCCCACTCCCTTATTAAAAGAGTTTATAAAATTAAATTTAAATTTTCACTTGAAATTTAGTACATTTATGTATTATAGCTATATCTGAAACTAGATTATATTTTGACATGATTGCGTTGAAGGAGTGGGAGTAAGTAGAGGTAAATAGGGAAAAATAAGTAAAGCAAGCTGGTAAGAGTACTGCAACTTGAAATTAGGTGTATGTCCTAGATGCCAAGGCCTCGGATTTTTTTATACTATTTTTCAACACTTCCACTACCCTTACTACATTATTAAAGGGTTTGATAAAATAAAATTGAGATATTCACTTGTAATTTGGTAGACGTATGTATTATAACGACATCTGGAACTAGATTATATTTTGGGATGATTCCGTAGAAGGGTTGGGGTTAATAGGAGTAGGGAAAAATAAGTAAATCAAGCTGGTAAGAGTACAGAAATTTGGGATTCGGTGTATATACTAGAAACCAAGGCCTCAGATTTCTTTCTAATATTTTTCAAACTCCACCACCTCCGCTTCATTATTAATGGGATTGATAACATCAAATTGAGATATTCACTTGAAAGTTACTACACGTATGTATTGTAGTGACATCCGATTGAGATGACTCCATTGAAGGGGTGGGAGGTGGTAGATTGCGAATAGTGGAAAATAAGTAGGGTAAACTAGAAACTTCATTTTTAACGAATATGGTAGAAACCAACCCCTCAAACTTTTCTTTGACATCTGCCCCAAATATTATTAAAATTCTATGACCAATAATTTTCACATACTAGAGTGCAAATATAGTCAAGATATTTCCTTTAAAGTGACTTGGATGAAGAATCTGGATGTGGAAGTAGTGATTCCTTAGGCAGCTGTTTTTCTTTTAGTGGCGCAATTCGCGATTTCAGGAAAACATAAAGAAATTGAAATATCTTTTAAAACATCACAATGGGATAAGTACATATACTTGTTAATTTGGAAATGACCTTGAAACATGTTTTAAGCCACCACATAACTACTTTTCAGTGTCGCTCTGTATAACAACGTCTTATGATCCATTTTTATATAACTTCCCAGGAACAGAAGGGAAAATCCTAATCGGGAATTCAATATCGGCATGACTTTCAAGACTGAGCGTTTCTTTTTAAAAAATTTTGTTACCCTGGTGTAAGAGAGCAACGTCTAAACGTCATATATGAGATTCCCTCGGCATTTTTCAATCGAAATTTGGTCTGACAGACATCCTTGTTAGAGAATATGTCGAGGATTTTAAAATATTAGACGAATGCTGGTGAGCGCTTTTTAAAAATCAACTTAAGTGACTTTGTTTGCCGGAAAGTCCCTAGATAGATGATGCGAAGGGGGAAAACTTCATCGAATAAAAGTTCGAGACAGGAAACTTTAAAGATTTTATTCCAGATAACCACCCATTTCTTTTTGGTAAATACAATACCTAGCCAGGCCGTTACTTGCGCGTATAGGGTGAAATAAATAAAGTTCAACAAAATATTAAGCATTTCTATGCATTAATTTAAACAGTTGTAATATCAGTTGTTATATACAGTGAATAGTTGTCTAATTTATTTAGCTTTATAGCTTATAACTTTTGAAATAAATGAAAATAAATCAATTTTATTATTTTATTGAGGCTTACATATTTTTTTCATCAAGTGAGGAAAATCGTATTGGCTAAAAAATGCCCGTTACTAGCGTTGCTGCAAAATCGTCGAATGTAAGGCCTATGGTTTATTGACAACAATAACTTCAAATAACTCCACAGTAGGAAGTCTAGAACGATCATATCAGGTGAACTTGGCTGTTAAACCATACCGGCAAATCGGGAGATAACCTTGAAGAAGTATCCTTTTCAATAAACCAGTAGTGTGACGCGAGTTCAACTAGACAGCTGCTGAAATAAGATAAGAAAAAAGCCATATCGGCCGTTTTTTAAAATCTGTTATATTTATTATTTATATTTATTACATTAGATGGCGCCATCCTGATGGAACTACATACTCTCCAAGTTCATTTCACCCAGTTTCGACATTAAAAGTTCCATCAAGCAAGAATGACGGCGACTATTTACCACGGTACTAGATCAAATGATATAAAGTGTAATACAGGATCGCCAAATTTTAAATACTGACATCTTGAGTACTAGCATACGTCGATGATATCCAATTGTCACGATAGAAAAGTAGGATATCCCCAACTCCCTAAAAAACAGAATTGAAATGAATGAACACAAAACTCGCAGAGAGTTCGCTCATAGAAGAAGGGAGAAGAACAGAAATATGAGTAAAGTGAAATTTTATATGGAGAAAAATTGTAAAGAAAGGAATTACGGTGACTTGCAGAGTCAAAGCTACAAGGGCAGTTATACCTTTCGTCGAGAAAAATAAATCACCCTGAAGCTTGATAAAGAGAACATATAAATCATCAAGCTACCAACGATGATATACGAGATTTATAACGCGGCAATGATTAAAGTCCAAAAACGAAGGCTGAGGAGAACAGAAAGAGACATCGCCCAACAATTCGTAAAAATAGTAGGACCAAAAGAACGATAGAAAACATCTACTTTAATAGGAAAGAAAACAATGGGGTGAGAGACGTACTGAATGGAGTACTAAGAACATGTAAAAAAGAAAGGGCTCAACATATCTACTTAGGAAAACCCTAACACTAAACAACCAACTAAAAAGAAGTTCAATGCTACTTGAGGATAAAAACATTTGGATCATGACCAAACTAGGAAAGAACCAAGTGCGTTATAAATGAACAGCAGGAGAAAAAGAATACCGTAACGAAATCGCAATGATATATGCGCTGCCGAAATCCGAGAAGAAGGAAACATAAAACTCAAGGATAGCTCAAGAATCAAGAAACATGTATGAAATAACACTTACACAGTTATATAGTACGTAAGAATACTGAAAAGAAGAAAGGAATATGTACAATACAAGGAAAAAATTTGCAAACAAGGAGAGAGTAAAAGGAGAATATGACATATTACTTTCATATTAATTTATTTTTAATCCTAACATATTAGTCATTAAATACAAAAAGGTAATATAATAGCATTTATCAAATAAAAACATTCTCAGCTTCCTTCTAAAGAAATACTCACGTTCTTGATGTTTTTCGTTATCCGGCAAACGGTTAAATGGTTTCGACTGTATAAATCTTGGCGACTCAGTTTTGATTTTCAATCTGGATTTTGTTTGTTTATAATATATGAAATATCACTTTAGTTATGTTAAAGAACACTATCAGATGAATTTGATATCTTCAGCACATATTAAATGTGCGGTTGCTGGAACAAATTCAATATCGTTAACAAATAAAATAAAAAATACCGGACCGAAAATAGCGCCTTGGGGAACATCTATATTTAAAATTAAATACTTTAGATTAAGACATGTAAAGAACTACCTGCTTGAGCATTAGTTCTAATTTAGGAATGTTTAAACATTACACATGTATTTTCTTCCATAATCTGATCTAATCCTGGCGTAAAAGATTTAAATCTAAATTCTTGTTTTTTGTGTGTGTGTTATACTGTTTTATTGTATATGCCACCCGGCTAATAATAGGTTTGTTCCAACAACGATCACGAACTAGTCAGAAGTAATATGATTTTTGGAAAACAATCCCTGATTGTTATTTACATTAAATTGTATGACAAATATTTTTTAATGCGTGACATATTTAAGGCACATCACTGTTATATTAGTAAGTGAGTAATTACTTTATTTCGTGTTCATATTGATGTTATATGAACTAATTATATATCTGATTTCATGTGACTTGGTACAAATGTATCCCATAATGTAGTAAATAAATTATATTCTATTCTAGAGTCGGGTACAGTTTAAGCTGACTTGTATCATGGCCGCTAAAATGTCTGAACTAAGATTTTATTTGTTGCATAAGAAATTCCAGTAGTTCTCAAACAGCTCTCCTCTGTAACAGCAATGATGTCGTTAAATAATTATAAAAAGTTCCATCCATTTTTAAATGTTTATCATAATATCGCTTTGTATTAGCCCAAATTAACTCTATAGCGTTAAATTGACAGTAGTAAGGTACATCGGTACCTTCTTTTTATTCCGAGCAAGATTTAACAAGTCCACTTTCAACGCTGTGGAAGGAAAATTTTCAGTTAACCATTCTGAAATTTCGTGCTTTTTCTATTGACAAGTAGGTTGTTTATTTAATTGTCGATGTGATATGAAGCATCATCTATTACAATTAAACTTGGTTCTTCAAAATTTGGTAGTAATTGACGTTGTATCGATTCCCCAAAGTTGTCACAGTTTATTTTATCATAATAATCCATACTTTTAATGGTAGTAGAAAAAATTAAGCTTGCCCCGGAATAAAGCCATCTGATGTTCCAGCGTGCAAAATAATAAACCGTTTTCCTACAGTTGATTTTTCTGTTTGACGCTTTTTGTTGATAATTCTTGCCATGATTTTCGAACACTTTCATTGACAAATACCCATGTCTCATCTATAAATACAATTTTTCGAAGGTTACTGCTATAGTTTTCCATATATTTTTTTAAAAATTGAACCCTTTGTTGAACTATTCCTATTTGTTCACATAAATAGCGACGGTTACAATCTTTTTTATACTTAAATCCACAAAGTTTTAATAGTTTTAAGAGACTTCGGTACCTTACTTAAGTTTATGATTCCCTTATTCTTCAGCATTTCCTTCAACGCAACTAGTGTAAAATGGGTTTTCGATTCATAAAAATTATAAATTACATCCCTTATCTGCATTTTAACACCTTCACATACATCCAAAGTTTTTGGTTTCTTTCTAATTCGTTTTTTTGCAAGGATACATTATTAATTTTTTGGTGCTTAGTTCTTCCAACTGTACTCAGACTTATGTTTAAAGCTGCAGAAACTCTTTCATGAATACGCTGAAGTGGTATTAAAGGTCCTTTGTTTTGCCTTTCTTTTATAAAATAAACCATTAAATTTAATACCAATTTTTTGACTGTTCATTTAAGACGCCCACTTTAGCTGCCATTGTTATCAAATATTTGTATTTTAATTTTATAATTTGATGTCTTCCCAAAACTAACGTTGCATTCGCGACCTGGTAAATCACTAGATACTCTATCTATTTAAATAGGATGATCCACATAGCGCTCGATCCAAATTATTGGTGGTGGGAGCGTGTATTTATTGGTTCAAATATAGATAAACCACACCCATATCATCAGGTAATAGGAACGAGTCATTAAAAATGCTCCAGAAGCCCGGCTTTCTTTGCATACCGCGCCGCCATAGAATTGTGGGTTCAACTAGGTATTTATTTAACAAGAAATAAGTACGAAAAATTGAAGGTGTATTCTATGTAATGTATAATAAATAAAAAATAAAGACCGTATATATTCGTGTGACCATCGAATAATCAGGCCGCACTAAACGTAAGAAAGTCGATTTTATTAGAGATAAACACGCGCTAGTAGTGATAAAAGACTAGGAAAATAAAGTTTTGACAAAACTTGCGCCGCAGTTTAATAAAATAAAATTATTAGAAGGGAAACTGTTCACTTTTAATAGAGCTTAATCAAATAAAAAAAGTAGAAGTGAGGATCGAACTCGCAACCACGCCATTTACATTTATTGCTGCTCGAGTATCTTACCGATTGAGCTACGCGATTCTATATTCACTCTATTCTAAAACATGTAATATGTACGTACAAGAAAATTGTAAGTTTTAGCGGTTTGGCATTGTTCGTTTGACGGATGAATATTCACTATTTACCTTTAAAAATAACTTAAATATTTCATATAAAGACGTTTTTCATATTTAGTGGTGTTAGTTCACGGAAATAAATAATATTCGTCGTCAAATCACACAGTTTGAGAATCGCTGAGCTTATGACTATGTTTTTCACTCCTCAGTGTACATTTCACATTTTCGTCTCAAAGGAAGTTGGAAAGAATCTTGGTAGACATACATTGACAATGTTTTAGGCTATTGCTTTAAGTTTGTGTGCAAGAGATAGTGAAAACGTATGCGCAATATTAATTCATACATCGGTCATTTTAAACTAGACCCGACTCTATTCCTCAACTCTAACGCTGCCAGCGGTACTTTAACTTTAAAATTTTAAACTTACAAATTGCCTCCAATCCTCGAAGAATGTAGTGATCTCATTTACTGTCAGACACTGCATTATATCATTATCAAATGATTATCTAGTAATTTTAAAATGCTGTATGTATGTGTAAATAAGGCATATTTCGATATTAGTCACATACATCTGAAGTATGTACTATTACGTATAAAACACACTGTATAAAATTTTAGAGAAATGGAAAAAATAGATTTACATTCCTTGTAAAGTAATAGAAAACAATTTAATTACCAGAAGTGTTTCATAATATTTTGGGATATACGTTCCAGGGCATGTAAATACCCAGGGGTCTCGTAAATTCTCCAGATATATTTAGTAAGCGGGATCCATGCTAAAATTTTAATTAAAATATGAAGCGATTACTAAATCCAACAAAAAGCAAATATTTGGCAAAGTATTGCACGAAAAAATACTGTTTTAATAACGATGGTGTTTATTTTAGATAAGATAAACGAGATCGGGCTGCCGTGATACCTCGTATTAAAAACGAAAATGATAAAACACGTAAATAAAAATAACGCGGAGGAAGAGAGATAGGCATACATCTAAAGGGAGATGGGGGAGCAGTATTAAAACAAGGTGTACTGCATATTTACATGCCCAGAGATATTTTTTCAAATTACACTTAATTAAAGTCAAAGGCGGAAGGCATGGAGCGTCTTTGAATGAAATACTGGGTGTTAAAATAATCCACTACATCGCACACACGGAAAAATCTCACATTTGGTTGGACAAAAATGCAAAAAAGTTATAATAATCATTACATTGCATATTGTTTCATCTTGTGCACCAGTTCTCTATATAATTAGTCAGAAATGTTGGATTTATGATTAAGTAGAAGACTTTTTTTTATATAAGTGCAAAAAACTATTTATTGCTTTTTTTACATAATACATTTATCTCTCATTTGAAAATCGTTCGTAACTTTTTTTACATCAGCAGCTGTCCGTTTCTAGCTCTTGATTAGACTTTTCTGCATGGCAAAAATTAGTTTTTCATGTTCTATTTCAGACACGAAGGAGCTGACGTCACGTCTTTTACTTCTCCGCAACCTTCTGAAAACAGTTTCTTCGGTCTGCCTCGTTTTTTTCTTAGCTCACTTTAGGCTGAACCGTAGTTGATACCAATCAACTACTCCAGTAGTCGGCATCAGAAATGACAGATGTAAGGAAGAATCAAGCCACTTAGAGTTCTCTTTCACAAACTTTTCGACTATCCTTCCACTTCATATTAATTTTGAGACAAAACATTTTAATGTAACTTTTAAGCTTTTCCTAGAGTCTATGGCCAGATTATGTACGCTATATTTGTCTAGAAGATATTCAAGAAGTCTTTCAGTACACTTTTAGAATTCGGTGTTTTACAAATTTTTTGAAAATCTCTTTGACTGTGAAACACACAGAAAGAAATGCTATGATTATATACTACGTATATGCGATATTACTGTTTGATGTAATCGATGGCGTCACCATTGTCACAACCAATAATGGCGTGTTTCGCGTAGCTGTTAGAAGGAGAGGCCAATATTGAAAAATAGACAACACTGTCCTGATAGAACGACCGAACTCAGCTGACTGCCAGTACCCAAGGTCACCAAAAACACAGGTTGCTTTGTAATATGTCACATGAAGTATTTCTATGTTCATATGTAAGGTATCTTATTTGCTTAGGATAGAACTGTACACTGAAAGAATAATTTTGAAACTTTTTTCTATAAAATGAGGAATAAACAGCCATACGCAGCTGTCATCGAGGTCTATACGTGACGTAGCCCTTGTCGATTCTAATGAGCTAACCTATCTTTAAGTAAGGTTGGTCAAACTCATTTAATGCGTATCCGGCAAATCCCGAAATCGTTTCCGTTGGACGTCGTGTCCCTTTAAATTGGAGTTAACAACTGTCTTCCTCTATTTCGTCTTCTCCGTCTGACTGCCCTATCTTGTTAGTTCTCTAATCTTTGGTTCAGGTTCAATTTATTTATACGCAAATAATGCTTATCTATTTATGAAATCTTTCCATCTGTGCATCGTCAGGACTTTTTTAGGTGAACTTTATATACAAACAAACATGTAGCAAGATTTCTACTATTTGTTTCTGTTTTTTAGACATTTAAACTAGAGTAAACATTATGCTCT
The DNA here is from genome assembly GCA_963583905.1 of Stenurella melanura. Taxonomy (NCBI): domain Eukaryota; kingdom Metazoa; phylum Arthropoda; class Insecta; order Coleoptera; family Cerambycidae; genus Stenurella; species Stenurella melanura. Next base: position 135,764,217 of record OY757312.1, read on the forward strand.
TTGCGATTGTAGATATTTTTAAGGCCTTTGAACATGCACAGAGTTATTGGAGGAAAAAAAATGGCAAAATTGTTAAGTAAAGAAACTTAATTTCCTTGATAATTTTTTTACCTCACCCTGTAAATGAACCGTGAATGTTTTTTTATAAAGGTTTTAATTAGCTTCAATTTATGTTAAGTCATATTTGAAATTCTTCTTGGTCTGTACTATTTCTCTTAGATTTAATAAATCAACCATTTTTGGTGGTATTAATATCCATTTATACTTATTTTAAGTTAGCCCTGGAAGTTTTGATATATCATGTTCTTCCGAATAAACCGGAAGTATGTTTTTGGACTTAATAATTTTATAATTTCAAATTTTTATCTTTAAAAATAAGGATAAAAGTGGGTGGCGAACCTAATCACGTGGACACCCGATATAGAGCAGGCAGCTAAAATTTGAAAAAATTGCCAACAAAAAATTACCTGTATTAGCAGCTGATAACGCCTGACACATTCCAACAATTACAATGTAACACTTTCTCATTATAATGTTTTTAATTCCAGTATATTTTACCTTCCAAACGTAATATATTAATAAATTGTGGAACAATATACAGTTTTTCACGCAGATAAAACCACCCTTTAATGACCCGATTACAAACAATCCCGAATAACCGGTTCATTAATTAAATCACTGGAAATGTCAAAAATAACAAACTTAAATTGACAATACGGTCGAATTATTTGAATTAACATAAAACCACATTAGATTAAAATAAACGGGGTTAGTTGGTTGGTTTAAAATTGAACTGAAATGAAAATTATTATAGTAAATAAAATTAAATGATAATTGATAAAGCATATAATTTCAAATATATGCATTAAATATCAATGGTTTTAGCGCAGTGTTATTTAGATACGTTCAAAGTAATATTTTGTTAATAATATTAATGATTTTAATTCAAATCTAATATAAATATTTCACAATTTTTAATGATTTTGTTTTACTTTGAATATTTTGTCATCCTAAGTTCCCTAAAAAGTTACGCTGTGGTGTCCTCCTAGAGTCGGGTCCAGTTTAAGACGACCGACGCGCGACGTATGAATTAATGTTGCGCATACGTTTTCACTATCTCTTGCACACAAAACTTAGAGCAATAGCCTAAAAACATTGTCAATGTATGTCTACCAAGATTCTTTCCCACCTCTTTTGAGACGAAAATATGAAATGTACATTGAGGAGTGAGAAACATAATCATAAGCTCAGCGATTATCAAACTATGAGATTTGACGACGAATATTATTTATTCCCGTGAACTAAATATGAAAAAGTCTTTATATGAAATATTTAAGTTATTTTTAGTGGTAAATAGTAAATATTAATCCGTCAACGAAGTCTTACAATTTTCTAGTATGTACATATTACACGCTTTAGCATATTATGAACATAAGATCGCGTAGCTCAATCGGTAAGATACTCGAGCAGCAATAAATGTAAATGGGGTGGTTGCGAGTTTTATCTCGATCCTTACTTTTTTTTTTAATTTAAGCTCTATTAAACGTTAATAATTTTCTTACTAAATTTTTTATTTTATTAAGCCGCGCCGCGAGTTTTGTTAAAACTTTATTTTCCCCAAAAATGTGTCTTTTATTACTACTAGCGCTTGTTTATCTCTAATAAAATCGACTTTCTTACGTTACGTATTAATACACGAGTGGTGAAACGTGCGTCGAGTAGATAAATTGTTCAAGTGTAGTGCTGTATTGTTTATGAAAACGTGTCGTAAATTGTTGAGGTGTAGTATTCAAGTGTTTTAGTGTTTATGAAAACGTGCCAATGCATTGTTCTTTCAGAATTGTTTTAATTTATTTGTTTTAAAATTAATTAATTTTTTTAATATATGTTTTGTCAACCAGAATATTTGTTTATTACTGCTAAAAGAAAAATAGTTTATTTTCGTTATTCTCATAAAGATTTCAGATTTTTTTTTATTATATGAAATATTTAATTTTTACTAATTCATTTCCCCTACTAATACTACGATCCTATCCTTTCCTGGCAAGAAATGCCCATACCTCCCCGTGGTTCTGGCTGGACTGTAACAATATTAGTCTTTGATTTCTTTTTCTGACTCATTGTTATTGACTGAATTGGGCAATTCATTTTTTGTTATCAGTTCCATTTGTGCCCGAGCCTATATACCTGCAATGTCCACCATGAAGTTGGCTACATATGGGAAAAATTTGTATTATTGAGATTTCTAAAAAATACTATATTGGGGGTTCGTTTCTTTTTTTACATTCAAATACCTTTATTCAACTAGTTTTTGTCGAAACTAATCTAATATTTGTGAAATAGACACAAGAATTTATGATTTTCCATATAGTAATTAATGGTAGGGGTAAAATTTGCACTTTTTTATTTTTCTCATATCTGGTTCAAAATTGATATATGGGGGGTACTTGTTGTATTCTATGCACTTTTTCTTAATAAAATTTTTCGATATCTTAAAAATTTGATCCATCTTTCGATACCACCGTCAACTATTTTTTACAGTCCTGCCAAACCGATGATCACATGACATGTGTCAAAATGTAATTTGTTGTTGTCGGACATGCATAGACGAGCCTCCAATAGAGGTTTTTAGAAATGTCAATAATACAATTGTTTCCCATATGTAGCCAATTTTATGGCGGACACTATATAATCAAAATTCCACTAAAATCACAAAGTTGCTGAATTACATTTTATGACAACATCTTCCCTATTTTCTTATAATTATTTAGCGACATCTTTGCTGTTACAAGAACTGTTTGAGAACTACTAGCATTTATTATACATCAAATAAAATCTTAGTTCAGACGTTTTAGCGGCCATGACACAAGTGAGCTTAAATTGTACCCGACTTTACTAACAATGTATAGTGCAGCGGAACTAAAATTTGTGACAAAAAGACGAGCAAACATTTTTCGAACAAAAATCGAGACGTCCGGAAAACATTTGTTAAAACAAAATCAGTTTCCAAGTTAGGTTTTTCCTTATTTTCTTAAGTATCTCCAGCTGTATAACTTATATTGTAATAAACAAGAACTGATCAATCGTAATGGAATTGCCTAGAGTATTACCTGACCCATTTGTGTAAGCTAGAGATATGATCAATCCTGTCTTAGAGTAAGGCAGACAAAAAAATTTACAAGTATGAAAAATTATCTTAGTGGTCGAAACTTCACTAAATAACTCAACATGTTTTTTACAGTTGTTAAAAGTATCTGTATCAAGCGAATTGTTTTATCGATTATTTGCCACATAGTGAATACAAAAAGACAATTGATATACATCCCGGTTAGCATATTTACGATAACTCCTATGCGTACGCGATTGCTCGCTTCTACCAGTTATTAATTGCTGTACGACAAAATACACTCCAATCCCTCACAGGGCACAGCGGGCTCAGAATCCGAACTTCTAGCCACTACGCCACCATAGTTACCACAGACTACTCCAGACGTAGCACTCAACACAAATATTAGTACGGCAATAATGTTCTATCTTCCTTAATTCTGTGTTCTACTCTCTCTCTCTCTCTCTCCTTGTAAAACAAGGGAAGATGTCGCTTCGGACTCACTTGCAAAATGCTGGAAATCTCAGTAGATGGAGCCACAGTCTGCCTGTCTTCGACAGGTGACGTTACGAGTATATACAGGGTGTCCCAAATATTACGCATATACAGTGTCTCCCAAAAAAATGCTCAAACGAAAATGCTAGAAAGGGCACGATATTTGATCGATAAAAAACCTATATTGTCAGGGTCGAAACGAGTTAGTGTTTATTTGGTGAGGCTTTCAATTTTTCTCTCTTTAATTAAGAATTGGGTCTAAGTTCTTAAATTATTTCGCTAAAATAAACATGTACCCTGTTTTTTTAATTAAGGTTATAAAACAAATTATCTTGATAAAAGAAATATAATGTTTGTAGCAGAACAAATCAAAATGTAAATTTCTTTTGGGATTTATGTATCAGAAATAAACACGATGGAGGTTGCCAGTGGATTGTGCTAAAACTACATCGATGATATTATTTTTTGTAAGAAATTTACCTAAGTTTGCACAATTTCTTTCGTAATTTGAAAGACAAATATTAAATTTCACTGTTATGAACAATTTCCAGTTTTTGCATTTTGTAAACTATTGACTACCACAGTTCCATTTAAAAACCTGACCGTTGCGGCTAATCAGCTGATCGACTAATTAAAAGAATATATCACTGTCAATAATTTTATACTATCGCTAATTACCACAGTTCATTAATACCGAAAAATTAGAAGGTGAAATATTTGAAAAATAAACACACTTCTCTAAAGTTTATTTGTTTATACCGAAAACAACAAATAATAACCTAATTATTGAACCACGGCTATACATACATTTACTTCTGCCATCTACAAGACTTATTCGGAACCAGATTAGTTTTCATACAAGAAGGACTAAAGTGCGCTTTACTACGGAAGTAGTTTGTGTACACACCACACTGTATATACGCATTAGCGTCCTGCCCTCTACGACTGCTTTAGCAGAAGAAAGACGAGGATAAATTTATAGTCAATTTAATATGTGGAAGTGACATAGAACAATCGGCGTTTCTTTCCAATAAAGTAAACAGTCTGTAGTAGTCTGTGATGGTTACTGATTGCATTGATTGATTGTTTGATTTATTTATTTGCCAGCGTAAGGTGGGCATTTCTGCCGATTCCGGGCATACATGGAGGTTCGTTCCAACACGCAGCTTGGTCGTCCGTCGAAAACACCCAACGGCCGGCCAAGCCGCGTGCCGGAACCAAATCTTCGATGTTTTATATACCGCCGGACCGGCTGCATACGCCGGGATGGACATTGGACATACTTGTTGTCAGCAGCGAGAGCCACATGATGCATGGGGTGGGAATACAGGATGGGAAGTGTAGCTTTTTGCGAGATGCTTCTTTTCAGTTTCCATGATTCTTTTAAGTTTCCATCTATCGTCATCTCCTTATTTTTCTTCTTCTAAATTTTCTGTTTCTTCTGTTTCTGAATCTGGCAGCTTTTATTTTTTATTTTTTTATTTTTATTTATTGACCGTTCCATAAGTAAATATCAATTTACGGTGGAGTTAATGGGAAGGGCCCTATCTCGCGGTAACAATATTTTCTGCGCGTTATGAGAAAAAAGGTCCAAAGGGTTAGTTCGCTCACCTTGTAGGTATGTCGTTTCTTTGAAACAATCGGTTTCAACTTACAGTAATTATTTTCAACTGCCGCCTTCCAATTCTAGGCATGTTCTACTTCATTACCTTTTTTTCTCTCTCTGTTGTTCAATAAACCGTCCTGTGACAAGGATTAACAAACCAATAAATAAATATATTTTCAATTTTAATTTTTAATTTTCCAATTTAAATAAGGAAATAGACTTCATTAATGAGCTAAACTAAATTAAAATGAAGTATACAAAAACTTATCTATTTCATTCACATCTGGCTGGCTGTTGCTCATTTTATATCACCCACTTGAAGAAGAGACCGAATCCATTCAGGTATAGATTTTACGGTCAAGCAGTACACTTTCTCGGGTTGTTTATATGCACTTTTTTGTGTTGTTTTATTCAACCAACATAATTTAATCAGATATCAACTATATGAAATAGCCAGACTCGTGCTAATTTATATCAGTCAATGCAGAATTGTTTACGCTTTAATTCAATACAATTTCGACGTTTTGTTGCCGCTTTATCCGGATTTATCTCGAGATCTTGTAGGAGCCACGAAACACGCGTCTGTCAGCGAATCCGACACTCTTTGAACTCGCCACCATGGTTACTGACTGCATTGTATTTAAAAATAATTTTGAGCAGTGGATCTGGTAGAAACAAGCAATCGCGGACGTATAGGAGTGATCGTAAATATGCTCCCGGTTAGTGGAGGTTCAGAAAGAGACATTATAAACCTGTTCGGTTAATTACCACTTAGTTATTATACTCTCCGCAAATACAAGACGAAGAGTATATTGCATTCGATCGATATATTTCCAAAACCGGTAATATCGCTCATAGGGAAAAAACATCCATATTACCGTGTAGGCGACCGAAATCTGAACAACTTTCAAAATGTTCAAAATTTGAACAGTAAGTTAGTGTTAGCTAGAGAAGGAGCCCTATTGACAAAATCGATCGGCAAATAAGAAAGTTATTATTATTATTTAAAGTTATTACATTTATATATTTATATTATATAATATTGTTACATTACAGAACCAGCTAATTAGGCAATAGTCACTAATGTTTATCAACTTAACTGCAATAAATCAGGCACAAATGCGATAAGATTATGCACCAAGTTTTGCGGCTTTCATTCATCTCACAATTAGGCAAGGACGTCATTGGCTTATACAAACTAACATTATTGCGGAGAGTATTCTATAGAACATGCAATTATATAAAAAGTGCGGTAAATCGGCAAAGACTATAATGGTTAGCTTATTACAAAAATACGGTACAGTGGCAGACATTTTAAACCTGCAAGGTGTCTACTTCTAAACCATAGTAAATGTCACGCTGATTTTTTCCTAAATAATTAATTTTTTTTATAGAATAAGAGTCCACCGCTGAAAAAAATTCTCATCACTTATCACACACTTATCTGCCACGCTCTAAGGAAAAGGATTCGTCATGTTTCTAACTTACAAAAATGTGTCAGGTAATTGCGCGGTGGCTCCTGTACTAACCTAGCCGAACCTTTTTTTACTTTATTAACTTAAAATATGAAACGAGTTAATATTGGCCATTTTTAAACAGTTAATGGTGATTTAAATAATACTTTTTAAGAAATGCATCTTTTTCTGTATCTATTTAGTGCCGAGGTGTGACATTTTTCTATTTTACTCATATATAAAGAAGTTAAGTAACATGATGACTTAAACATTGCACTGAACATTTAGTGGTATTTAATTTTTTCTCTAAACGTATTACAATTTTTTTATGAAATAAATTATTGGAAAAATATCTAATTCAAGCTGCCCGATAGCACGCCCTAATGGAAAAATCGCGCTACGCCACTGGATACAACGGTAAACTCCTTAAAATAAAATTTTAATTATGTGTTATATTTTACACAGATATACGTCTAATTCACTTTTCTAAGAAAATTACTTATTATTGGGGGCATAAACTTTACATCAATCCTTCTCTTATAAAATCTGGGAATCTCATTATTTTCATCGTTGAGTAAATCATATTTCATAAAAATATGCTTCTTGTTCCTTACATCTTTTGTGTGGTTTAGATTTACGAGATCATTAAAATAGTTTCTTTTAATTTGTTGTTATAAATAGCTGAGAACAAAATAAACGTATCAAAACTGAATACAAGAATTGTCTGTAATAATTTATTTATAAGAACAGCAAACAAACGTAAATAACTGAAAAATTAAAATAGACCGTCCAAAATAATACCAATGTTCCCAGTAGGCAAATTTTAGTGCTGCATGATTTTTTATGGCCTTATTTATATTCACGTCCTGGTGGAGTTTAGCCATAGTCATTCCGCCACTTAGTCAGGACAGCGGATACAGACACAACACAACAACTATTTCCGGTGACATTGCCCCAGAGTAATATTTCACTCAATGTTATTCCCTATGTTCATAGTTTCATTTTTTGTCGTGTGACGTATACCTGCTTAGAATATGCGCAAAAATATTCCTTACGATGAACAGGGTTGGCTTCAGCTCAAGAGTTACTTCAGGCAGGGGTGGAATTAACTATTTATTCCCATGATATATTATTATGAATATGATAAATAAATGTTCCTAAATAAATTCTAATTATTCATAATTTTGTAACATTCACGTTAACAAATTACTTTTCTTTTTTATTGCATTTACATTGGTTATTTATAATTTAAAAAATATTTCATGGAAAAACCACAAGACAATATATAAAATTAAAAATGTTTTGGCCAACTGAAAATTAAAAGAACATTTCTTTACATGAAAAAGTGATCATACTAAAATAGAACTAAATATTAAAAATTGTATTTCTTGTTACTACATTTTGAAAAAAAATGTAGTATACGTTTAGCATTTTTCCGGTGCACCGTCGAAACCCGAAAAAAACGTCGGATCGATGTGAAAGTCATATCTATCGATTCGAGAGCGAATTTAGAAAATTCCGTCCGTCGGTCAGTCGGTCTGTCGGTCTGTCGGTCTGTCTGTCTGTCTGTCTGTCTGTCACGCCCAGCCCCCTTAATCCGTTTTCGGATTGCGATGAAACTTGGGTGGTTAATAGGAGGTCTTTAGAAAACCTTAACGCCGGAAGCTCGGCTCCGTTCGGAAACCGGAAGTACCCGATATAGACGTTTCGAGTTTTTCGGGAGAAAATGAATAACTCGATAACGGGTAGTCGGATCGAGACATTTCAAAAAAGAAATGGTGCCGCTGGCAAAGCTCTACAAATAAGTATACCAGAGGCTATGTCGAAAAACAAATGAAAATCGATTTTTTTTTCAAAAAACTGGTTTTCTCGAAATCGGGCTAGGAAGCACGATAACTGTCCAGAATATTGATCGACTTCGATGAGACCTGGTGGGATCAAAGGTACCCGGCCACAAATCAAGCCTATTGCTGGCGGCCCGAATCCGTTGACCGCAAGTATGTTTTCCAGGGCCGAGTATGATTTTTCAAAGAAATTAATAACTCCCGAACCGAAGGTCCGATTTTGATTTTCAAAAATGACAATTGTAGGGCTCGATTAGGTCTATTAGTTGACGTTTGTGAGAAATTTGTGAAGACAAAAGCGAATCTACAAATCCGGGAAAACTTGATTTTTTTGATAAATTCTACAAATTCCGAACAGTTTCCTAATTAATATCGAAAATTAACTATTCCGTCGATCTATCTCTATAACCAGTATAAGGCATGGATCTTTTTGGACAAAAAATCTGAAATAGAGTTTTTTCGAAAAACTTAAAATAAACGAGTTGTTTACGAAAATGCATTCCATAGAATTATTTAAAAAAATATTAAAAATTGATACATTCTAAGTGCGATATAGGTGCAAACAAATGATGTAATGTTATATTTAAAATATCATCATTCATTTCCTTATTTTCATTTACTAAATAAAAATGGAACCGATGCCCTTTCCGTGTTTCAAAATGTAGTTAGCTTTTACTTTAGTCAATGCAAAAAGAAAATAAAAATAAAACACGTTTAAGCACTGAGTTATCTTGCGACCCTCTGCTGAAAATGTAATGATTCATCCCAACAAATTGAATAAAAAGCATATCAAAATGTAGTTTTTTTCACTTGTTACTACATTTTGAAAAAAAATGTAGTATACGTTTAGCATTTTTCCGGTGCACCATCGAAACCCGAAAAAAACGTCGGATCGATGTGAAAGTCATATCTATCGATTCGAGAGCGAATTTAGAAAATTCCGTCCGTCGGTCAGTCGGTCTGTTGGTCTGTCTGTCGGTCTGTCTGTCGGTCTGTCTGTCTGTCTGTCTGTCACGCCCAGCCCCCCTAATCCGTTTTCGGATTGCGATGAAACTTGGGTGGTTAATAGGAGGTCTTTAGAAAACCTTAACGCCGGAAGCTCGGCTCCGTTCGGAAACCGGAAGTACCCGATATAGACGTTTCGAGTTTTTCGGGAGAAATTGAATAACTCGATAACGGGTAGTCGGATCGAGACGTTTCAAAAAAGAAATGGTGCCGCTGGCGAAGCTCTACAAATAAGTATACCGGAGGCTATGTCGAAAAACAAATGAAAATTGATTTTTTTTACAAAAAACTGGTTTTCTCGAAATCGGGCTAGGAAGCACGATAACTGTCCAGAATATTGATCGATTTCGATGAGACTTGGTGGGATCAAAAGTACAGGGCCACAAATCAAGCCTATTGCTGGCGGCCCGAATCCGTTGACCGCAAGTATGTTTTCCAGGGCCGAGTATGATTTTTCAAAGAAATTAATAACTCCCGAACCGAAGGTCCGATTTTGATTTTCGAAAATGACAATTGTAGGGCTCGATTAGTTCTATTAGTTGACGTTTGTGAGAAATTTGAGAAAACAAAAGCGAATCTACAAATCCTGGAAAACTTGATTTTTTTGATAAATTCTACAAATTCCGAAGAGTTTCCGAATAAAAATCGAAAATTAACTATTCTGTCGACCAATCTCTATAACCAGTATAAGGAACGGACCTATTTGGACAAAAAATCTGATATAGAGTTTTTTCGAAAAACTTAAAATAAACGAGTGTGCATTCCATAGAATTATTTAAAAAAATATTACAAATTGATAGGTGATAATGTTATATTTCAAATATCATCATTCATTTAGTTATTTTCATTTACTAAATCAAAATGGAACCGATGCCCTTTCCGCGTTTCAAAATGTAGTTAGCTTTTACTTTAGTCAATGCAAAAAAAATAATAATAATAAAACATATTAAAGCACTGAGTCATCTTGCGACCCTCTGCTGAAAATGTGAATCATCCCAACAAATTGAATAAAAAGCATATCAAAATGTAGTTTTTTTCACTTGTTACTCCAGTTTATCGCAAAAAAAATGTTTTGATGCATAGAATAAAGTTTTGTGAGTAAAGTTTCTGAAAATTTTCCTAGCAATACTTTCCAACATTGTCATATTAATACTTTCTAATATTAACTAGGAATGAATATCTACATTTGATTTTTAAAATTAATACTCGGAAGTCAAAAAAATATATATAATTATAGAAATGCATAAAAAGCATACAATTGTTAACAATATAACACACTGAACGTGGGTATACACTGTATATTTATTGTGAATAACATTTTTTTTAAAACAGAGGTCAACAAAAATATACTTTAGATATCTCGATAACTAAATACTGAAAATAAAAGTTATTACAATAGTTTTCATCAATAATGGCAAAGTACATATATGTCGAAGAGGCCAGGGGCGAGGGGCGTTTTAGGGCGGATCTATTAGATTTAGGCCACACATTGGTAAACACAATAAAATCACTTAAATAATAGTCACATAAATAACAAAGTAACATGAGGTATGATTTATCTAAACAGGTAAATGTCTTAGGATTGAAAATACAAACAATGCCACCAAAATACAGGAGCTAGCAGTCCACCACAGCCAGTCCCGCGATTTCAACTACTCTCTACCCAGTTTATCTTAAGGGTAGGTACGTATCTACGGGACTTTCAGGCATGTTGTTCCGCCGGGAAGAGGGCTTCTAGGGACTCCTTCATTCATCTAATGATTCACACGACCACATATCGAGATATTTACTCTTCACATTCCTTAATGCAATCGGTACTTGTTGACAACGTTCTCTTGACTTCAATGAATTACGAGTTAACAGGCGGCTACAAGACTGTCGAAATGCGTATATGAAAATATCGGAAAGCGTCCGCACAAGGAACGTGAAGGGGACGTCTCCGACATATATATTTCTATAATTCCTGCCAGTGTTACTGCAAAATAGACTAAGTTACAGAAGACAGTCTCAGATGCTTCGCAAAAACAAATTTTCATGTGTGTGTGTGAGAGCAGGTGCCATTTTTTATGGTATCACATGTTATTCCGAAAACTGATCTTCACAAAATTAGATAAATTCATCTTTTTCCATTTTCCTCCTTTTCGACTGACGTTCCTGATGAAATAATTTTCGTTTCAGTTTTATGACTTCTTCCTTAAATTTAGTTTTCCGTAGGGAATGGGAAGTAAAACAAACGTTGCAGTCTGGGCCTGAGCAGATGTATCTGAAAATAAATAAAAAATTAAGAAAATTAAAAAGGGCTTTTTAAGATATTCATCATTCATTGCTTTACATATTTAAGGATGAATTTCAAATCAAAACCAAATCATAAAATACCAAATAACTTTCAGTTTACGTTTTTAACTCTTTAGAAACAAAAATATACTACAAGGAGGAAATAAATAACTCATCAATAGAATCAGTACTTGAACTCGATCCAGGTTGTCCTACGGTAGTAGCCACCAATTGGGAGGTACTAGGTTGTATGACAATTCTGCAATTATTCGTATCTTATTCGTATTTGCTTTATCAATGCTGCTAGAGCACAGTGCTATGATATACATGCAATATGAAAAGTAACACAGTTTTACAAAAGAAAAAAGTTGTCTGGATCCGTGGTCAGACCATACGTTTCTTATGTATTTTTCAACGCTGAATTCGAATCTGTTTTTAGTTTTGCTCTATCACGTCCGGATTTTGAGATATTCTAACCTAAAAGTTAGACATATTTGATGTTATGTAGCTTTGAGATTTTTGTTTTCTCAAGAAACCATGCATGGGATCTTAAAGTACAAATCTTCCTCTTTAAAATGCCGTAGAATTTGCTCGAATATCTTTTTTTTCGCTGAGATATCGAATTTTTAATTGTCTGTTCATATCATATCTTTCCCAATACATTTAATTAGTACATAAATCTTATGGTCATTATCTAAATTGCAATATCTCGGCGAAAAAAAAAAGGTATTTGAGCAAACTCAACGGTATTTTAAAGGTGAAGACTTGTACTTTAAGATCCCACACATGGTTTCTTGAGAAAAAAAGTTCTCAAAGCTACATAACCTCAAATATGTCCAACTTTTTGGTTTGAATATCTCAAAATCCTGACGTGATAGAACAAAACTAAAAAAAGATTCGAATTCGGCGTCAAAAAACACATAAGAAATGTATGGTCTGACCCCAGATCTAGAAAACTATTTTCTTTTTGTATACCTGTGTAATTTAAAGTAAAAAAAATAGCAACCACATATAATTTACTTATCCGATCTTAACCTTACTACAATATTCGTTTATTTATACATTTATAACAACTTGGTTGTTTTAATAAACTTAAATTGAACTACATCTATACACTTAAACAAAATTATAGCCATTTATGTCCCTACTAAACATTAAATAATAAATAATGAAAATGAAGTATGTACCTAATGAATGCCGAAACATTTCTTAAATTGCACTACCCTGCAAGATTTTGCCCCTGGATAATGAATAGTTGTTTCCGAAGTAATTTTTCCCGCTGAAACCAAATCCGTTCTCAGAATTGCTCTATCACGTTAGGTTTTTGAAATATTCTAACCTAAAGGTGCAAAAAATATTGTATTTTGACATAGTTGAGGTTATGTAGCACCGCGATTTCTTTTCTCAAAAAACTATGTAAGGGTTCTTAAAGTACAAGTTTTCCTCTTTCAAATGCCGTTCAGTTGATTGATTCATTGATTTGCCAGCGGAAGGTGGGCATTGCTGCCGATTCCGGGCATCCATGAAGGTTCGTTCCAACACGCAGCTTGGTCGTCCGTCGAACACGCCCAACGGACGGCCAAACTGCGTGCCGGAACCAAATCTCGAATGTTTTATATACCGCCGGACCGGCTGCATATGCCGGGTTGGACATTGGACATGCTTGTTGTGAGCAGTGAGAACCGAAAGACGCATAGGGTGGGAATATAGGATGAGAAGTGTAGGTGTTTATGAGATGCTTCTTTTAAGTTTCCATGCTTCTATTAAGTTTCCATTTGTCATCATCGGCTGGGGTGTGCAGGTGTTTGCGAGATACTTCTTTTCAGTTTTCATGCTTCTTTTAAGTTTCCATCTATCGTCATCTCCTTATGTTCTTCTTCTAAGTTTTCTGCTTCTTCTGTTTCTGAATCTGGCAGCTTTCATTTTTTTTTTAATTTATTTGTTTTGTTTTTATTTATTAACCTTACCATAGGTAAATATCCATTTACAGAGGAGTTGCTGGAAAGGGCCCTATCTCGCGGTGACAATATTTTTTTGCGCGTTATGAGAAAACAGGGGTCCGAAGTAATAGTTTGCTCACCCTGTATGTCGTTTCTTTGAAACAATCGATTTTAATTTCCGCCTTATTATGTTTTGAATCTATGAATCGAGCTGATAAAAATTAAGATGGTAAAGATCAGATGGAAAGATAGAATAGAATAATATCAATTAAATCAGATAAAATAAAATAAATTAATTTATAGCTTATCTGTCTTTCTGCGGCGTCTTGTGATTGCTGTTTTATTTTATTTCTTTTCCTTTTCTTTCTTGGGTTGAGTTTTTTCCACTATATACAATTACTTTTGGTCACAACATAGCTAGATTGCTTTGTAAACCTATGTAATTACATATAAATAATTTATTGTAAATATATAATTTACATTATGCCCATCAATTAGTTAATATAAAGTTGTAAAACAATGTTCAATTTATTCCAATAATTAGAAATTGATTCAACAAATCGTCGGTCGACGCTCATGATATTGCTGGTGTTATGAACTATTCCTGTGTGGGTCTATTGTATGATTTTCCAAATGATATTAGATAAAGTATAATAAGTTTGTTGGTGGATGGTAATGTTGGATGGATAACCAAAACAGAATATGGCAATAAAAATATATCGAGGACAAAATATTTAGCATAGCCGAGCTGACATAATTTAAATCAATAACTACCCATCAATTATTTTTGAATTTTTGGTGTCGCGGAAACAAATGAAATATCGTCAAATATTTTTTGCCTCGCGAAACGACACTGCCTCGTTCCGCATCAATCAAGCAAATGGCGAGAACACATGCATTTTTAAACGACACGTCGGAATTCATAGTCGACAGGGAAAAGAATATGCCGCGTAGGCGAGGCACGTTCGCAAATCGTTTAATTTGAGTTCCACCCGAACCGCCGCGCGCCGTCCTGATTTATTTCTACTAAATGGCCTGTACGAACTCTAATATCTGTTTAATGCGTGCATATGTAATTAAAGTGAAGGTTTTCCAATTATATGCTATACTAAATGTAATGAAATTAATATTTATTTCCGTTAATTATTCACAGATGTGACGGTTGTTGACGGGCGAACTTCCTCGCGTTCTTACGTTCTTAAATAGGTTGGTTGTTCGCCTTTAAAAAATTGAGGTGCGGTTGACACGCGATATTCTTATGCTCGCTTTTGGTATGTCTTTAAATATGATTTAAAAGGGTATACATTAGAAACTGTGTTTTTCATTTATTTTTACTACCACATCCACGTATAGTAGGGCCAATAAGTCTAGTCAGTAGAGCCAGGGGCGTGCGGATTTAAGATTTTCGTAAATTCGCAAGTACATAATTTGAAGAAACGAAAGCACTCGGATTGTGTTAATTATGCATGAGCTACCATGTGTCTTAAATTTAATACCAATTATCGACCGATAACAATCATATGTAACTTTGGTAAAGCTTTCGGAATCCTACTGCATGATAAAATGTATGCACATATTCAACTGAAAATATCTACGCAACAACACGGTTTTGTGAAAAGTCTCTCCATCGTAACGGACTTAATCTGCGCTACTCAGTACATTGCTAAATCAATTGATTCTCACATACAGGTAGACTCAGTCTATACTGACTTTTCTAAGGCATTTGACAGACTGAACCATAGTAACTTTCTGAAAACTTGACAAATTCGGATTATCTTTACTTCAATTTTTTGAGAGTTTGTAACGCATATTTTGTACTTTATTGGGCTCTCCCTATATGTGGCTCATTTTGGAAAATGATGCAAACAATAGGCACACAAAACAGATATTAAAGGCGTATTCATTTACATAAGATTGAACTGTATGTGTTTGAGTGATTAATTGATTATGCACACTGGAACACATTGTGTTAGGCACCTGTTTATGTTGGTCTTAAAACTTTAGCGGTATTGTGGGTCACCTATGGATAATAACAGCGTGCGAGCATGTTAAGTACGTCAGGCGTACGTCACTGCGCGATTTACGAGTCTTCATTAAGTCGTCTTTTTTAATATAGATTTTTAAGCAAAGTGGATTCGATTTGGAAGGACTAGGGAATCAAAGGGGTTTAGCGGCCATTTGAATGATCGACAAAACACGCGTGTGGTAGCTGATAGCATCTCAGTATCAAAAGAGTTGAGAGTGTTCGTAATTTGTTTAAGAAAAAGGCTATTTCTTAGCGAAAGGTATGTTGGGTTTTCTTGTCATGTGGGCGGTCATTTATAGTAAATGTGTGTGTTGAGTCCTGAAAAGAAATTTTATATTTTTAGATTTACCGGCCTATTAGTAACCGCCTAAACGAACACCTCAGTAGCTAACCACGTGCATGTGCCCCATATGCGTACCCTGGAAGTATATAGCGTAAATCCACTACGCATTGTCTTGTAAGGAATAATTTTAAGCAACATAGTATTTGCTGCCGTCGTTAGAAAAGTAACTGCCCGTTGTTGAACCGCACGAGTTGTACCTGCTAGTCACCCGCATTCACAGTCGTCGAAATATTCCGCCGTCGAGGGACGCAGCCCCGGTTATGTAATGCTGGATGGTTGAGAATGTCCTGGCTCCCTGTCTCTCAGGTCCTAACATAAGAAAGGTCAGAGTGAACCATTTTTGTAAAGTCCCGTCAATTAATATTCACATAAAAACTGTTAAATTCATACATCATATATAATACGTTATTTTACTGATTAAATTTCTTAAGTGAACATATATATAACATATATACATACATCATACAACTTAACAAACTGTGAACCTAAAATAGTACTATTTATGGGGGTTGACATTTTTGTACCATTATCTACTTTCTTCTAGTCTATTCACCCTTTTGCAACGTTGTAATGATAATTATAATAGTGAGTAAATAACTTTGAGAGCCCGACTTAATTTTTTTATTTATAGTACGGCTATAACCACCCCACAGAAACTAGGGCTGGCATTTTTTCTTGACCTTAGCTTCACCAAGGTTAAGTGGCGCCCTTACTACCACCATTTATTATATAATAATAATAATTTGAAGGAATAACAGATTCCTTACCCACACCCCTTGCCTCCGACACGAGAGCTGCCGCCTAGCAGAGTGGAACGTCCTTAGGGGCGTTACAAGTTACTTAACTGATAAAGTTCAATTCGTATCTTATAATGGATATAAATCTGTTGAATACAGAGCCACGTCAGGAGTACCCCAGGGATCAAGACTTGGATCTCTTTTCTTTTATAATTTTATTAACGACATCAGTGATCACTTAGACATAATTCTTAATATATGCCGATGACGTCAAGATACTGCATAAAATTAATGATTCTAATGACTGCCAGAAACTTCAAAACAACTTAACTAAGTTATCGGCTTGGTGCGATGAAAATGATCTTCACCTAAATGTTGACATATGCAGTGTTATGAGTTATGCAACCAATGAGTCCCCAATTATATATAATTATAATGTCAATGGCGACACGCTGAACAGACCATCTACGTTCAAGGACCTGGGTGTAACTTTTGATAATACATTAACCTTCACTAACCATATTGATGCTGTAATTTCGCATGCCTACAAAATGTTAGGCTTCATTTTGCGTAACAGTTTTAATGATGCGAAAACCTTAAAGATGTTTTATTTTGCTTTCTCTCGATCTAAGCTGGAGTATGCTTCACTGGTCTGGCAATCGGGGTATAATACTCATAATGATAAATTGGAATATATTCAGCGCCGCTTCCTGAAATTTTTAAACTGGAAAAATGAAGATACATATCCACCAATTTGAGCTTCTCAAAATCAATTACTTGAAAAATTTGATATTACCAGTCTTTCCGAAAGGCGTGAATTCTTTGCTTTGCGTTTCCTAGATATAATTTTGCATAATAAAATAGACTGTAGTGAAATATTAAGCCAACTGAACTTTCAGGTCCCACTGATTAATTCTCGTCATTCTCATAGCTTTTATTTATCCACTCCTAGATCTAACGTATTAAAGTTTTCTCCTCTGTTTAATATTTGTACTAGTTATGAAACTCATTGCAAGGAATGGGCTTGTTCCATGATATTCTTTTTATATGGTTTTTATACTTTTTCATATAGTACTCGATATTCTCATTATGCACTTAAAATTTCGTATTATTAACTTTTACCGTTCTCGAGATATAAGGAGTTGAATTTAGTAATAGTTGCGAAAACCGAGCGCTCATTTGTGACGTCACTATACGCAAGTGACGTAAGAAAAATGGCTTTCTGGGACCTTTCAAATTTAACCTGAAAAGTTGAAAAACATGGAAATTTTAAACACTGGTAACTAAATAAATACGTCGAGTGGAAGTTCGTTCTATATGTCTACGGAAAGGAGAAGGTCGGCGATGAATTATAATCGTAAATTGCAGGGTCGAAATCGAAAATTCGTTCTGGCAGGAGCGAGAGAAAATTGTAATTTTTTGACATTTCACCAAATTGTACTTCCCCACTGTCAAGTAGTAAGCAAAACAAACAATACTTCGAAAACACTTATAATTATAACCAATAAGGAGCATCAAGTCTATTGAGATCGCCGAGTCTATGCGTATAGTGACGTAGCGCCTGGCCACGCCCCGTTTTCGCGAGATGGAAATTTGTAATAGTTTTTAAGATACTAAACGTGCGAATAAGATTCTGATATTTTGCAGATCCATTAATTTATACTTGCACTTTCGATTTGTGAAATAAAAAAAAAATGCTGAACAAGCCCATTGGACATATTTGCCTAGTAGCCAGAAATTTCATCTACTGTCGTGCAGTCTAACCGCCTTCATAATTTCTATTTGTACTTCTTAGTTAGTTTAGATTTCCATCCTATAAATGGTTTTGTACTGTTGGATGATGTATGATTAAATAAATAAATAAATAAATAAATAATAATGTTATGTTTAAATCTGGCAACGTTATCTCCACGTATTATAGCAGCGCAGCCGCAAATATTTGTCCGTTGCATTAAAACAGTTACTGTTATAAATGTATATGTGACGTCACTGAATGCGTAGGATGAGCTCGTGAACTTCGTTTATGACAGTTATTCCGCAAGTTGCAGCAGTTGAACCAATTATTAAGTATAAAGGCACCACATTCAAACATGTATTCTATTGGGTCGATTGTACCAATTACCATAATGACCTAGTCGTGGTTTTCTTCTCTGTTAGGCGGATAAAACTTAATGTACTTCTCTGAATTGTTTGGGATTATATAGTAGAACGAGATGTCGCTAAGTATTACGTAACAGTTACTATCCCTTGACCAGAATGCCGCTGATTATTTGCTCTACTGACACCACTTCTTGACCTTAGTATAGTGGAGTGGAAGTATAGTAACCGTACATAGTAATTTACATTGCAAGACGGGAAAGAGGTGTCTTGCAGGTCAATCGAAGCAAATGCCAGGACGAACCGCAGGCAAGTCCTGGAAACTTAGGGAGACCTGCAATACACTGTTTTTCGGTCATTCAACGTCCAATTTTTTTCGACAGACACTGATACAAAATCAGCTTTTTATTATTTTTTAAAGAAATTTTCACTTGTAATGTCCCAAGTGCTTGGATTATTGCCGGAAATTTTTTGAGTATATGAGAAAAATTTCCTGGAATTAATTCATGCACGCGGGGGATTCGGTAAGAGAATTTCACAACTAAATACGTATTTGTATGTAAAAGCAAATGTCAAGTATGATCATATGTCAATAATTTAACAGAAAAATTTCGCTCAGTGAGGATAAAAAATTAAAGAACTTTTTTGGGTTGCTATGGTAACGAAACTAAGAACACACTTCTGATTGGCTAAAAAAGTAACGTGTGAAATTTTCTAATAAATACAACGACAAATAATATAAGTTAAAGTGTATTTATCTATTTGACACTTATCCCAACAATTAACACAAGTTCGTTTCCATATCAACAAGAAGGCAATGCCATCTATACCAAAAATCGGCAGCATTTTTTGCCTCCATGGATAGGAAAAGAGAATAATAGGGAAACATTACTTTCTGTCC
This sequence comes from Stenurella melanura, assembly GCA_963583905.1. Taxonomy (NCBI): domain Eukaryota; kingdom Metazoa; phylum Arthropoda; class Insecta; order Coleoptera; family Cerambycidae; genus Stenurella; species Stenurella melanura. The sequence continues at coordinate 135,784,045 of OY757312.1, forward strand.
GACAATTCCTCCAGAAAGGTGTGTTTTCTGGTTGGTCGAGAAAAATAGTAATTTACGATGCAAGACCGGAAAGAGGTGTATTGCAGATCTAGCCAAGCAGATTCCTGGGCGATCCGCGGCTTGGGGAGAGCTTCAAAAGTCTGTTTTTCGGTCATCAAACCTACAATATTTTTTTCAACCATTTTCTGCTTGTAACGCTTCAAAATCTGAATCCATATTATCCATAATAGTGGAGAGAAATTAGAATTTAAGTGATGTAATCGGGAAGTTGATTTTTTTTTATTCTATACATGTAAATCAGTTGGAAGCCGAAAAAATCAACAGAATTGGGCTGTGGCTTCGCGAGCAAAGCGCATAGAAGTGCATTTTTGATGCATTTCGAGTGCATCGCTACACAATTTTTAAATATCTCCGGCTTTGTTGGTCGTAGAAACATAAAAAAACATTAAAACACTGATGCATGTAAGAAATAAAATACAATAAGACAATTCAACAACTTTCCGATTACATCACTTTTCATAAATTTCCCTTTACTATAACTTGCGTAAAAGTTAAATGTATTTATCTACTTGACACTTATCCCAACAACTAACACAAGTTCTTTTCCATAGCAACAAGAATAACAAGAGAATAACAGGGATCAGAAGAGCTTTTGCCGATCTCTGATGTTCACTTTGCGGTCTAGCCCGGGAAACGTTACTTTCTGTCCTAAAATTTTTCTGTTAAAATAGGTTTAGAATGCCACGAAACGTCGAAATTTTAAATCTGAGAGAAAGACATTTTTGTTTGTCGTCATGTCGGTATGTAACTTTCTTTGTGCGCACGTTTTCTCTGGAACGGTTTAAGATATTGACTTGAAATTTGGTACACTTATGTATCATAACAAGATCTTCCCAAACTGGGCGATAGTCGGTTAACATGGAACATAACACAAATAAGAAAGCATGACGCACCATTTCGATTTAAGCATAAATTACCATACTAGGCTTTGCCAATTTTCTGCCAGCCTCTTTAACCAAAACAACTTACACATTGTCTAATTTGTAGAGTTGGTACTACAACTTTCATTTTTTTTCTCCTTATTTATGCATTTCTGCTTATCTTATTGTACCTTTTTGCTCCTTGTACTTGTTTTTCAGTTAAAATTATTTTTCCTAATCATGAAGTTTCATTAGAGCCAAGCATTTTAAACTCAAGCTTAAGCGACCAGCATTGTCGCTCCTGCACTAGTGAGTCACTCTAAGCAGGTTTTTCATTTGTCATCTTTTCCTGTAGCAATAACAAAAAGTTTTCCACCAGTGCCACGCCATCTCTTTTTTAGCTAAGTTTTAAATTTTGGATGTATACAACCATTTTAATTCCCCGTAGGCGAAAGGAGCCCGGTCATTGTATCATTTTTATTTTCAGTTGATCAGGCTCGCCCCATCCAGTCCTTCAATTGCCACGATGCTTTGTGTCGTGGATGTCTGGCTGGCTCCGACCATGGGTTCCAGAAGTGCTCTGTTGTTACGTTTAACTTTATACAAAATTGTTTTAAATGGAATGGAACTGAACTGGTCGACGGTGTAATTTCATTTCATATTTTTAGTGACCATATTCAATTTTTAAAAATTTTTGTTCATCATTTTTAGTGGCATTTGTATAACTTCTACAAAGTAAAAGAAAATATCTCTCTATTGGAATATTTAAGCTTTAGTATCGTTAACATATTCCTGTTATCTTTATGTATCAAATTCCACGTTGATAATAATGTAATAAGCCATTTACTTCAATCCTATCCTTCTTATTATACTACAGTGAATATTGCAGCCAAAAGTACCTAAACAACATAAAAATTAGTCCGTCCTTGAAACTTTGGTTGTTAGTACCTACTACTCAATATGTAGATTAAGAATCCAGAGAGTCCCTAAAAATTGGAGAGGTGAAAATGAGGTTTTTGGGGGGAGGATGCGGAGAGGAATTTTTGAACATGTAATTTTTTTAATGTAGAGGTGTAGGGAATCGTTTTCTATGTTTTTTGCATGCTGAATCGACTAGGACCAAAATCAAGTCGATAGTATCAACGGTTTTAATCGTGGAAAAATGGGAAAAATATAGGTAGGCAACTAACTCGTCTCTTAAAATTAAAAAGAAAGTTGTAAATGTGGACCCCTTGATATTGTATCAAAGGATGCTATTGAGAAAAGATGAAGACCTCTTCCCATTGTCATTGTTCACCAGCAGTGGGATGCGGAAGAGCGTCAAGTCTGTATTGTATGAAGAGTTTGAATCTGCCGACGACAACAGGATGTACAGCGTCAGAAATTACGTCATTGATGGTGGGCATTTGCTGCATGCAGTTAAGGGGCCATCCATTGATTACCTCACGCAAATTTCATTGTTTTTCTATCCCTCCCTCCCCCTATATCACAGGATGTCACATTCGAGTGAACTACACCCCCCCCCCCCGTTGTGACGTCTCACATTTGAAATTTTGAAGATGGCCCCTTAGTAGGATATGAAGAAAAAAATCAAATATATTCAGATGTCTGTGAAACATATTTCACTTACATGAAAAACCGTTATGAATCCGCTATTGTTGTTTTTGATGGATCTGATGATCATGACAGTATCGAGAGAACACCCTCATCTATTCCAACTAAGAAAAATGTCTTTCCAATGCGAAAAAATAAAAAGCAATTGATCAAGCTGCTTAAAAGAAAATTGAGGACAGCAACATTGAGGTGAGACAGTCCAGTGGAGATTCCAAAGTACTAAAATAGTCCAGACAGCCATAGGAAAACACGGCTTTGCCATTGTTTGTCAGGATACTGATATTTTGGTATTGTTGACTGCTTTGAATCAATAAACATTTTTACTCAAACTAGAAATCGGACGTACGAAGAACAAATTTTTGCAATTTATGGAAAAGGAAAAAAGAACATCATCAAGCTGCTTGAGACAGAACCTCGATTGCGCTACATCATACACGTATTCCAAACAGCTACAGGAACTTACAGTGAAGTAGGGAAAGCCGGAGATACTCTTTTTTTTATATATTTATAGCTCCAAAGATGGGAAACATACGTTAGAGGAACTCGGTACTAAAAATGTAGCAAAGCTGGAATTACTTCCTCCTGTATCAGCAAGTGCTGCACAACATTCATATCGTACCTTCTATCAAATACAGTTGTGGCTTGCCATGGCAATGATTTGCACCCAATCAGCACAACTCTTGACGCTGTTCCAGAGGCCATCTTTAAGTTGATTTCCTGGAAGGGAAATTGCTCCACTCATCAGTACTCCTGTGTAAAAGGCGGTGTGGAATGCTCAATTTTGTGCAAAATTTGTGAAGGAGGTGCGGGGCCTTCACGAACAGTTGCATCGAAATTGCAGTTTCGTCAGACGTCAACGGAGGCCTTTGATGAACATTCAGACTTTGATGACGTCACTAGCGAAGACGTCACATGTTCGATGAATAACATACTTCATATAAAAATTTTGTAAGTACTATATTAATACCGTAAATCTTTTTTTCCTTTTTAATGAAATCTCTTGCATTTTATCGTATTTTTGCTATTAGAACCATTTTATTCGTTAAGGGTTAGGTTACGTTAGGTTAGGTTAGCTTAAGGGTTGATCTCATTCGATTCACCATGTAAAATAACATAGAAAATGACTCCACACATCTCTACTTAGGAAAAAGTACATTTTCAAAAATTTCTCACCCCACCCTCCCCGCAAAAATCTCATTCTCATCCTTCCAATTTTTGGAGACTCTCTGGATTCTTAAACTACATGTCGAATAGGAGTTATAATCAAATTTTTATGAACGGAATAATTTTTATATAGTTCAAACCCCGTTTTTACTGTACTATTAAGGTATTCTAATAAGTCGTAAACAAATCAGCCATTATTTAGCTGTTCTAATATAGTGTATCCCACAGTTTGTCCATGTGTTTTATAAAGACTCGGGAGGTTATGTTACAACCCTGTTTGTTTTTGGATTTTTAAGTGTTCTTACTGTGAATATTTATTTTGTACAAAATTACACATGAATACTTATTACTATCCTGTAGTAACCTATTAGCTACTATGCAGTTATTTCAAAATACTAACCTTTACCAAATAAATATCATTTTGAATGGTTCGCATATTATTAGGAAAGTTGTACAATTTTTATATCTAGTACGTTGTGAAATAATCAGTTTTTTAGGCCTCCTGTGAAATTTTACTTTTTTGGGTTACATCCTATTAGCAATAAGGTATCGATGTATATTAACTTTTAGATGACCAACGTCTTTGTTCAGATTAAAGTACGGCATATAAAATATGTATATTTTCATTTGTTCATTCATCTGTTTTGCATTTTACATATAAATTTATATTTTTTAAATTTAAATCAAACTCAAAATATAATGCCATCAACTAGAAGAGAATAAGGTAAAACGAGATTAGCATTACAAATTTTTTTTAGGCATCGAGAGCCAGATGCATTTAAAAAGCGTCACAAATACAACAACAATCCCAACAAACGTGAAAAGGTCTTAATTTGGACAAAATTGCCGAACAATTTATGTTCCAAAGCCTCGTTATTCCCAGTGGAACAACATGTACGCAACTCACGTGTTTCTAATAATCTAATATGTATTCAAAATATGTATTCCGACAGCTCGCAGTTCATCCCCAGGCCAACGATTAAAACTCAACAGGTCCAAATGTGACGCCCGCTGCTGCAATCGTCGCTTTCGAAAGGCAGTGGTGTCCACTATTTTTTTGTTTTCTGGTGTAGTAAACAACACATTAGTCTAAGAGTTGGCAGCCACCTTGACTAACGTGCGAGGTACAAAGCTACAGTTTTGTGCATACTTAATTCCCTTTTTGAAGATGCAAAATAATCATAAAAAATAATGTACTACAAGGCTGGCGTTTGAATATGTTTTAATTTATACATTTTTAAGTATAGAAATGAATTACTAGACAATTTTCTCGGTTACAAATACCTGCGAGGTGAGCGTGAAGTGAAGCAAAGCTGAAATTTGAAAGAAATATTCTTCAACATTTCCTCAGAAAGTATGTTGACAGCCAGGCAATTTGGTTGGTTACAAATACTCGCCAGATTAGTGCATTGTTCACCATATTCAATGAGAGAACAGGTGAGATAGACGAATATAGATGCATACGCGAGAAAGACAGTCAATATAAATTATTACTATAGTAAGAAAGAAGTGTTTTGTTATAGAATGTAAAACAAATTACAGGACATACATAAATTTTTATTAAGAACATAATTTTAATACGCTGATGCGAAAGGAATTTTTATTGTATTTTTATTGATTACTCGTTCTCTTCATCGTAAGTAATCTCGTCTTTGGAATTTAAACGATCTTCATGGATTATTTCTTCACTTCTGAAAAAGAGAAATATACGGAAAAAAAATTTAATTTTGAGAATTCATTACCTGACACGAAGTTATCTGATTGACTGGATTTTAACAAAACATCTTATATAGACGATAGTACAAGATTTCCCTCTTGCTACTTGAAGCTGTATTGGTTTTCTTCTATTATCCATCCCTAATCTTCTGGTTTGAGTGTTGTAGGGCATTTTAAATTCGCGTTACACCATACGCTAGTTATATATTGTGTCCGCAAAAGTTGCTGTTTCAATTCTGATTCACAGGGCGGTAAACTTGATGCATTATAATTCATAGATTTCTTATTGAAAGGTTCATATTCTTTGAACTATACGTTGATATAAATTATAGTATCTGGCTTCACTGACATTATATAGGTACTTTAATTCTATACATTTCACAAATTAATTTGTTTACAGTTTTGAATGTTTTGGTACTGCGCCCAGTTATATGAGCATTTCCAATGTCTGTTAAGGCTTATTTTTTGTAAGATTTCAAAAGGCCATTTTTGGCTGTGTTAAAAAATTACGAATTACAATCACAACCTGTAGATGCATGAAATCCTGGTAAGCTTGAAGATAATGATGGTCCAAGCTGAGTATATAACAGGTTTGTTCCATGATATTCATTTTATATGGTTTTTATACGTTTTTATATAGTACTCGATATTCTTATTATGCGCTTAAAATTTCATATGATTAACTTTTCCGTTCTGGAAATATATGGGGTTGAAAATGGTAACAGTTACAAAACAGTGCGCCCATTTGTGACGTCACTATACGCACCGATTTAAACTCGGAGATCTACCGAGACACCGCGACCACTAACAGCCATTCAATTGTAAGTAAATACGTGGAGTGTTCGTTTTAGATGTCTGTGAAAAGAATAGGATTGGCATATTATCGACATCGTAAATTTCACAGTGGAAATCGGAATTTTGGCTCGGCCTGTGCGAAAGTAAACTGATATATTAAGGACAGGATCGAAATGTCAAAAACTCGTAAGCTAGTACTTATGTTAATCCTAGATGGCACAGTGTGTATCTTATCTTATTTTATTGGCAAGTTTCAATATTTGTCGGAATGTTGTACGCATTGCCACATGTACAAAAATTTCTTTAGTATAAGATACAATTAATGTTTCAAATTATAATCATAAATATTACTCAATTACATAAATAGTCGTAAAATAGCTAGTATGTGGTTAGGTAAATTCTAAAATGTAGTTTTGCATAATTTATGCCATGTACATCTAATATCATATAGGGATATTGTTTAAATTTTAAAACGAAATAGTTAACCACATTATTAATTTCGAATTAAGCAGCAAGAACCTTTTATCCAAATTATGGGAACACATCAGTTTTAATTATTGAAAATGGCAAACACAATATGTATTTAAATTTGGCAACTGTTCATCACCTAATTTTTATTCTACCTAACAGTTGTAAATATGTCCTTGAACGTAGTGTGTGTGACAAGCGACCTTGCGCAAAACGGGATATCATTTATCTGACTCTTTAATATTTATTCCTTGTTCTAGCGTTCACCGTCAGCCGAGTGGCTAGCGCGTAGATAAAATCATGGATCGAAGGTCCCGGGTTCAAACTCCTACGTCCGCTGAATTTTTTTTTTCTTTAATTTTGCAATGATTAATATATTTTTTCACTAATTCTTTTCTATGATTTTTTTACGTTAGGTTAGAGTTTTTTATTCTGCTTAAAATAATTTCATTCTTCGTGTAATTTCTTTAGGTTGGATTAGTAGGTTTTTATTCTGATATCTAAGCGTTATAATAATTATTATTAGCGCCGCAGGCAGTATAATCGTCGCGGATAAAGAAATGGGGGGTGCGGGGGAGTCCCCCCGCCTTTTTTTCACAAAATAACACGAAATGCTTCAATTTCTCGACTTGCAGAATTTATTACACATTTGCAAGGTAATGCGCATACTTGAAGCTCCGAACTTTCGGCAAAGATTAGGGAATTAACAAGATAGGACAGCCAGCGGTAAACCTTGTATCTTTTAGCAATGGCGCCATTGATCTCGACATTTAAATTTGAGTTTTCGCGCAGTTGCCACAATGTGACAATCAGACGGAGAAGGTAATATTAGAAAAAGAGGCCAATAGTGAAAATTGGACAACACTGTCTCCTCATAGAACGACCGAACTCAGCTGACTGTCAGTAGCCAAGGACACTAAAAAACAGGTTGCTTAGTAATATATGTCACACGAAGTATTTCTGTTTATATGTAAGGTATCTATTTGGTTAGGATAGAATTGTACATTGTAAGAATAATTTTGAAACTTTTTTCTATAAAATGAGGAAAAAACAGCCACACGCAGCTGTCATCGAGGTCTATACGTGACGTAGCACTGGTCGATTTTGATGAGCCAACCTATCTTTTAGTAAGCTTGGTCAAATTCGTTTAATGCGTAACCGACAAATCCCGAAACCGTTTCCGCTGGATGTCGTGTCCCTTTAAATTGGAGTACACCACTGTCTTCGTCTATTTCGTCTTCTCCGTCTGACTGTCCTATCTTGTTAGGTCTCTAATCTTTTCCTGACCTCTAGATATAGTGTTTCATTATCCTATTTTCCAAAAAAATTAACATACTTCTGCATATATCTAAGAAAAGAACATAACCAATATCTGAGTAAGTATACTGGGTTAATCATTCTTACACAATAAAAATTTACCAAAACTGGATGATTGAACCCGTAACTTCAGGGTTTAGGTTACACGTTGTTTCCTTTCGGTGAAGCAGTCATACATTGAAATATAAGATACTCCTTTCTGCGGAAGCATAAACGAGATAAAGTTATGGACAGTTGATTAAAACACCAATGCCATGAACCATATTCAGGGTTCGAACCTAATTTATATATTTACATTAATTGAAAATTCACCCAATTTTTGACCAAAATTAACAGAATTTATTGTACCTATATATTATACTATTGTATATACTTGTATATACTTGGGATATAGTGCCATTTTAATGCTTGAATACAGTTGCAAACTGTTGACCATTTAATAATACTATCATTGTTTAGTTTATTTAACAAATTTAAATGTGTCACTTTTCATTTCATTCATAAATCAAAATCATTACCCCCTTTCATTCATAAGGCTATTGGCGCCATCTTTTAGTTACATGCTGAACTTATTCTAAATATTCTTTACAATTATTCTGATGACTCATCGATTTGTGTTAAAAATTGATTTCATACATCACAATTTACAAAAGCAATTTTATGCAAATTTTTACACAGATAAAAGATAATGACTGTAATACGCATCAATACGACCTAATTAAATGTACTTAAATAACTCTGATTATCTAATATAGCTACAAATGTATCGTCTGATAATTAGGCAATTTTAAAAATTTATTCCGAATTTATCGTGCACTTAAAAAAGAAACAAACAGGTCAGTCGTATTTGGCCGACTTCTGTTATAATACTGCCCACTTTAAAACTCCGTTTGAATTACTTGTAAAAAAGTTATTTATGAAATACCAAGTGTCGATTTGATGGAATTTTAATGATTATTAGGCAACCACATATACACTTATTGACATTTCGATCCCGACCTTAATGTGTCTTTTCTTGTTTCCGGTGCCGTACTCCATAAAAATATTTAATAACGAACTCGATAAATGGTCCACGTTGTCCAGCATTATTATTGAAATATCGGTATCTAATGATTTTATTCAAATACTGGTATCTCTCTCATCATCATCTTGACAGATATGATGTACATGTTTCAAAAGATGTTGAACATTCAATGAAAGTGTGTACACGACGAAATAAATCCTGTACCACAATGTCAATAGTGCCATAGAAATAAAGACCAAGAATATAATAAAATTTTATTAGAACAAAACTGGAACATTGTTATTTTCAAGATAAAGATGGTGTTGACATAAATGATTATTTTATTTGCCTTCTTAAATTAAGGTTGCTTTGTGAGACTTGTTTTAACAATTTGGGAGTATATTAATAAATGAATCAGATTTGTCCCGCAAATGTTGACGGTGTGATTTGAAATTAAAATTAATATTATTTTGTGATAATAATAAATGTTAATTAAACAAACGTAAAAGAAATGTTCTATTTAAGAAAATGTATCAGCTTCATATAAATTCAAGCGCTTAGTGAAAATTAAACATTTGATATTCTGGGATGCACATGTCCATTTAACTTTGTTAATAATTCAAGTATAATAATAATTGTAGAAATTCATTCATGAACAAAGAAAATCGCTTACATAGTCATTCCCTCTTTATTTATACCGAGTGTAAAATAAATAGTAAAATAATATGTGCCGAACATGGAAGGTTTGAGTAATAGACCAGGAGCGGAAGCGGAAAAACATCAAAGTGTTGCGACAAGCACGAGCTACATGACTCCCCCTGTTTTTAATTAATCAATTGCGATGGGTGCCGTACCCGTCACCCCTCAGGATACACCCCTATCGGCCAAAGAACACCCCCATATCGAGTTTTTCACCAATCGCGAATTAGAACTCGATTTTTTCTTTTTTCTCTTGCATTGAATGTCATTAGTAACTTTTACCCTTTGGGGAAAGCGGTTCCAACACTTTGGAGGGTGCACCAAAGGGGTGGAAACTACCCCGCCATCGCTTCTTTCTTTATCGTCATATTAATGGTACGTTTTTTGGGTCGCTGAATCGATTGCGATGGGTGCCGAACCTCTCACTCCTCAGGATTCACTCCTATCGGCCAAGAACCACCCCCAAATCGCGTTCTTCACCAATCTTCAAGTAGAACTCGATTTCTGATTTTTTTCTTTTGCATTGAATGTCATATTAGTAACTTTTACCATGGGGGGAAAGCGGTTCCACCACTTTGGACGGTGCACCGAAGGGGTGGAAACTGCCCCTCCGAGGCAAAAATAGACTTCGGCCGATTTTCATCGCTTTTTTTCCGCCATTTCCTTACAAGTCTCAGAAGTTAAATATGGAGAGAATATGACATTCAATACAAAAGAAAAAAATCAGAAATCGAATTCTACTTTGAGATTGGTGAAAAATGCGATTTGGGGATGGCCTTTGGCCGATAGGGGTGACCCGATTCAGTGACCCAAAAAATGTACCATTAACATGATAAAAAAAGAAGCGATGGAGGGGTGGTTTCCACCCCTTCGGTGCGCCCTCCAAAGTGTTGGAAGTGCTTTCCCCAAAGGGCCAAAGGGTAAAAGTTACTAATATGACATTTAATGCAAAAGAAAAAAAAATTCGAGTTCTAATTCGCGATTGGTGAAAATCGCGATTTAGGGGTGGTTTTTGGCCAATAGGGGTGAATCCTGAGGGATGAGGGCTTCGGTACCCATCGCAATCGATTCAGCGACCCAAGAAACAGGGGAGTCATGTAATTCGTGCTAGTAGTAGCACTTCGATGTTTTTCCGCTTCCGCTCCTGGTCTATAAATAAATACTTTTACAAATTTTCACCATAGTTGAATTATATCTTAGGATCTCCACCCTGTATGTTTTTTGATAAAAGTATATTAAGTGTCTTCCTTATCAATTGTGTGATATGCCAAATGTTATTGCCTTCTGTCACACTTTTTTCATTATTTTTTTTCGTTAGCCGGACTCTCTATATTTCCCATTGAAAGTCTATTCATTTCTTTGCCAACAGTAGCGTCAACTATCTACCAAATTTGACTCTTTTTCATCAAGTAGTTTTTTAAATATAACGCCAACAGACCGACAGATAGAGAGGCGAAACTGAAAGATCTTCATTTTCGTAATCTGCATAATCTAAATATCTCGGAGTTTAATTTCTTCACCATGACTAATGCCGTTCTTACCGAGGGAAGTAAAAAAACCATTATATGGTATGTTTACCGAGAGATCTTTTTTCACGAATGGATATTGAACCAAAAATTTATAAACATTTACTATGATGAATATTAAAGCGTTTTACTTCAAAAATTCAAACTACGGGGTCAATTGACTTCATTTTCGTTGCAAGAAGTTGAGAAAGACATTTAGAAAAAACGGTACCTTTTATTTTTGGCGGAAATGTTTAATTTCATTTTTTGTTCAATAATTGGCCAATTTTAATGGCTAATTCAATTAAAGTAATTGAAAAATTTGTTATCATACACAATATGCCATAAAATTAGACGAAAATGATTACTGGGGGTTTGTGGGGTAGCTGATCACGATTCTGTGGTAGAAATTGGCATGTTGTCCAATTTGAGCCCAGTAACGCCCACAAATTAGCCTTATGTGTGCCTAGGCTACCAATATGAAATAAAATTAAACGAAAATGGTTACTTTGGGGAGTTTTGAGGTCACTAAGTACGATTATGTGGTTCAGGTTCACCTATGTCCCAAATTCGGCCCAATAATGCCCATATGCCCTTTATGCATGCCTAAACTACCAATATGAATGCATAATTTGAACTGATATAAATAGTATAAGCACTATTAGACCCAATTTAGAGCAGAATGTCATTTTGAACCACAGAATCGTTATACGTTACCTCAAAAAATCCCGACTAACGAATTTCGCCTGGTTTTATTTAATTATTTGTAGCTTAGGTCTGGTTAGGAAGGGTATATGGGCATTATTGGGATGAATTTGGGTCATAGGTGATCTTGAACCACAGAACCGTGCTCAGGGACCTCAAAAGACCCTGAGTAACAATTTTCGTCTAATTTTATTTCATATTAGTAATTTAGGCCTACATAAGGATAATTTATGGGAATTATTCGGCCCAATTTGGACAAGAGGCCAGAATCGTGATTAGCGACCCCAAAAACCCTTTCGTCTCATTTTATGGAATACTGTGTATAACAAATTTTTCAATTAATTTGATTAAATTGGCCATTCAAATTGGCCAATTATTGGACAAAAAATGAAACCAAACATTTCCACCAAAAATAAAAGGTACAGCTTTTTCTAAATGTGTTTCTGAACTTTATGCAACAAAAATGAAGTCAATTGGCCCTGTAGTTCCAATTTTGGAGATTTTCAGTGTCTTCATGCTAAAATGACGCGACTAGTAATCCATAAACACATTTTGTGTATGGTGTCGCAGCTTACTTTTTTGTTAAATTATACACGGAAACCGTATTTTTTTAAATTGATAGATATATTTTCACTGATCCATCTCAGAATGACAATTTATTCAGTCTAAAAATGAACAGATCCAGAGTTCCAGCTATTCAAATTGTGTTATTGACGAGACACCTGAATCTATTGTTGGCTATTTTTCTCAAATATGCATCGTTAATCAGTTTGTTGCTACAATGTTTCACTTCAATTGATTAATAATGTACGTATAATATTAAACCTATTATACACCGGGATATAGTTAAGCCGCAAAAGAATGAATAAACCATTTTCATAAGGTAATGTCATTTTTGACACCGTGTTTATGATTTTGTAACGCTATGTATCTTATTTAACGTAATTTTGACAACGCGTAATATGTCAGTGTATATCAATATCAATAAAATTATCACCAGGCTTAAAACTGCAGGTTTAAATAAATCAGCCATTTCGCACTTCTTATAAAATGAGAGCAATTAGACTATTAAAAGCTTATTATATCTACTAGATATGATATAGTTTCTTTCAATTCAGCAGTTATAGGTTACTTAGCTTTTCCGGTGTTCCTCAAAGATCCAACTTAGGATCGCTTTAATTCTGTTCTTTATTAATGATTAAGTCAGTATGTGGCTATTCAGTGCTGAAATACTCACATTCTGAGAATTAATATAACCACTGGAATGCAAATGGGATTAGTCGGGTAAGAAGATATTGGCGAAGAGCTGGTCATTAAAACTGCTCAAAGGCCATTCTACTTGAATATTCGACTTCAGCAAATTCTTGAACACCAGTAAAGCGACATAGAAATAGTCGCATGTTTTCTGTTAAAATAGTGTGGTAAGTGCCAATTTACAATCTAACTCCATAAGCATGTGCATTTTTATGGCCCAAATTACTACCATCTGAGGCTCGTCATTGACATGAGCGAAACTATACGAACAGTAGGTATATTCCTTGTATAGGAGTCTGTATATATTCCTGGCCAGAAATATCAAATTTTGTAGGCAATGTCTAATTTACACTTTCATAGTAAGTAAGTTCGTATAGTTTCGCTCTTCTACATTAAGTCAGACTATATGATACCAAAAACTACCTCCAACAAGCTACCCGATAATCATCAGTACTCGCCCAACCTTAGACCATTATAACCTGCTTGGGGGTACAGGTAGAGTGGGTAGAGTGAAGCATGACGATGTGATGTGAAAGCCTGTTTTCGTGAGAAAGTGTTTCCTCGAAGTTACTTCTCTTGGTAAATTGTGAGGGAACAGGGCCGTTCACGCGTTAAAGAATGAAACTATAACGTCACTTTTAGGCGAACTGTTTTATTTGTGGTCTAATATTTACTATTTGAAGTTTCCCTTTGCTTTCGGTGAGACTATGAGTTCTGTGTTACTTCAAAGGTAGGAATTAAAGGATGATGGATATTGCTGTACTAATTAATTATCTGTCGAGGTACTAATAGATCTTCAGATTGTTGAAGACACTCAAAAATATATAAAAGTAAGGTATATAAAAAAGATATAGAAGTAAGGAAAAGTTGGTAATTGTAAATAGAAAAACTCTTGTTCATCTAACCGGTACTCAATATTCCTTATATTACGGATCACCTTCCGCTGCATTAAAAAAAATCTACAATTGGAAGAATGGCCCCAGCTTATGGGGCCATAGGACATCTGGGACACAAGACTATATTAAACACTCATTATAATCTGAAGAGGAACTAATTGTTGGAGTGATCTTATTACAGAGATGTTTTTTGATAATTTATTTGACGGTTGTTCTATTTGTTGACACCAGTTGAGCTTTGGGTCTAGGATAACACCAAAATATTTAACATTACCCGGATTCTAGAAGTCATCTGTTGCTCTTTTGGAGAATGTGCACTAGTAGTTTTATTTTGCTAGAACGCATTCATTGGCGGTGACCTGTGAGTCGGCCATATGTTTCCAAATAGTATTTAAGCACTTGTGACTTGTTGTTAGCGTTGCGTTGTCGGCAAACATTATGAAGTCAGCGTTTGGAGCACCCACTTTTAGATCGTTTACGTATATCAAGAAGAAAATAGGACCCAGCACCGACCCTTGAGGGACACATGTTTGACGAGTCGTGGTTTTGGATAGTTTGTTACAAAAGTGTACTATTTTCTGCTGGTAAGATAGGAGGATACTAGGTTACAGCTAAGATAGTTAGATTTATAGTATAGTTTTTCTATTTTTAATTTAGAAATTCAGGCTAAAGCGTTGCTACCAGGATAAATCATTACAAAGCCTGACGTGATAGAATAAGAGCTGAGACCATGCTTGAATATTGCAAACGATATCCTTGTACGAATATAGTTTACCAGATACGTTATGCGCTTACCTCAAACGAAAGTACTCGATTTACCTGGATCACCATTACAAGTCCGCTGCCTGATTTGGTTCATTTATATAATTGCCGGAAGCATAACCGTAGGTTAAATGATATTTATTTACTTTTTTAAATAATTTATTTAGTTGTTCATTAAACTAACACTATTTATTATAAATAAATAATAAATAATGATGTATTATAAATACATGATTTGCATCATACCTATCAATTAATATAAAGTAGTAAAACAATGTTTACAATAATTAAAAAGTGATTCTAAAAATTGACGGCCGACGCTCATGTACATTGCTCGTGTTATGAAGTATTCCTTTGTCGGTCTTGTTTTATGATTTCCAAACTGACTTAGGATATCATATACGTAGGTCTGCCATTGGCACATAGTGAGATGCGCAGTCAGAGGCTTTCTGTAAGTCACAAATAATTATACCGGCGCAGCGCATTCCTCTTGCTCTGTTTCGATTATTTTATTACTTGATCGGATTATAGTGTCATTAATGGATTAGTTTGATCAAAAACTAAACAGATTTTGACAAAATAGTACCTAGTTATAGTTCAAAATGTTTGTCAATTTGAATATTTAGAGCCGTTTGAACTATTTTAAATATAATTGGGGTTATGTTCTATTATGTGACAATAATAATTAATTGGGTTGATTCTACGGTTGGTTCCTTGTGAAACATTCTTCAATAATTTAAACATACAGGAAAAATTATGCTTTTTAATGTTTCAAAAAGTTTTATTAAAACTCTACACGTGTTTCGGCTTATTAGGCCTTTATCAAGAGTACAAGATAATACTAAATTTAAAATGTGTTCCTTACTTATTTATACCTAATGGAAGGTATAAATTATTCAAAGCTTTTAATCTATTTATTACATGCAACTAGTTATATGATTCCTATCCTATGTAAATATACTACAAATAAGTTCTTAATGTTAAATTATTTTTTCTAGGATATTATGACCCATAAATAATGTTTGATCATTAGTTACATTTTTATGCTTTTTGACAGCTTTCATGATCTCAAATTGTTCTAGTAAATCTAACTTCTTTCCTTTATTTTCTGTATGGAGTAATTCGACTTCATTAAAATTAACAAAATGATTATTTTCTATGCAGTGTGTTGACATACCGGTGCTATGTATACCATTCGTTATTGATTTTTTGTGTTCAGCGAGACGATTTATTAATTTACGACCAGTTTGACCGATATATATAGCATCGCAGTCATTACATTTTAATTGATATACACCTGTTTTTTCTAATAAATCTCTTTTGTCTTTATTATTAACTAACATTTTCCCTAGATTATTTTTATTAACAGAAATAGTTTTACATCCTAGTTTTTTCAGTTTATGACTAATTTTATCACTAATCTTAGGCCTATAATTAATACATTTATATATGTCAGTTCTTTGTGGAGTATCAGCATAAAATTATTTAAGTAACTTTTTCTTTTGTTTATGTTTTATTAATTTATCTATGAGGTTTTCACTATAACCGTTGTTTCTAGCTATTTCTTTAATGGTGTTCACTTCTTTTATAAAATTATTCTTATTTAAAGGGAAGGTTAGCAGACGGTGGATAAATGAATGGAAAGATGCCATTTTTATTTGTGATGATTGCTTAGAGTTCTTGTGAATGACTGTGTCTGTGCAAGTTGGTTTACGGTAAATGTCAAACTCTAAGCTATTGTTTCTATTTTTTAGGTTAACATCCAAGAAGTTTAAACCTTCCTCGTTTTCTATTTCTAGAAATAGAAAACGAGGTTAAAATAGAATGGGCAAGCATAAGTGTCAATTAGTTTTTATGCAGCAAATTACTGTTCTATTTATTGGATTTTAACATGTGGAAAATAATTACCGTATTTATTTGTTTATTGTTAACTAACAATGATTTATTTAAAGTTTGCAAATGTATACGTAAAGCATATTCATGTCACAGTAATTTCTTGCCAGTCATTTTTAACGACCCAACTTCTAGTTATTATTTCATAATACGATCCTTCATAGTTAAGAACTGTTTTATATTCAAGACATTATTACACAGCTCCAGAGTAATTCCCCTCTAACTATACAAATAACAAAGTACTTGTCCCAACCACGATCGCTTGAATTCTTCGACGAAATGTGCATTCTGTAATAAGCATTTGTGAGAATCTCTTGAACAGAACTCCTGCGACTCTCTCAAAGCTCACGTGTCCCCATTTCCGGTTATTTGGTGCTAGTCAGGAGAAGTTCGGAAGTGTTGTCGCAGGAGTCCCTCGAGGATGGCGGCCGTCAGAACGGACTCGCTTAATTTGGCCTGTAGGGGGTTCCCAGTTTTACGGCAGCGTTGCAGGATTTTTCATTTTTCCCACTTTTAATCCTAATTTTCTACCAGCACGTGTAAGTTGAAGTAGCAGATGAGGATGTGTTGTAATGACTCCCTATTATTAAAGTACACACTGGGTGAGTCATGAATAATGTGAAAAGAATTAGTGAAGATTCGTTGAGTCTAACATACACAAATTTGACGAGGCATGTTTAATAGTAGGTACATGAGTCAGCGTGCAATTACCTGACACATTCGTATAAGCTAAGAATTATTGTTTCTGTATCTTAGGGCATAAAAATTGACTAAATAGATTTTACTTAAAACTCGCATTTTTAATCGAAGAAGTAATATGGTACTGGTAGTTGTTATAAATATCTCCAAAAGTATTATTTATTTAAAGAATTGCTTATAATTTTTTTAACTTTTTGAAATTGTTTTCAATTTTTGTTAATATTCTTTACATTTAATAACCTAAGTAACAAGTGTAATTTTATGAAGTCAGGTTAGCGAAAGAATGCAAAGATTTCATTAATATTTTTACACATAGCTTTTCTTTTAGTTCCCATAGATGGTTATTTTTTCTGATGTTTGCAAAATCCTATAAAGAATTTGTTTGAATACAATTAAAGCAAACAAACTTTTAAACACAATACTGCTGTTACAAAACTATGCATATCTCATTGTTTGTTTTTGTCTTTTTTATTATCGATTATAATGCTTTTCTCCTTTTTTGTGCATTTTTTTTTAAGTTTCAGTTGTTTTTTAAAAACAGGTTTTTTAGTTCATCTAAATTATTTATTTATTCCTGTATTCCGTGTTTTGCAAATAAAAAACATATAAGTTTTGTCAAGCAAAATATAAAACTCAAGATATCAGATAGAGCCCTAACTGTTGTAAACAAAGTAAAAAGTTTAGGTTTAACTTATGACGAAAATCTAAGATTTAAAGAACACGTAAACATGTTAGGCAATAAAGCGTATTAATCTAGCATTAAAGATACTTTATAATAATATAAATATTATTAATTTTAAATTAAGAAAAAAGCTATGTGAATCGTTGGTGTTACCTATATTACATTATTGCAATGTCGTATATTATAGCTGCTTGGACCAACTATCAAAAAACCGTCTGCAAAAAATACAGAACAGTTGTTGTCGATTTGTTTACCGCATTCGAAAATACCAGCGCACTTCCTCAAAAATAAATGAACTTGGTTGGCTACGAGTGGAAAGTGTTTATAAATATTATATGTCCGTATTTACTCACCGTATCCTATGCACCTCCTCGCCATCATATCTTCGTAAAAAATTGATACCTAGGAATAACATCCACAATTTAAATTTGAGACATATGCACAAGTTATCATTGCCAACTTATCGTCTTACCCTGTTTCGTAGATCTTTTTCTTACAACTCTGCCACAATTTATAACAACATAAATGATACCCTCAAATTTCTAAATGTAGACAGTTTTCGCAAAAAAGTGAAAATGAAATTCTTTTCTATGCAGTAATTTTATCTGCACCTTACGTAAGTGGCTCATTCGTTGTCTGACACTACTAAACTGATAAATACTAATGCTAATAATACTGTTCATTCTTTTATTAGCGATTTCTTTTTCCACATATTTTTTTTTCTTGTTTTTTAAATATTTATCCACAAGAATATTATACTATATTTTAATGTTTATTGATATTTTAATGTTTATTGATAATGTTTATTGATATGTTTATTGATATGTACTTTAGGAATTATTATTATTACTACTTTTAGTTTTAGGAATTTTAGGTTAGATAAGGTTAAGTTGAATAGCTTTGGCTAGACTTCGCCTTAGCGATTGGATGTATTGTATGTACATGCTTTCCTAATAAAGACTTTATTATTATTATTATTATTATTATTATTTAATAAAACAACTTGCGAAGTGCATACTTTTAATTTCACCAATTAATAATATTCTACGTTACACACTTGAAAAATAAATACACGTGTATTATTGAAAAGATATGACTCTATAAAGATCTTTCATTCTGCTTCTTGTTTAAAATGATAGCCGCAAGCTAAGCCATGGAGACATATTTCTATTTACAAAATCCCAATCGATATTCATAAGTCACAACTACAACGCTATATGAGACTTTTTTCTTTTTATGGAAGCACATAAAAAAAGAGCGTCACCACAAAGTGACATAAAACTTCGCGGTATATCGTCCCTTTTACATAGCGGCGTATCCTATGACCCTCACGATCTGAAGCTCACATGGTGTCCAGGGTCGTATCAAACAGTTTGGCGAGATGGGAAAATCACTTTTCTTGTTCGCCTCTATTATACGAGTTTATGATCATGTGTCAAGAATTTTAATACAGCAATGGTTAGCGCATTAATGTAGCAATGGAATAAATGTCTGTTAACTCTCACCTATATAAAATGAAATTTGTGAATGCAATGGATACCGCGATGATATAAACCATTAGATTTTTCAGTGCCACCACAACGCACGTGCAACCAGTTTATTAATGCAAGAACAAGTATACAGATTCAGCAAATTTAGTTTAAGGTACGTAAACTTGTTTCTGCGCAGATAAACCACGGCTTGTCGTAGAACAATGCAGGGCATTGGTATAAAACAATAGCGTCATCGCTTGACCGCGTCGAGTTGAGAACAGCGCACCCATTCTGCTTTTAATAGCGTAGCTGTTTAGACGTGAGGGAATAAAATAAATTAATCTCAATTTCGTTATTAAAATGCCGTGTGTTTATACAACTGTGGCATATCAAGACAGACCAATCCCCTCAGCTAGCATAATTTCATACATTATTTAAAAGAGAAAGAGAATTTCGAGTGTGTCGTGAATTATTGTAAAAAATGCTGTCAACCCGAACCCCGTCATCAACATATGAGCGAAGAACGTGAAATTCGCGAAACTAATGTCTGTGCACTTGTTGAAACTAGTGAACCTTTTTCTAGCAGGCAAATTGCTGATGAAGTTGACATGAAGGAAAGAACTGTAAGAAATATTTTGAAAAGAAATGGGTACAGTTGTTTTAAAGTTCAAACAACGCAAGATATATTTTCCGAGGACAATTTCAAACGGATGGAATTTTGTGAAATCATGATAAATAAAGTGAATGAGAATGAAAACTTCTTAAAGAATATATTGCTTACAGATGAATCATCCTTTTCATTACATAGGAAACACAATCCATCCGTAGTACGATATTGATCTCGGAAAAATGAACATTTGAGTGTTGCTGTGCGAACTCAGTATCCTCAAAAGTTGCACGTTTGGACGGGAATTTTAGACAATCATATCATAGGCCCACTGCTAATCGATCGCAATTTAAATGGCAATAAATATTTAGAGCTTTTACAAAACCAAATAATTCTTGCAGTTCAAAATCTTCCTGTCAACTTTGACGACATTTGGTTTCAACAAGACGGCTGCCCAAGTCATAATACCTTAACTGCTATTAATTTTCTGGAAAGAACATTTCCCAGCCGTTTAATAGCTACGAGGGGAATGATAAAATTGCCCTCCAGGTCACCTGATCCAGCACCCCATGATTTCTTTCTGTGGGGCTTTTTAAAGAAAACCGTGTACAAACATGCGTCTGAACGAGCCAATAATTTAGTTGAATTACGGGAAAAATTTATCCAACTTTGTGCAAGCATTACTCCAAATCTACTCGATGATATGAAAGGTTCATTGTATAATCGGTTTGGCTATTATTTGGCACAAGAAGGTGGTTTGTTTGAATCCTTACTTCATTAATTTATTGTTTGATAATTATTAGTTGATTTTAGTTCCTGAGGGTTATTTAATTTTATTTTAATACTCTATTTTTGTAATTTAATAAGAATAATTTATTTTTTGATAATTATTAGTTGATTTTAGTTTCCGATTTATTTAATTTTATTTTAGTGTTCTATTTTCATTTCGGTTTTAATAAGAATTATTGTTTTGTTCCCATAGCATTTACGGCTAAAAAAGAAACTGCAGAAATGCTTTCAATAGAAGATATTATTTGTCAAAAATGTGACAAATAACTTCTTCGCTTTTTACGAAGAGATGTTGTCTCGTTTCGTATTAGAAATTATTACCTACGTCCGCACCCATCCTTAGTTTATGCCGTACTAAATTCAATTCATTGTGTGCTTCTGCTTTCACGATTTATAGAACTAGCGGGGCGTGGTCAATTACATCGTTATTCCTACACCCTAAACTGCATTTTCCGAATCTATGTAATCATATTCCATTACCACAATGCAACGCATCTCTTTGTTACCTCATCGCCAGGCATGATCACCTAAGAACGATATTGTTGCGTATTTCCACCTCTTAGGAAACACCCTGTATGAATCCGTGGGTTCTAAAATAATTTCAACAAGAGATAAACACTACTAACACTTTATTTAACAATTTACTGACTATGCAATACTTCAAATTCAAAATAACCTTTACACTTTGTTTACTTAATATTTAACCTCACTTTTCACTTTTCAACTTGTTTACTTTTATAAACTGCCTTCTTAATAAACTTCTCCTTCCGCGCTGGTAATCGCGCCTTATATACTCCGAATTTGACTCTCTAGATCCATCTAGAAACAATCAAGAATCTTCTCTTACCACACTCCAGAAATGGCAATTTCTTTCTACTAGCTTCAAGTCACTAGTAGGCATAGGCGTATCAATTTCCAGTTCCAAGGGGGGTGTAATTCATAACAATATTCTATGAATTTTTAAAACTTACTAAACGTAAAATTGAATGAGTTTATTTTATTTGGTTTAGCTGCCTTTTCCTCATGTTACAAATCCTTTGTAGGTTAACCTGTCTACCATTACCTACCTTGTAAGAAAAAAGTAACCTTGAACGGCACCTTGACGTGAAGTGTGTGTCCCAGTTTATTCTCACTTGTTGTTTTAAGTACTGTCGGTTTTTTCTTGGGTTCTGTGTTAGTTTAGGTAAAGTTAGATAAAATAATAAACTAATCGTGGCTAAATGGGTTTAGCCCAAAGCCAAAAATTGCGAAAAAAAAAATCTACCTAAATATTTATTCCAGATATTACTCGTCGAATAAGAGAGATCAATCATCAAAAGATAAAAGGGCTTCCTAATAAGCAAATTTTAACTACTTCTTTGTGTAGTATTCGCTTATTTACAAGAATTTTTTTTCAATTTCATAACATCGACCAATTTGCCAAAAATTGCTTATTGGCAATCGCCAGACTAGTCATTATTTTAGTACAATTCGCTTTTGGTAGATGGATCTGCCGTGTCTATAAACTTCAATTTGGCCGGATGGTAAAAGTAATAAATGTTCCAATGTCGTGTTTTGTATACTAGTTCCTTGCACTTGTTTTTAACTAATTTTGTTGCCTGGTGTTGTAAACATATTGTAAATATTTGCCATAATGGAGCCTGGATTTCAAGAAGCAAATTCAGATAATCTCCCAGCTGTGCATTTTAAGTCAGTAGTATTACATTTACCAAATATGAAAAGACATTAATGTAAAAGCTTATGTATGATGTTTGTGAGTTTGCGTTTATCAAATATATATTTGCGCTATTGCCAGATTTACATTTAGAACATGTCATGGAAGACTAAAAATAGTAATTATATGTCTTTAATATTTTTATTAGTTTCTATGTTGTAGTATAAGAACCCAAAGTAAGTGGCATTTCCAATTGTATTACTTATTACACTTTTCCACTATTTTCTTAGTTTCTTCTATAAAAATAAATAACAAAATAGCCTAAAAATTACTGATTTGGAAATTTCATTATCAATGGTACTCTCTACTCACTATCTAAAGTACTTTTAATTACATGAGAACTACAGTGTAACAAATGACACTCAACAAGATGTGCCTTCCTTAAATATACCTTATTTTTATTATTTTCCGACTAGAAAAAAACAAGTACAGTTGAAATTGTGAATGACGCTACCGTAAAATTAGTCGATGTCTTTACACCCTCTTGAGTTAGAACCTATTTAAATCATATTCAACAGAAGCAATTTTGTCATTGGTGTCCTTCTAAGTGCATTAAATATAAACTATGCTTATTATAAGACCCTACAACTCTTCTTATGTGACAAAATCTTACTCCAGGAATATTTCAGATATATACAGACAATAAGTGAATTTTCGGAAACCTTTGGTAATTGAACATCAATTTCGACAAAGGTTCAGTAAACTAAATAGAAATATATGAAAAACAAGTCATCATCAAATATGCAGTTAAAAATAATGTTTTCGGCTTCTACAGTACTCTCAAACATAGACGATTAAAAATAAAAGCCTGGGGAAAATTTCTCTTATTAGCTGTTGATGGAGGTACGTGAGAGAAAAGTGAAATTCCATGCTGAGCGCTTTTATTTTTAGGCATACAACCTGGAAAATACTATATTAGAATATATTATTTTTTACTTTTTAGAGCATTTTTGGTATGGTATATACGATCTCAGTTGGGACAGCATAAGAACAAAAACTCAGATATTCATCCCACTCCTCCTCTACAGTCCACGTGGATTTGAGCCGTCTGCCACTTAGAAATGTGGGAGGGATTAGATACCTAGAGTTCGATTTGTCACCTAAAGATGCCGACTTTACTCCGAGTTTTTGTTTTTATACTATTCCAATTGAGATCCTATATACTATAAAAAATATTTTTTTAAGTTGTAATATTTAATATAATATATGACTAGTCTCAAAATTTTCGAAAGATTGCAGCGTATCCATTCAGATGATTTTTCTCCTTCAAAGTCATATTTATTAAAACACATTACCTATTGATGATGACAATCAAAATATAAATTTCCAAAATCTCAGAGGACAGCGCCATCTTTTAAGTAGTAGTTCAAGATGGTGGGGTATATACAAATCAGTTATCTAGCGGAGATATGTTGATGATATTTTTGAAATTTGGAATCATAGAGTAAATAATAAGGAACCTTCTATTTTTTCTTATTAATACAAAACTAAAATAATAAATAATTCAATAAAAACGAGCATGTATGGAAACCAACACATACCAACAAGGACCAAAGCAATAAATATATGGGGTTTTTGGTTTCAGTGGAATTGATAGAATAAATGGCATTGGACAGATTAAGGCTCCCTAATTAAAAGTTATTGTTTGCGCGAAGTCCATTATTCCATAGCCTCAGAGTAGGGCCGCCGAGAGAAATATCGGGGCCCGGGGGTAGCAACATACGGACCCCCACCTCCCACTGTTCGAAATAATTTTTAAGGTTGCATTCCTGACATTTCCCGGATTTCTGAAATTCGAATGGAATCCGGGCCTCCGCAAAAACTCCGAGCCCGGGGAAAAACACCCCCGCCCCCTCCCTTTTCGTCAGACCTGCCTCAGATGGTTGAAGTGGCTAATAAAGTTCTATTATCGAATACTGAAAATTAGTCACTAAATATTTAATATATATTTTTGTAATTTTGAAAGAACTATATCCCACTTTCAGTGAGAGGAAGTATTCCCATTGTCTCTGTAGAGAAAACTTGTTTGAGGATTTAATTATCTTACTAAGATGTGGTTGTCAGGAAAGTTATTTTTTTAGTTAATCTTGCTGCAACTTGATAAAAACTCCTAACCAACGAGGACCGTTATATGCAGATAATTGATTTACACAGAGCAACGGAGATGACCTACGTCAGTATAGTCGAAATCTCAAAAATTCTTAGCTACAAAAATTTAACTATCGGCATTGAACAGTAAGTAACTTGACACGTACGTATCAACGACCCTCGACAAACAGATAGACTCCCTAGACTCCCATAGATAACTGGGAGGCATAGACTGGACACTCCATTGGTAAAACATGTGGTTTTCCACATATGTCAATGGCCATCTATTGCTCAGTTTTGGTACTAATTCTTGATTTTTCATTGAGAACGGTTCTTGTCCCTAATAACTTCGTTCTTAAATCTGCTACCTTCTAAATTTTGGGAGCATCACGTATTATATTTAATATAAAATTTGAAAATAAAATATGAAAACCCTGTCCTCATTGGTTAAAATTTTAGTTTCAAATACGTGCCAGCTCGTTAAACCTTTGAAAGGTATATTAAAATATTATATAGGTATATAAGGATTATTAGTAATAAGAAAACAATCTTCTCTTTTCTTTTACTTTTTATTGGGTATTTTGCCACTGAAAAATATTTAAAAATTTTAATGAAAAAACCTCTGCGCCAAACGGATCAGACAGAGGTTGGTTCTTGAGTACTTGACTGTTTCAAAAAGTCTCACACCTAAAAATATATAAACTAGACGACTTACATACAACACACAAGACAGACAAACAACACACCCCTCTCCAACTCTCCTACTATCTCTAATACCCTTCCACCCAGTGACATCTAGGTCATCGTGAAGCACACAATACTCTTAAAACACACAATTTTAACGATTGACATTGTTTGCAACAGGATTTTGTTTTAATTCCCCTGCATACTTGAAATATAGGAACCAGATCCTCTTTTATAAGATGTGCACCTGCTTAAAAAGGAGATCAACCTATCAAACATACAGATATTTTTCTATACCCTGATGGATATGTAATAGAACCTACAATTAAAACAAATATGGATTTATTCTCCCGCCTACCGCCGGCATCTCGAGCCGTATGCAATTATAGCGTTATGTAACGGGTCGGGATATGTATTAATATTGTTAAATGATATAATGAAATTATTAGTATACTTTTTTAAATTGTCTGGCAAAGCTAAACAAAATAAAGATATTTTAAATGGTAAATGGTATATTTTGTTTTCTTATGTTACGAATATATTCGACTGTACAGGTAGGAGATCATAGGATTACAAATGATAAAGAAATCGCGTTATATACCCTCTAGGAACAATAAAGCAGATCCTCTTCTTTTAACTACGCTACTCTGATGACGAACAATAATTCTGAAACACGTGTCTGTGGCTGCTTTATTGTTTCTTCTTTAGGGTATATGGCGCCACTTCCTTATTTGCATATTGGACTATGTTTTAGTTTGTCTCGTGTCCACAAGAATAGTTGAATTTCAATTTAATCTGGTGATTTATTTCATTGATTAACGAAATTGAACTTATTCCACGAACATTAAAAAACTGTGTGTTTTTGTTTTTAGTTACGAAGGCGTAGAAGGGACATATTTATTTTTCATTTACTGGCTTCGTGATAGTATCACGAAATTGTTTTTACTTCGAGATACTATCACGAAATAAAATATAATTTCGTGTTATTATCACGAAATCGAATTTACTTCGTGATACTATCACGAAGTAAAATATAATTTCGTGTTATTATCACGAAATCGAATTTACTTCGTGATACTATCACGAAGTAAAATATAATTTCGTGTTATTATCACGAAATCGAATTTACTTCGTGATACTATCACGAAGTAAAATATAATTTCGTATTATTATCACGAAATCGAATTTACTTCGTGATACTATCACGAATTAAAATATAATTTCGTGTTATTATCACGAAATCGAATTTACTTCGTGATACTATCACGAAGTAAAATATAATTTCGTGTTATTATCACGAAATCGAATTTACTTCGTGATACTATCACGAAGTAAAATATAATTTCGTGTTATTATCACGAAATCGAATTTACTTCGTGATACTATCACGAAGTAAAATATAATTTCGTGTTATTATCACGAAATCCAATTTACTTCGTGATACTATCACGAAGTAAAATATAATTTTTTGTTATTATCACGAAATCCAATTTACTTCGTGATACTATCACGAAGTAAAATATAATTTCATGTTATTATCACGAAATCCAATTTACTTCGTGATACTATCACGAAGTAAAATATAATTTCCAGAAGTAACATGAATTATTCCATTATTCGCGTAGACGCTAAAAAAACTGGATCCATCCATTCCATTCCATTTGAAATAAGCAAGTTGGCATCGACTTCCGGTATAAGGGGAAGTGCCAGCTGCTTGTAATTATTTTAGTTGGATTGGCCACACCGACATTAGTATCTATCTAAATTTTCAAAATTTTCTGATGCGTACTTTTCTCTATATCGGTCGATTCAGTTCCTGGTGAGACACCCTGTATAATATCTCGTACAAATTTTTTGTTTGGATATTCTATTGGAAAAGAACAGTTAATAACACACCTAACTCTTCCCATGTGAAATATGTTTAATCCACCACTTACCGTTTTCGAGTTGTTAACGAAATACCTCGAAATTCTCAAGGTTTTTGATGTGAAATTTTTACTTAAAATATAAAATCTTGAAACGTTCATATTTTCAAAAATGTCGCCCCTGGAGGGCCGTACGATGGCATGATGGAAAGACCAAGATTTGTAGATAAAGCTGCTCGTAAATGATTTACCAAATCCCACACTCGCGCTGCGGAATTAATTCCAGTACGAACGTATGAAAGTTGACAATTTTTGAAGTTTGAAATAAAATGGCCGCTTGTACGATTCCAGTAGTCGTTGTTGATGGGGAAGCGAGATGCTATATCTCTCTTCCTCAGGAAAAAAGAGATAGTTCACTTTTTATCGTTAATAAAAATTAAACCCGGACTTTTTCGGAGTTTCCACTCTCGCTTTGAGATAGATAGGACCAAGAGGATCGTTTTTTTTTTGTTCGGGCCGTGCCTTCGGCGCGGCCCGCAGGCTAAGTCTTTATTATCCCGGTTTAGTAATTTTATGGGAGCCTAATGAAATTATATTTTACTTCGTGATAGTATCACGAAGTAAATTCGATTTCGTGATAATAACACGAAATTATATTTTACTTCGTGATAGTATCACGAAGTAAATTCGATTTCGTGATAATAACACGAAATTATATTTTATTTCGTGATAGTATCTCGAAGTAAAAACAATTTCGTGATACTATCATGAAGCCAGTAAATGAAAAATAAATATGTCCCTTCTACGCCTTCGTATTTAGTTGCCTCATCTATACAAACTATTATGTTGTAATCAATACTAAATTTTACAGCGTGTGATTCGGATTACGCATAATATTTAGAGGCAATATAAGACCCGGCTCGCATCGCCTACGCCCATGAGCTTTTTCATCCTATTCTATATTTTCCCGCTATGCCAATATCTGGTTTGTGAGGTTCTGTACGGAATAAAACAGCTTGTGCTGTCTTTATTTTCAGCAAAACAGACGAGTTGTTAAACTTTTGTGCGCCTTTGTTGACTGAGAAGTTTTAACAAAAGATAAAGAGGCGTAAGGATGCTTTTTGATCATTGCGTAAATAAGATGTCTTTTTTTATCAATTAATCTTTCTATGAACAAATAAAAAGGATTCTCTTTCGATTCAATGAGTCGTATTTCTCCGCTCGTGTTTGGTATTAATTTGTGGCAGGGAAAAATGTTTTATTATGGCGTATTGAAATTTAAAGGAATGTTTTTATGTGTTTTCTTTCAATAACATCATGATAAGCAGTTATCTCTTAATAAACCTTATCGAGGCCATATATTAAATTCTATCTTCATGCACTTGTACTCGTGCAATGATAATTATTAAACTTAATGTAGTTTCACTTCTTCCACGTATAGTCTAGTCATTAAAGCATAATAATTGTCAAAACTTCGAAACCTATAAGAACAGAACGAGTTTCGTTTTACGTTTTATTTTTTTAACGCCTTATTTATATTAACGTACTGGCAGAGTTTAGCTTTGTCACCACTCTAACAGTACATGTTCACATAAACATCAACACAACAACCATTCTCTGTGACATTACCGTCTGCCGCAGCTGATATTCGAACTCAGGAGAGATCTCAGCTACTAGACATGTTGTACTACTCAACAAGTGTTTAGTCCACTGATACTGTCTCGGCAACATACTAAAAACGCCACCAAACTACCTCGGCCAGGATTCTGGACCGGTAGTTTTGGTGAAACTTAAAAACAAATATTTGTTGTGTTACATTATTTGAGATCAGAAGTATTCCATGTGTCACACTCATGTATTTATATTATTTAATCAATTACAAAAAATTGATATAAAAAAAGAGTACTTAGAAGCATTTTTTTGAGAATCTTGTATAAGAAATATTATTTTCATAAAAAGCAACAAAATATCTAAAAATACAAAATTGCAATTAACGACATTATTTATTATTAGTGTATATTAAAAAAATTTCATTTACAGTTATTTTTTTATTTAACATTCATGAGTGTATACGCCTTCAGGTTCTCGTAAATCGTAGTCGGATTGTAGCCTATATTTGCACTCAAACTTGTAAAGTCCTGTATGGTTTCTAAAAAAATCGCTGGCTAAGGAATCACTACTCACATCCAGATTTTTCATTCAAATCACTTTAAAGGAAACTTCTTGACTAGATTTGCACTCTAGAGTGGAAATTATTGGTTATTGAATTTTAATAATAATTGGGGCAGATGTCATAGAAAAGTTTAAGGCATTTTTTCTACCATTTACGATAAAAATGACGTTTCTAGTTTACCCCACTTATTTTCCCCTATTCACATCCTGCCACCTCCCACCCCTTCAATGGAATCGTCTCAATCTGATGTCATTACAATACATAATTGTACTAACTTTCAAGTGAATATCTCAATTCTATGTTATCAATCCCATTAATAATGGAGCGGAGGTGGTGGGGTTTGAAAAATATTAGAAAGAAATCTGGGGCCTTGATTTCTAGTATATACACCAAATCCCAAATTTCTGTACTCTTACTAGCTTGATTTACTTATTTTCCCCTATATACTCCTATTTAACCCCCAACACTTCAACGGAACATCTCAAAATATAATCTAGTTCCAGATGTCGTTATAATACATATTTCTACCATATTTCAAGTTAATATCTCAATTTTATTTTATCAACCTCTTTAATAATGGAGTAAGGGTGGTGAGGGGTTGAAAAATATTATTAAAAAATCTGAGGCCTTGGCTTCTACGACATACACCGAATATCAAGTTTCTGTTCTTACCAGCTCGCTTTAGTTATTCTTCCCTATTTACCTCTACTTATCCCCCACTCCTTCAACGCAATCATGTCAAAATACAATTTAGCTTCAGGTATCGTTATAATACATACGTATACCAAATTTCAAGTGAAAATCTAAATTTAATTTTATCAACTCTTTTAATAAGGAAGTGGTGATGGTGGGGGGATGAAAGCTATTATAAAAAAAACCTGAAGGCCTTCGCTTCTAGTATATACACCAAATCCCAAATTTCTGTGCTTTTACCAGCTTGCTTTACATATTTCGCCATATTTATCCCCCAACCCTTCTCCGGATATCTTCAAAAAACAATCCACTTCCTGATCTCGTTATATTATATACGTGTACAAAATTTCAAGTCAATATCTTAAACCGTAACATTCATTGCAATAGTCTTGTTATGGTTCTACTTAGGTACTCTATAGTTTTTTAAATATACGCACTAAGAAAAAAAGTTATGGGCAAAAATAACAAATATTTCCCTATCGGATGTCTCTTTCTAAGGAATGGCCACCTTAAGTTACTTATCAGTACTTTCATGTGTGAATACTTGGTGCCTGTACTCATATTGAATATACACAAAAAAAAAACAGTCTGTATAGCCATGTTCTTGTAAGCACCACAATAACTTAAGAACGAGAAGTTTAATTTTATTAAAACTTGAACGTCATGTCCTTGTTAGATAAAAGAAGAACCACTTCAATTTTGAAATTGATCTATCGATGAGTATGAAAGTTACCGACCATTACATTAAAAGAAAATATAACTACATGAAATAGTAATTTACGTTGACTGTTTTTCAGTCATGTAAGTCACGTACAATTTTTTTTCTTCGACCGACTCTGTGATACAAAATCAATTTTTTATTATTTTTAAAATAAATTTTCAACCATAATATCCCTAGGACATTGATAATGTACGAGATAATTTTATGACAATCGAAAGCACGTTGCTGGGTAATAGCCCGACGCCGAAGGCAGAGAGCTATTACCAAGCAACGTGCTTGAGATTGTCATGAAATTATGAGGCATTTGTCAATGTCAGAGGGATATTCGATCAGAAAATTTTTTGAAAAAATAAAATCCAAAAGCCGCACCACAACAAAACAATTATTTATTTATTAAAAGTACAGTTACAATATTTAACACAGCATTAGATTGGTTACTTTTACGCTTCTATTATTTGGTAATTATTATGAAGTTGTCAAAGTTAAATAATTTTGTTGTCGTAGTGATTGAAAAATTTCACTGGGTAGTGTTATCAGTGTAATTTTAAAATAATTGGGTTATTTGGGTCACATGACAAGAAATTACGAAATTTAATTGTTTGTTAGAACTGTCAAAAATGTGTCTAACAAATACAATGACAAAAATTAATAATGACTTATTAAAATATCGTTTGTCGGCTTCATGGCTGCTTCCAAAATTTCTTTTGGAATTTTATTTCTTGTTTGTAACGCTTCAAAATCTGAACCCATATTTTCCATAACTTGCGAATTGACTTTTTAAATTTGGTAAAAGTTAAAGTGTATTTGTTTATTTGACACTTGTCCCAACAATTAATACAAGTTCATTTCCAAAGCAGCAAGAAAACAAAGCCACCTATACCAAAATTTGACAGCATTTTTTACCCTCATGGATCGGAAAAGAGAATAACAGGGATTGGAAAAGTGTTATAATCATTGATGAAATTCTATAAATATAAAAATACTACATATAATAGTGAATGTTTCTCCATCAAGATAGTATCATCGATATACCGGGTGTTAGAAAAGAATGGGAACGGTGAAAAATCTCCAACAGTTTGCATCAAATCGAAAAATAAAAAAATATGTGTCAAAAAGTTTTCAAAAAACTATCTACTCATACCAAAAATGACCTCCCCACCCACCAACCAGGGGGTGGGGCGAGGGGCAACTTTAAAATTTCAAATGGAAACCCCTATTTTTTATTGCGAAATCAGATTCTACGGCAAAAAATACGTAAGTTTTATTCAGGACATTTTTTTCGATTCTTGCACGGTGTCGCTATAATCGCAAAAAATGAAAAGAATGCATGACTGTTTCAAGAGTAGCGTCTTGTGCCCATAAAAAAAGTCCAATTCAAAAACTGAAAAACACGTATTTGTTATTTTTACGAAATCTATCCAATGACATTGGATTCGACTCTCCCACCCCCAACCCAGTAGGTGGGGCGGGGACAACTTTGAAATTTGTAATGAAAATCCCTATTTTGTATAGCGGGTTCGGATTCTACGACCAAAAATACGTGAATTTTATAACGGGAATTTTTTTCGATTCTCGCAAGGTGTCGCTGCAATCGCAAAAAATGTTACAACTCGTAGAAATTTCACAAAACAAATACTGTTATTAACAACACTTAAAAAAAAAACACATAAAAATCAAGATATCACAGATATTGTTTTTTAAACTGAATGTTTTTTTGTCAACACGAGTAGCTGTATTTACAAACTTATGGAGACTTCAGGTTTATTTCAATTTTTTGCGATTGCAGCGACACCTTGCAAGAATCGAAAAAAATGTCCGATATAAAATTCACGTATTTTTGGCTGTAGAATCCGAATCCGCTATAAAAAATAGGGATTTTCATTACAAATTTCAAAGTTGTCCACCGCCCCACCCACTGGGTTGAGGGTGGGAGAGTCAAATCCAATGTCATTGGATAGATTTCGTAAAAATAACAAATAGGTGTTTTTCAGTTTTTGAATTGGACTTTTTTTATGGGCACAAGACGCTACTCTTGAAACAGTCATGCATTCTTTTCATTTTTTGCGATTACAGTGACACCGTGCAAGAATCGAAAAAAATGTCCTGAATAAAACTTACGTATTTTTTGCCGTAGAATCCGATTCCGTAATAAAAAATAGGGGTTTCCATTTGAAATTTTAATGTTGCCCCTCGCCCCACCCACTGGGGGTGGGTGGGGAGGTAATTTTTGGTATCAGTACCTAGATAGTTTTTTGAAAACTTTTTGACGCGTATTTTTTTATTTTTCGATTTGATGCAAACTGTTCGAGATTCTTCACCGTTCCCATACTTTTCTAACACCCGGTATGATAAATGTCACAAGCAATTACCTAAAATATTAACTTATTAACGATTAGAACTTTCCCTACATGCATTTTTTTTAATAAGTGGTTCATAACCTTCACGTTTTTCGATCGATTTCTTTAAAAATGAAAAAGTTCTTCCTCTATCTAACACTAATTTTACTGTTCAAAGTTTAATAAGATTGGACATTGCGTTCTTAAGTTAGCTTACAAGAAATATGGCAGATGGAGATACGGATGGACAGATGTACAGATCGACATACGAACGGACAAATGACGGACATTTTGAAAGTTATTCAGAATTGCATGCCTTATTCAATGATTTGAAATGTTTTCCCTGTGAGCGATAATTTCGATTGTAGAACTGTGTCGATCAAAATCTGGTATTTTCGAAGACAATAGATACAGAGAAAATGTATGACATTTTTCGTAAGGAATCTTATGAACTTTACTTTATATTTGGTGCATAATTTCGATATCGCTCATCAGATAGCGAAAAAGTATATTTTAGCACCATTATTCCAAGATGGAGGCTCGAGTGGAACAGATGGGGCTTTTAATATGTTTAATACTACACCTTAATGAACATATTTTGCCAGATTTCAAACTGCTCCTAGCTATTATTTCCCTTAAATGTCGAAATTTGTTCCTATTTGACTGGAGTCAATAAGACTTGCCAAATTTCTGATACATAAAGAAAGAAAATGTTGCACCTGGTTTCGTTCATATCTGATACAACGTACTTATACATATATTAAATTATTTTAAAGATTGTATCAAGTACTCATAGTTAAAAATTCCATATAAGTACTTATTATTTGATACTGTAGATTCCACTAGCACGTTATGCATATTCTAATACTCATGAGTACTTCCGATACTCGCCCAGATCTGGATGTGGCTATCCGTCAATTATTGCCCAAGCCTATTTAATTGTCATTATATAACAATAACTAATTTCTTTTTCTCTTTATTCCAGGTAAGTTCCATTCCATTTGTTGTGTCCTGTACGGAAATTATCAAATAGTAAGTTTGTTTTTATTTGAATATCAAGATCACAAAGGTGTTCGCTTAATTTTACTTCAACCATGTACTTGAAATTATCCTAGAATTATGTATAATGATGGGGGATTGTTGTATGTATAGATCTCACTCCGTAAATTAATATGGGAGTTGCCTATATGATTACACAGGTCTACAAAAAACAAAAAAAATTGTTATAGAGACCTGACCCTACAATTCTTTAGTAAAATTTTCCGCTGTAGCCGAAATAAAAAAAAATTACTTTTTTTATCGTGTGAGTTCCACCCCACACCCCAATTCCTCCCAAAAATTAAAAAAATGCATACCGGGCTAAGAAACCTATATTTAGTAAAATTTTCCTCTGAAGCCGAAAATAAAAAGAAACAATTTTATCGTGTGGATTCCCCCCCACACACCCCAATTCCCCTTAAAAATAAAAAAATGCAAACTGGGCGAAAAAACCTACCTGTCTTTAGTAAACTTTTCCGCTGAAGCTGAAAATTAAAAAAAAAACACGCTAATTTTTGTTTTTTGTTTTCGTCTTCAGCTTAAAATTTTACTAAAGACAGGTAGGTTTTTTCGCCCAGTTTGCATTTTTTTAATTTTTGGGGGAAATTGGGGTGTTGGCGATAATTTTTTTTTTCATTTTCGGCTTCGGCGCAAAATTTTACTAAAGAATAGTAGGGTCAGGTCTCTATAACAACTTTTTTTTGTGGTCCTGTGTTATTATTATTGTTTAAAGTGTTGTTGTACTTCTGGATGTTTTCCCGCGTAGTTGATAGGCTCCTGCAGGAACCACGGTTGTCTAAAACGACGTTTCGACATAATTTCATTTGCTCATCAGGTTCTCGCTGAAAGCTGCCTACTGCGTAAAGCAAACAGAGGCCAACTATAATAATACATATATAACAATGGATCTAGGTAGATATTGCGAATATGAAGGAGAACCTCAAAAACTTCTATTATTATGATTTTTTTCAAATTCGCGGACAGGTTTTCTTATATTGGCTTCATCATACACCGACTTCGCACTGATGAAGACAATTATTGATCGGCTCTTTAGCTCAGCTGGCTAAGGCGTGTTAGTGACAAGTACGTTTAATCAGGCTGTCTATCGTGTACTGGGTTCGATTTCCAACTCCGACACTAGCAATGTCGGTGGGTAATTGATGTATCTGCATCTTTTGCCTAGGTTTCGGATTTGGGGGG
The DNA here is from genome assembly GCA_963583905.1 of Stenurella melanura. Classification (NCBI taxonomy): domain Eukaryota; kingdom Metazoa; phylum Arthropoda; class Insecta; order Coleoptera; family Cerambycidae; genus Stenurella; species Stenurella melanura. The sequence goes on from OY757312.1 coordinate 135,819,517, forward strand.
TTGTCTACTATGTGTGGTGTGTTTATGTTAAAAAAAGACTACCAGAAATCGATCTGCGAATGATGTTGGGTGCTGATCAGATGAGGGATTTTATTTGTGTCTACTACTAATGGTCAATAGCAAAATACGTTAAACCACTTTCTTGTCATAGCACAGGTTTTAAAATTGCATAAAAATATCTTAGTATAGTTAGTTCGCTACATATATTTAAGCCACATAGAAAAGCCATAAAAATCGACTGTAGGTCACTGTCGCGAATAAGGGATGTCCCACAGAGCCACGCTTACATTTTTTTCCACAATAACAGTAGAAATTCAGAAGTATTGTCTGGTAAATAAATATTTATTTGGTACAGTGACACATTTAAAAATTTTAATGTTTTGTTTATGTCAAGATAGGAATAATATCTTATATATATGTAAAGCATGGGCAAATTCGATATTCCATGGTGCTATGACGATATTAAGTTCGACTCTGTCGATGGTAGGGTTTACATACCTGCTGCAAACCGTTATATCCTAAAATAATTTCGGTAGGAGGGAGTCAGGTAACTATACAAAATAATTTGAAATTATAATTGAAACAGGTGTGTTTCCGTTAATCTGTTAGTATAATCATGCCGGATTAGTCTAGGAAATGAAGCATTTAACCCCAACATGAGACTTCGTCCCACCTGATTTTTACGTGAGATGGCGCAAGATGTTCGTAAAGATGCATAGAACAAAGTCAGGGTCATGGAAACTGGTGCTATTTCGATTTCCGGTCGTAAACTGGGACAGAACTTCGGTATTTCCGGTCACCAACAAATTTTTTTAAAGTTGGAAACGAGCCATTGGATTTTATATTTTGGATAATTCTAAGTATTTTTTTGACTCTTGACATTTTTTACCTAACCTCACTCTTCTCGACATACAGGGTGTAATCAGTTTCATGTCATTAAAAAAAACTGGTAATGGGAACCGACTAGACAAACAAAAAACCTTTATGACTTTTCCCTCTAGGGGCACTTTGAAAAACACTGATCTAGGTTAACATATTTAATATTATGGTAGACAACTATTGAGAACCACTGCTTTTCTTGGTCGATGGACTTGTACTTTCCAATTATACAACTTTTAAATTGTCATAAAAAAGTGCTGGCCGGCACACGCGGTGTCAAAGGATCATCGACCGCCTCAACTGAACTGAGGCAAGTATAAAGAGGTAAATAGTTCGTTCTCTCTTCGTGCACAATTGCAAGCAAATAATAGCCATAGAGCTTTAAACAGAGCATTTCTTTACATGTGTGTTTTTTAATTTGGAACAAAATATTGGATTGTTTATAATTTAGAAAATTTAAATGTGGTCTATTAACATTTGTAACATAAATGAGTTTCCTGGGTTAAAAGCTTACTACCTACCTAAATGATTCAAAATCTCTGCGTCTGTATTAATACACAGTTCGGTACGTCGAATTAAGTACATACGCACTTAGTTCAACTTTAAACACTAAACTATCAACTAACGTTGTCAATAAAGAAAAATAAAATAAAAACTTGGTACAAAAGCCAAAAAGGAATACAAAAAGAACGAACAAGTAAGTTGTGTCTGTACGTAATCAAGAATGTGACAACTTGAACGGTAAGTCAATAAAATAAATCTTAACTATAAATACACAATAACGCGAAATTCAAAAATAACAAAAACAACGATCGGCGGGTTGGACGAGTGTACATAACCAAACACCGACAGTAACTAAAATATTGCACACGGGACAGTTAGAGTATAGTTTTTTTCAGATCAGATCTAGATCTAAACCTACCTCAATATTCCAGCAGTTCTCAAAAAATTTTATTGAAAATTTGCGAAATTTTTGTTTATTTTTTTTCTCCAAAACTATGAGCTTTGGACCCCATGTTATATAGGGTTTTTTTGTTTGTCTTGTCGTTCCCTACCACCAGTTTTTTTTAATAACATGAAACTAATTACACCCTGTATAAGCGTATAAAAGTAAACATGTAATCGTTTTTTTTTTTCAAAAAATTGGTATTTACGATTATTTTTGGGAATTTATTATGGATAGATAGTCCAAGTCAATGACCTTTTTCCCGTATAATTTTGCCAAACGGCACCTATTTTCATAAAAATTTGAATTTAGGTTCTACTTACCATCTACTTCAAAGTCGACCCTGTGCCAGGGGTTGATTTTACCCTGGGGTGGATGCCACCCCTTCTCGGGGGTGAAAAATGTTTCATTAAATCGAAAAAGCGCCAGTTCCCATGACCCTGACTTTTTTCTATACATCTCTAGGAACTTTTTGCGCCATCTCACATAAAAATCAGATGGGACGGTGTCTCATGTTGGGGTTTAGGCCTTTTTCCTGCTTCATTTCGTCGACTAGAACATACATTTTCGATTAATATTTACTACTACTTTTCTATTGTAACTCCTTCGTAATAATATTTTTATTATATACATTTAATGAAATATTTCCTTTATAAGTAGAGAATGATTATTCATTATTTATTTATTTATTTATTCTCAAGCAGGTTACAAGGACCTTATTACATGAGTATCATAGTACAAAAAAAATCGTGTACAGAAACCCATTTCATAACAAGCTGAACATAAATATCGAACAAAAAATGCCCGTATCTGTCTATATGTGTGACGTATGTATATAGACTGTTTCTTGTGAAAGCGATAACTTTCGTTAGACTATTTATTTTGAATTTGAAACATATATAAATTAACATTACTTTCTATTGAGCCATATCTGTCATACAAGGTGATCACGAGGAGCATGTAAACTATCATGTTTTTACATATTCTGTTTTATTGTAGTCACTAGTAATTTTAAAGCAAAATGTTGCTATGGTTCTTGGTTAAGCACACCAAAGTAACAAGATGCACACTATACTTTACTATACGTTAAAATGTTATTAAGAAACTTGTGTTAGACTTAAAGAATTTATTTGAAGTTCGGAATATACGTGAAGCAATATGGTGAGATATTTCCTATTCAAACCAATTATTATATTCTTCGCAATTACAAAAGGAAGTATATTGCATTCAATCGGCACATTTCTAAGACCGGTAATATTACTCGTAGAAAAAAAATTCATATCACTGTGTTTGTGTCCGTCTGTCCGTCTGTCTGTCCGTCCGTCACGTTTCCTGTAAGCACGATAACTTAAGAACGAAGAGTCCGAATGTGTTGACATTTGGACAGTAGGTAAGTTAGTGTTAGGTGGAGGAAGAACCCTATTGTATTTGAACAAAATCAATCAATAAATAAAAAGGTGATTAATTTTTTAAATAAGAAAAACATTTTTCTAAATGTTTTGCAATTAAACTAAAATTTACAAAAAAAACTACGAAGAGTATCTTATAGAATGTGCAATGATATAAAAATTGTAGTAAATCGGCGAAGAGTATAATGGTTAGCTTGTTTCACTTTACGCACTAGTGTGTAAAGTATATAAGCCTGAATTTTAATTTATACATATATTTTTAGATAACTATTCCGGTAATAAAAGAATATTGTATCCATCCCGACTATAATGTCCTTTCGTTAAAATTCGTATATGAGGAAAAAGTATTACTTTAGATACTTGTTGTAAAAGTTTAATTGCGAATACGAGCAGGTAATTTGGAAAGAAATTAATTACAAAGGTAATTTTTACTGTATTTGTTCCTAAGCAATTACCTATTTTCATGATATTACCTCTGATGATTAGGAACAAAGGTTTTATTATAAAATAGTTATTTTATAAACAGATATAGTAGGTAGGGAGAGAACTCATATACTTAACCTATTTGTCAGAAACCCACACACCAACCGTTCTTAGTGCCAGTATATACTTCTCAATTATTTAATAATAATTTTCCCCGAGGGAAAACCATTTTCCACCCTCACTTCATTACAAATCTTGCAAACCTTCCAAATTAATCCCCGTACAGATCCCTTAAAATTTACATTTTAATTGTAGTTCGCGGGTCTTTTTAAACGTTTACAACTGCCTATCCCAATCTCCCCCACCACAGTAATCTCGACACGCGTCGAACACAAGCGTTTTAGGAGTAATTTTACCATTTTCGTTACGGGCTAACGGCTGACCGTGTAATCGCGCGACTTTTAACTTATCGGCCACGTGGCTCGCAGTTTTCGTGTTTGTAATATCGCGTGTGAGGTCTAATAACTTCAAGATGTTGGAACAACCGTTTTTCTTCCGAAGAGAGTACTTTTCTGAGTAAGTAATAGAAACATTTTTAAAATCTGTTTTCAGTTTTTACTGTGCTATGCATATTTATTTCAATAAGGTATGAAGTATTGAGTGCAATGTCTGGTAATAGAAAAGTAATTTCTTGGCGAATTAAATCAGCTGTATAGAGACAAATATTCATACATAGTTCGATTGTCAATCAAAAAACTGTGTTGATCAATCACTGAATAACTGTTAGATTCATTCAAGCATGTATACATTGTTTTTGTTTACTGACGAAAAAATGAAGAGCCACTCTTATCAGTATACCTACAAGAAAAAAATTATACAAGTTCCAGAATAGCCACAATTACTTTTAGTTTAGATAATTAAAATTATGGAATTAAACAAATACGTGTATGTTTTATATAATTTAACTCAGTGACGAGAGACACTTGCATAAAAGTTATATATTTTCTACTTTCCAATTTGAAATATCAAGTCATTATGTATTTCTAACTTTTGTTATTATAAGAGTGCCAAAATATCTAGACTACAAATTTTTATGTTACAAGCGAATTTATTAGCTTGAGATTTTCTACTTGTTTTCATATTATCAAATAATTTGTTTTAAGCTTCTGTATCGTCACATGTTTAACAATATGAATGTTTACCTTTTATCACATGTGAACAGTGATTATTATGTATCTAACCTAACTCCTATATACAGTATGTAGTATACACTATACAGGGTATTCCAACTGTAACTGTACATGGCTGATAGAGCATATCGAGATAATTCGAAAACACCTCGATATACAGTGTCACCAATAAAAGAGGCACCATGTGGTACAAATGTTTATTACTCAATTTAAGTCAATTTTGATGTTGCAAATAATTTTTGCTTAAAAACTAAAATGACAAATGACGTGTGCAAAAGCCATCACATGATTTCCTTTATCTGCCGCATTTGACGTAAAAAATCAAACATTGGCATTATTTCTCAAAGCTTTGAAAAATGTAAAGAAAATGTTTCGTCGAAATTAAATTTGAGTGAAAGTAATTTCTGTCTGTCGGTCGGTCAGTCAGTCTGTCTGTCTCTGAAACGGTTTAAGATATAGACTTGAAATTTAGTACACGTATGTATTATAACGAGATCTGACTCGATTATATTTTGAGATTACACTCGTAAAGGGTTGGGCGGTAAATACGGGTAAATAGGGCAAGATCAGTAATGTAAGCTGGTAAAAGTCTAAAAACTTGGGACTTGGTGTATATACTAGAAACCAAAGTCTCTTTTTTTATAACATTTGCTACCCCCACCACTGCCCCGCTACATTATTAAATGGGTTAATAAAGCAAAATTGAGACATTCATTTGAAATTTGGTACACGCATATATTATAACAACATAAATTATATTTTGAGATGATTTGAAAGGTTGGAGTTGAAATAGGGGCAAATAAGTAAAACAAGCTAGTAATAGGCCAGAAACTTGGGATTAGGTCTATATACTAGAAGCAAGGTTCTCAGTTTTCCTTATGACATTTTCCACCAGGTTTATTTAGTTATTTGTGTTAAAATGTACCGTTTGTATGCTGGGACATATTTTCCATAAGACTACAGGTAGAGGTTTTTTAAAATTTTTAACTTTATGAGTTTTTTAATGACTGGATTTTTTACAAAAAATTGCGTCATATAAAAATCTATTAAAAAATACTTTATTTCAGATTTTTTTCATTATTCCTAATGACTTTGGATTTTTTACAAAAAATTGCGTCATAAAAATCTATTAAAAAAACTTTATTTCAGATTTTTTTTAATTATTTTTGTCTAAATAGGGGGATGAATATGCTAACAGCCAATGCCTCAGATTTCTTTATATTTTTCAACCCCCACCACCTCCACTCCATTATTAAAAGGGATGAAAAAATAAAAACGTCTCAATTTTTACTTCCCTCGCATAGGTACCGAAGGGAAGTATTGTATTCGAGAAAAAATCACCCTCCGAGATTTTTTCGGATTCTGACGTTTCAGATCACATAGATTACGAAAATATAGGTTTTTCAATTCCGTCAGTCTGTCTCTGTCTGTCTGTTGGTGCATTAACTAAAAAACTACTTGACGGAGAGCAGTCAAATTTGGTAGGTAGTTGACCCTACTGTCAGCGAAGAAATGGTTAAACTTTCACTGGAAAATATACAGGGTGGACCGTCTAAACGGAAAAAATAGTGAAAAAAAAAATTATTTGCTCAAATTTAAAATTTCCACGTTTCATGACACGCTAAACCTATTTCTGTAAAAAAAATTTAGAAACATTTTTGAAAAACTTTTTACCACTAAATAAAATTTTTTTTCTTTGTTCAAATTTAAGATTTCCACGTTTCATGGCATTCTAAACCTATTTAAAAAAAAAAAAACATTTTTGAAAAATTTTTTGCCACTGAAATAGATGGAATTTTTTTTTCTTTCTCCAAATTTTAAATTTCCACGTTTCATAGCGTTCTTAATCAATTTAAAAATTTTTTAAAAAATTTTGCTACTAAAATAGATGGAATTTTTTTTTCTTTGTTCAGATTTAAAATTTCCACGTTTTCATGGCATTCTAAAATTATTGAAACAAATTTAAAAATGTTTTTGAAAATTTTTAAAAAAAAATTGAAAACATGTTTAGGTAATCTATTTATGACTACTATAGAATAGACGAAATATTTTTTTTTTGCTCAAGTTTAAAATTTCCACGTTTCATGACATTCCAAACCTATTTCGGAAAAAAAAATTTGCAACATTTTTTCACCATTTTGGAAAAGAATTTAACACTAGAGTAGATGGAAAAAATTTTTTTTTGCTCGAATTTAAAATTTTCACGCTTCATGACTCCACAATTATTTTAGAAAAAAAATACTGAAAATTTTTTTCACCAGCACTTGAAAAATTTCAAAAAAAAAATTCTATTTTTTAACCACCACTATACTTCCACTCCATTACGTGAATGTGGGATTGAAAATGTGACAGATGGCAATAATATTTGGCATATGCACCTATTCGCGAAAATCAAACAAATGAACCCAAGAGGGACCGTCGATACACACAAATTCACCAATACGTGAGAGCGATTTAGATATTACGACTTTCCGCTGTTTCTATACAAACTTTTCCTTATAGGTGAATTCCTTTGTATCGAAGGTAAATCCCTCTTGGGTTCATTTGTTTGATTTTCGCGAATTAGACTTTTATTGAATAATGGCATCCCAAGAAATAATTCAGTCATGGTGGACATTTGTAAAGGTATTTGCGCAAGCCTTTCGTATTTGGCACCTGTTATCTAGTATTGAACTTTTGCTGTTGGATGAGCACTCTGTATATTTTTTTGACCAAAAGTTATCAGGTTTTTTTGTAATAATAGCAATAACTATATTCCGATTATTATTCTCAATGTAATTTTGTAAATAATAATTTTTTAGAGTGACCGCCATGCACAAATAACGAGGGAAGTTCTGGGTAAATACCTTTACCGATTTTTTTTATGACGTCTTCCTCAAATATTGTATTATTTAAATTCAATGACCAATTTTTTTCCATATACTAGAGTGCAAATATAGTCAAGATGTATTCCTTTAAAGAGACTTGGATGGGAAGCCTTGATGTGGAAGTAGTGATTTCTTAGGCCGCGGTTTTTAGTTTTATCATGATAATTTATTTAATTTTTTAATCTTTGATATATTTTAGACATACCTATATCGCTATATCAAATACTTATTTGCTTTAAAACATCATTTAAGGCGTGGAATATGGAATATACGGTTATATAACTATACATTTTTAGGCCTTAAAGCGGCCATATTATTATTACGTTGCTATTAGTGCTTTATATTCAAGTTGCCTCTTCAAATTAGAACATTGAACCTACGTCGCAACAAGTAATAGTAATACATCCATGAATTTGCATCGGTCATTCCAATTACTGTACATAGGTATATAGTATATAGCATGTAATAAGACACTCAATATACAGGGTGATTCACGTAGGCCATTCATTAGAAGTTTTTCAACTTGCAGTTGGATTAGAAACTTGAAATTTGGTATGCAGCCATAATCAATCATGCCCGTTCTATCTAGAATATTTTCAGTCCTCCAACTATACAGGGTGTGCCAAAAATTGGTACCAACTTTCTTATTTTAAATGGAAACCTATATTTTTCTTTACATGGTTCGATTGGTTTTCTAATTCTAAGTTTAGAGAACCTAAGTTATATTAACTTATCTATTACAATTTTTGACATATGTCCAATTTTTTGAAAAAAATTGCCGCTGTAGTAGTTTACGAACAAATTGGTATCTCGCAAACCTTTCAAAATTATGAAACCAAATTTGTGAAGCAGTTAGCTGGAAGACCAGGCTAACTTTTGATGTCCCATCGGTGGTCCCATTTTGTACCATATGGGCGCAGTCGATTTTCAAATGTCGCAATCAAAAATTGTCAAGAAGTCAATTTTTTCAAATGGCACCTACTATTTTTTTCACAACATTCGAAAGAAAATTGAATTTTAGGGTGAGTTACTTAAGCATTCCCTATACCTAACTTCACCCCATATCGAGTTATTCAATAAAAATCAAGAAATAGCTTATCTTGCCGAGAGATTCCTTACTTCATCAAGTATGCCATGGAAATAAAAGACAGTTGTAATAATTTTTAAAGAAAAATATGAATTCTTATTTAATTACACACAACACCAACAAATTATTATTAACGAACGAGAACAATGTTGACGAAATTCTGACGTAAATGTTCAATGTGACTACCATATTTTTGTTCAAATATTCTATTATTCTACTTTCAACAGATTGCGTAGCACATCTTTGCGCCTACCATTTTTGACGCCAGAAATCAATGCAAAATTGAATTTTAGGGCCACTTTTATTAACATTGTGTATGTCTATCTATAGTCGTTTTTGAGTTATTGGCATTTTTTGAAAAAAATATTGTTTTTCTTTTTCTCAAGGGTAGTAGGCTTTGAAAACAATCATTTCACTTTAATTTATATTCAAAAATCGTATTGCAATAATAAATAATAACAACAAATAAACAGATTAACAAAATAATTATTTCAATACAAATGCTCGTTTTCACTGAGTGAATTTCGTCAACATTGTTCTTGTTCGTTAATAATAATTTGTTAGTGTTGTGTGTAATTAAATAAGAATCCATATTTTTCTTTAAAAATTTTTACAATTGTCTTTTGTTTCCATGGCATACTTGATGAAGTAAGGAATCTCTCGGCAAGATAAGCTATTTCTTGATTTTTATTAGGTATAGGGAATGCTTAAGTAACTCACCCTAAAATTCAATTTTCTTTCGAATGGTGTGAAAAAAATAGTAGGTGCCATTTGAAAAAATTGACTTCTTGACAATTTTTGATTGCGACATTTGAAAATCGACTGCGCCCATACGGTACAAAATGGGACCACCGATGGGACATCAAAAGTTAGCCTGGTCTTCCAGCTAACTGCTTCACAAATTTGGTTTCATAATTTTGAAAGGTTTGCGAGATACCAATTTGTTCGTAAACTACTACAGCGGCAATTTTTTTCAAAAAATTGGACATATGTCAAAAATTGTAATAGATAAGTTAATATAACTTAGGTTCTCTAAACTTAGAATTAGAAAACCAATCGAACCATGTAAAGAAAAATATAGGTTTCCATTTAAAATAAGAAAGTTGGTACCAATTTTTGGCACACCCTGTATAGCTGGAGGACTGAAAATATTTTAGATAGAACGGACATGATCGATTATGGCTGTATACCAAATTTCAAGTTTCTAATCCAACTGCAAGTTGAAAAACTTCTAATGAATGGCCTACGTGAATCACCCTGTATAGTCCAATCAACAAAAGAAAATTAGAGGAAATAATTCGTTTAGTTGCCAATTTCTGTATAGTTATTGGGAAGAGTGCCCAGAACAACATACTAAAAGTCCTGACCACTGGATGGTTTGGGGGGGGGGGGAGTTTAAAGGGCCCCTTTTCACGTTTTTCTGGAGTAGCTCGAAAACCACGCCCTCTGGCGAACAAGTATTTATATTCAATATTAAAATAAATTAAATTTCGATCAAATAAGTTCGTATTAATTTTTTTTCTAGGATCAATATTTTACGAGATACAGAGGGTGGAAAAATCGCATACCGGAGGGAAGTATTTTATCCGAGAAAAAATCACCCTCCGAGATTTTTTCGGATTTTCATGTTTTAGATCATGCAGATTGCGAAAATATAGGATTTCCAATTTCGTCTGTCTGTCTGTCTGCATGTCTGTGTATCTGGCTGTCGGCCTGTCTGTTGGTGCATTAACTAAAGAACTACTTGACGGAGAACAGTCAAATTTTGTAGAAATTTGATGCTACCGCCACCGAAGAGGCAGGGTGGACCGTCTAAAGGGAATAGATAAGAAAAAAAATGTTCACTCAAATTTAAATTTTTTGCGTTTCGTGACAATTTCAAAAAAAATTTTTTTTTGAAAATTTGCGTACTGCTATACAATAGATGGAAAAAACTTTGGAAAAGTATTGATCCTAGAAGAAAATGGATAGCAACTTATATGTAAGAAATTTCATGTAGTTTAATATTGCATATAGAAACTTTTTCGCTTAAGGGCGTGACTTTCAAGTTATTCAAGAGAAACTTTAAAGGGGACGTTTAAACGACCCCCTCCCCCACAGACAATCCACTGGCTAGGACTTTTAGAATGTTGTTCTGGGCACTCCTCCCGACAACTATGCAGAAATTGGCAACTACACGAATTGTTTCCTCTATTTGGCTTTTCTTGGGCTTCGTTGACTGGACTAATATTTAAACCCTTCGGTGTTGTGCGATTCAGGTTTTTAGACATGTATTTTATAACTCTACAGCTGTACACCCGATATATTTTGTGTTAAAATATGAAAGTATGTCAGGTAGAACTTACTTCTTGCTATTTATAACTTCAGCTTAATAGTCCGAGTGCTAGATTAGAGTTCAGAGTTTAGCACAACTTAAAAAATTCATAAATACAAGTAAAATTATTCAAATGACGCAAAATCTTTGACAAATCGTTCTTTGCGCTTGAAGTACCTTATACATTGAGTCAAAGCATTTCTCGATACTCCGAACTGTTCTTAAAATAGAGCAGTTGAAGACGTTACAAATCTGGCGCATAATTATTCTGGATTCAGTTCAAAACTAGGGGTCCATATAAGGGGTTAATTACGAAAAAAATCCTTGAAAGGCTAGGGGTAAAGTAAAGCGTTTTTGTTTAACTTTAGTAAAAAAAAATCATAAAGTGCTTATTTTCCGAGTTATAATGCAAAATCACTCAAAAACCAGTTATTGGAAAAGTTATCGTATCTGTCTATTGAAATAAATATTTCCGCCAAATTTTATTGCAGGAAAACAAGCAAAAAATCACATTAAAATAAAATGCTGTTACCTACATAAAAGCATTATTTACATTTCTTGCAAAAGTTAATATTTAAAATGATGTTTGCTAAAAAGAGTGCAAACACGAACTGCCACCCCTATTTTTCCACCCCTTCGTGGAAGTATAGTCATCGTACAATTTTTTTTATTGATTGAAATAGGTTTAGAATGTCATGAAACATCAAGATTTTAAATTTGAACGTAAAAAAATGCTGTCTATTTGTCTGTGGGTCTGTCTGTCTGTCGGTCTGTAACTTTTTTGTAGGCACGATTGCTCCGGGGCAGTTTAAGATATTGACTTGAAAGGTACACGTTGTATTATTACTGGATTGAGACGACTCCGTTGAAGGGTTGGTGGCTAAACTAATAAATATATTATATATTTGTAAACATAAATGGCAATAAAATATTGCTCAAGTTTTTAACGAACCGACCCATTATTTTTAGTAGGTTTTATTCACTTTTTCTTGTAAGTCTGAAGCGTTACTGTCTAAACCACAAAATAACTACATAATCTCAATAACATTTTTATTTTTTAGGAAAATAATAAAAATAAAACATATGAGTTTTAACAAGTGTGTTATTGTAGCTGACTTATTACAACAAACTTGGTAATGTCCCAAGCCATACCAACGACACTCTGTTCATTGTGTATTGTTTTATATTCTTTATAAATTAAATACATGGAATATAATATTATGTAACGTAATATCTACCATACATAACCTAGTAATTTTGATATGTATATCGGTAAACAAAATAAAATCAGTGAAATGGTAAATGGGTGTCGGCATTCGATCGGCAAAGTTAAGCAACGTCAGTCGATTCCGGCAAATGGATGGGTGACTCAAGTTCTCGTCAGAAACCTCAGTCCATGTCCTGAGCTGTAATAGCCTGACAGGACTAACGCGGTTTGACGAGAAAAACAAGCCAAGGATTGATAACTATACCAAGGAGCCGCTTATCAAACAGGACTCCAAGTCTATTAAAGACCATGTCTAGATAAAGAGCCCCAAGGTACAAGGAGTACCACAATAGATCCATAGAGGTCGCACTGAGCAAGGCCAATTTCCAGTTCATTCCAACTAAATTCTTAATTTACTTCCACTTCACAACGACGCTGTGTAAGAAAAATGTTTACTGACTCTCCAACTTTAAGTATAATACTTAAAAGACATCGTTTATATCCCCAAAGGCGCTGGAACTTTCGGTGTAACACTCGAATATTAACAGTCGACCGTTGCATTATCTGGAGACGTATAAATCGTTGACATTATCTCCCGATGATCTCAGCATGGTTGGCGAAACTTTCCGTGACTATTAGTATTCGAGTGTTGTATTCAAGTGCTTTGATGTTTACAGAATCTGTTTCACAGCCATTGTTTTATGTAAAAATTCAAAGGCAAACTTGAGGTATGGCAAATGTAATATGTGCATAATGAACATGGAAACAATGGAAAATTTAATGGAAAATCCACTGTATTTGTCATATAAACGATTTTAAATTGTCGCTTTCGTCGAAATAATTTTTGCACGACTTTCTCAACCCTTTAAGTAAGAGCCGTGGTAAAACGTATTTGAAACAACAATTTACAAGTTTACTTTTTGTTTTTTGGTTGGTAAAAACCCACACAGAACATGTGGCTTTGTTCAGGCAGGACTGTAAATCTTTCTCATACCGCGGTTGCTTTCATAGAGAGAAAGTACTGTTACTGTTTTTAAAATGTTGGAAAAATGAAAGCAAACCGCAAACATCTGGCTAGATACCAACTGGATGTAATAAGTGTTCTGATTTTGGTATATAGGCGTAAATTGATTAATAACATTGAAAATTGTCGATGGGTACCTATTTTATATTACTCGTCTAACGAATATAGGCACAGGGTGTTCCTTAATGACGTACCTATTAATATTTGAGGGTGTGATTCCATAGGTCATATTATGAAGAAAAGTTAATATGAACATATGTCCACAACGGCTTAAATTCTTTTCTACAGAGTGTTGAATTTTTCTTATTTAAATCGTTATTTTTTTAATATCTCAGAAAGTACTTTATATATTACTTTCAATTTTGGTATGTGTTAATAGGATATAACACCACAAACTTTAGTTAGAAACATTATTTTATCGCTCCACCAGTGGCGTCCCTGCAAACATGTTCTCAGATATTTTTTACAAAAAAAGTGGTACACCACTAACATTTTTTCATATGAATATTTTTTCTGATTAACCTTGTTAAATCTACACGAAAACGGTATCTTGAATTTTTCTCATCAGATACATAGTTCTTGTTTAAAACAATCAAATTCAAATTTTATAGAAGAATTCAAAGGGCCCTAGACATGTAAGTGTGTGTAAAATACCCTTAAAGAAATTATGTAAATTAATTCCAAAGTATTCCCTTGGATATAAAGAAAATATTCGTTACAACATTGTTTGAAAAATTCTTGGGAAAGTTGAACTTTTGAAAAAAAGGTTTTTTTTAAGAAATGGTTGCACCTTACATAATGAATAAATAATTAGAAAAAAATTCCTAATATAGAGGCGCAGGCAGGCGGAAGCATGCCTATTAGGTAGTCATTTCCAACAATTTTTATAAAACGAAATTTATAATTATTAATGTCAATAATTTATACGTCTCCAGATAATGCCAACACAGTCGACTGTTAGTATTCGAGTGTTACATCGAAGATTCCAGCGTCCTTGAGGATATAAACATTGTTTTTTAAACGGTTTTACTTAGCTTACTTTGTGTCTTGTGAGGGTCAAATCTAGTAATTGAAATTTTAGCCACTTCCTGTTGATCGGTTGATCTGAAATTTGATACACACCTTTAGTTCTGATGACAATACAATTATGTTTGAATGTTTAAATGTTTTCTTAACCGCTTCACAAGTCACAGATGTATATTCATTATCATTGTAAATCCAAGATGGCCGTCCCCACAAAATGGCGGATTACATTTTATAGAGAATACAGTACACTATGAAAAGATTCAAAATCCTAGGTGGCCACTACCACAAAATGGCGGATCAATTTTTTGTTTCAATCCCCTCAATATGGGTATCAAATGAAAGGGCTTGAGGAGTAGAACACAGTACACTTTAGAAAAAAATTAAGCAAATTTTCAATTTCATTAAATTATACATTTTTATTTTTTTATATTCAAAGTAAAAAAAAAATCAAATAAAACAGATTTTTCTGGAAATTATTAAAAAGCGCAAAATTAATTCGTAATTTACACCCTCGAGAACCTATAAAATTATGTTTGTTGCTCATAAATATTCAAACCTCGGAAAACTATATAATATTTTCCAAGAGTTTTCGGCAATTTTCTTTTCTCTAATTTACTTTTGTTATTTAAAAATGAATCGACCATTATTTTGGCCCCAAAGCATTAATTATTCCATAATCTGTAGTTCATTAAAAAATATATGTGCATGCGGTTTTTCTGCTTTTACAGGAAAACTATTGGGAAAATCGAAATTTTCGTAGGAGCAATCTTGTAGGAAATTTAATTGTGAACAACTTTTATTTTTTTCGAAAAATGCATCTCCTTTTAGATATTGGCAGTTTTTGGTCAAAAGACGCGAAAAATCATGTATACAGTATGTCTCAGTTTTCACGACTCCCATATTACAGCTCCTTTATTAACAATGCGATATTTTTCAAATTTGTGTGGAAGATACTTACCCATCAGGATGAGTGTGTCACGGTAATATATTAAAAAATCCACCAGCGGCGTCCGTCGTTATGAAGAAAAATGTACCTAATTTTTCAAAAAAAGATATTAGGCAATGTTGTAACTGTAAAGCAATCTCATAATATCATTCGTTGTTATTAAAAAGTAACTAACACCGAATTTCAATAAGATGAGACCATGAAATTAATTTAGAAAATTTATGTCACTGCGTCGAAGAGGATGATTACAACCAAATGTTTAATAGTATCTTACGTACGTACAATGTAGTTTTTAATTCACAAAATAATAGACATTTAAACAAATTTATAGAAATTTATATAGTGAAAGACAACATAGCGAATTACAAAACTTTCAAAATAATCCTTTAATTGACAAAACTGTCATCAACCTGTCAAATCGCGAACTAAATATATCCGAGAAACTAGTATTAACTAAAGGCTTGAATTATGCTTTAACAAAAAAGGCTATTCCTAAATTTGATATAATAACTGCAATTGAACAGGCTGCACAGAAGCGCTACCATTAGATGATGCTAATATGAATGCCGAATTCGTTCTAAAATTGAATTAGAGAAAAAATATAAGACTAGAGGTAATTTAACATCCGATGAAAAACGTTCAATTTCATCTCTAAAAAATGATCATAGCTTTAAAATTTTACCAGCCGATAAAGGCAGTGCCACGGTAATCTTAGCTATATATGATACAAAAATTACGAACTTGATAAATGACGGAAATTATTCCAAATTAAATAAAGATCTTACAAATTCCTTAGAAAACAAAATATATGGAGTCTTATTTAAACACAAAAACGAATTTACAGATATTGACCGAGATGTTAACGCCACATCACAGCAAACCTCCTCATTTCTATGGTTTGCCAAAAATTCATGAACCTGGCATTCCCTTAAGACCAATTGTGAGTTCAATTAATTCTCCATGTAGCAAACTCTCAAAATATTTATTAAAAACCCTAAATCCATTATCGGGTTCCTCCGAGTCGTATATTAAAAATAGCAAACATTTTTTGGAAAAGCTGTCAGAAAATCAGTTTAACAATAATCATCTAATGGTCAGTTTTGACGTAGTAAGCCTATTTACAAATGTTCCTGTAGGTTAAATCATTAATAATAATTAAAAACTAATTGCAACAAGATGGGAATTTGGCGAATAGAATAAAGTTAAGCATTGAAACTATAATGGAATTACTTAAACTTTGCATTAAAACAACATACACTCGATTAAATAATGACTTATATCAACAAGATTTTGGGATGGCCATGGGTTCTTCATTATCTCCAATATTAAGTAACATTTTCATGGAAAATTTTGAGGAAATTAATATTAATAATCTAGCTTATAAACTCATTGTATGGTGAAGATATGTAGATGACATTTTTGCTATATGCCCTTATAGTAAAGAACGTTTAAGGAATTGTTTTAATCAGATTAACGAAAAAGAACCCTCAATTAAATTTACAATAGAAATAGAAAATAATAATGAATCACCTTTCTTAGATATTTTAATTCAAAAATTAGATAACACATAAAAAACCAGTGTGTATAGAAAACAAACACACACAAACAGATACTTAAATTTCAATTTAAATCAACATACTAGTGTTAAGAAAGGTGTTGTTAAGTGCTTGTATGACAGAGCCAAAACTATTTCTTCAAATGATGTAATATTAAGGAAGGAAAAGCAATTTATGTCTTATTAAATAATCAATAGCCTGAGAGTTTTGTTAATAGTCAGTTATTGAACATTGGTAGTAGAGCGAATATACTATCACAACCTGAGGTATTTAGGTCAATGGCAGTAATTCCATATATACATGGTCTATCGGATAAATTACGAAAAATTGGGAATTGGTAAACATTGTTGATGGTTATTCTGGTAAAAGTGTATTTTATTTAAAGAAAATGTTGTGTAGTTTCAGTAAGTCATTAAATAAAGTGTTAGTGGTTATCCCTTGTTGAAACTATTTTGGAACCCACGGATCCTGAAGGTGTTTCAGGGGTGAAAATACGCGAGATAATTGTTTACAGTTTAAAGTGGAAATTAAAAAAAGTACAGTTTCAACTGTGAATAATTCAATTATTTACAGTTTGGACTGGAAATGATTCACTTATTTACAGTTTAAAGTGGGGAAAAAAAAATTACAGTTTGAACTTGAAACAATTCAATTATTTACAGTTTAAACTGTAATTAATTGAATTATTTACAGTTTAAACTGTAAATAATTGAATTATCTACAGATTTTTAAAGTAGGAATTAAAAAAAGTACAGTTTGACCTGGGGATAATTTAATTATTGACAGTTTAAACTGGGAATAATTAAATTATTTACAAATTCAGCTGAAACCAATTGAATTTTTTACAGTTTAAACTGGGAATAATAAGATTTGCAGTTGAAATTGGGAGTAAATAAAAAATTTACACATTTAACAGGAAATAATCAAGTCATTTAAAAATGTATGTGGAAATGAATAAAAAGACATCCGTGACTCTTCTACGCCTTCGTAATTTTCTCAACCCTGTGTACCTTTATCCACAGGAACAGTTTACTAAAGCATGGTTGGTTATATCGTCATATTTTGGTCCAAAGAATATAACCTTGAATTGTTGCCCAACCTATATATATTTTCTATAAATTTCAACTTCACTCCGCTTGTGGTAGGCACAAATTCTCCACAATGTTTCTCTCGCCGAAGCGATGTGAAGTAAAATCCAAGTTACTCCTATGAATAAAGTCATTATTATTTTACGATCTGTTCTATACACGCCTCACGTTTACACCAAATTATTTCTACAAAATATATTTTAATAAAACTCTAAATCGGAAAATTATTAAGATTCCTCGGGAAGAACCCGCACATTTACAGCTCCTTAATCGGATCTCTTGGGACGATAAACGATAATAAAATATTTTTTGACATTTTCACCTAGTTCTCTAATTTATATCGGCGATAAATCATCCAACCAATTTTTACACACCAATAAACTTCCAGTCGCTCCCAAGGGACACATTGTGAGAATGAGGAAACAAATAAATAGAGAAACCAATAGGTTACATTGTATACCAGGGGTAGTAGTTGATAAACAAACCTGTATTTATCGATTTCTCTCTCATACGCGCCACCTGTATTGTCGTGAAGTCAGTACATAGAACGTGCAAATCATATGGGCATTCTTAACACCGAAGGGCGAGATTATAACAAAACAGTTGGTTTGGTATATACTGTGTATTGCAGACTTATAAGCAACATAGAAAGCGAAGCAAAAAGGAATAGGAAATACCTATAAACAACGAAAATTTTATACTTGCACTGAAACCTCCTACACACCAAATGAAAAAAATCTTGTCCTACCCAAAATGCAAGGTTCAGCCTTAATTTTGTAACATTTCAATCTTCTATAAATATTTGCTATATGGTACTATAGGCTATTGACTATGTCAAAAAAAACAGGCGTAAAAGGAACTAATTCGTTTAAGGTATTTTATTATTTCATATGTTCAATTTTACCTGAACAATGATAAATCAAAAGAGCTGTTAAATTTAGGTTTTTGAGAATGGACTGAATTTGTTAACTTTTTTGTATGTGGATATAGGTATAGGCATCGGTTCACAAAAAAGAAAGCTGACATAATTCCCGTCAAAATTGGTGACCAATAAAAGTATTTTTGATAAATATTGGCTGAGATACGGTCGTTCAAAGCTATCTACTTTTTTACGATATTACCACTTTCTACCTTTATACCATTCATTTTTAATTTTTACACGCAAAAATTGTTTTTATTCTATACAAAAATTATTTTCGGTTTATCAATGATATAGGTAATGACAAAAGTATTTACTTAAAATGTTGATGTTCATATGATCTTAGACATAAAAAAATGTAATGTAAGAAATAATAATGCAGGTCCTGAAGATATCGTTTTCGCATCTGAATATATCGTAATTTCTCTGTATGGCATTAAGACCAACAGTTTAAGTAGCTGTCGCTTTCTTACAAGTTTTTCAAAGATTATCAAAGTACACAATATTTTCTCTAGCCCATTTGCCACCAACTTTTGATGCCACTAAACAGCACGGCTTGAGGATCTACGACCAAATTCAACACTGGAACGGAAATATTTTAAATCCTTTTAAGTGGGGTTGAAAAAAATCTAAAAATGGATTCATACCAGTTAGCACAACTAAACCTCCTGCACCGCAGACTTTACTGGAGCAAATAGCTTGTGGGTGCATAAAAGGTTGTCACGGAAACTGTGGCTGCAGAAAATTAGAAATTAGCTGTTCCATGTTCTGCAAAGAATGTATGTGATTGTGAAAACGCTGATGTTCCAGAAGTTGTGGCAGAAGATTTCCAAAACGATGTTGATGAAGATGTTATATTCAATTCGAAAACATTAAATATAATAGATATGTAATTTTCAAGAAAAGTGTGTTTAAAAGAGCTATAAATTAGTACAACATTAAAGTTTTTTTATGTCTAAGATCACATGAATATCAAAATTTTAAACAAATATCTTTAACATTATGTCATTGATAAGCGGAAAAGAATTTTTGTACAGAATAAAAATAATTTTAGGGTATAAAAATTAAAAATGACATGGTATAAAGGTAAAAAGTGGTAATATCGTAAAAAAGTAGGTAACTTTGAACGACTGTATCTCAGCCAATTTTTATCAAAAATAGTTTTATTACTCACCATTTTGACAGGAATTACATCAGTTTTCATTTTTGTGAACCGATAATACCCAAATCCACTGAGAAAAAATCGGTTAAGGTATTTATACAGAACTTCCCTCTTTATTTGTGCATGGCGGTCACTCTAAAAAATCATTAATTACGAAATAACATTTTGAATAATAATCGGGATCTAGTTATCGCTATTATTACAAAGAAGACCTGATAACTTTTGGTCAAAAAAATGTAGAGGATGGTCAACCAACAACAAAAATTCAATACTAAATAAGATGTGCCAAATACCTTTACAAATGTCCACCATGGTTGAATTATTTCTTGGGATGACCACCCTGTACATTTCTCAATAAAACTATAATAAGTGCATATGCCAAATTTTCAAATTTATTTTCTTCTGAAATAGGCTTAGACTGTCATGAAACATGGAAATTTTAAAATTTAGTGGTAAATTTTTTTTCCAAAATGGTGAAACATTTAAAATGTTTTTTTTTTTGAGGTAGGTGTAGAATGCCATGAAACGTGTAAATTTTAAATTTGAACAAGGAAACATTTTTTTCCATCTATCTAGTGGTAAATTTTTTTTCAAAAATGTTGGTAAACAAAATTTTATTTTTTTTTCTGAAATAGGTTTAGAAAGCCATGAAATGCGGAAATTTTAAATTTGAGCAAAAAAAAATTGTTTTCATAATTTACTCCCTTTATACGGTCAACCCTGTATATTTTCCAGTGAAAGGTTAACTATTTCTTCGCTGACAGTAGCGTCAGCTACCTACCAAATTTGACTGTTCTCCGTCAAGTAGTTTTTTAATTAATGCACTAAAAGACAGACAGACAGAGAGAGAGAGAGAGAGAGAGAGACAGGTAGACTGACGGAATTGAAAAACCTACATTTTCGTAATATACATGATCTGAAGCGTGAAAATCCGAAAAAATCTCGGAGGGTGCTTTTTCTCGAATACAATACTTCCATTCGGTATGCGGGGGAAGTAAAAAGTTGTACACAAAATTTTTTTAAAAATTACAAAATTAAAATTTTTCGTTTTTTTTTAATAATAGTATTTTTGATTTATTTTGTTGAAAAAAAAATTTAATAGGAAATTTGATTCTCCACAAAAAATCGTTGTATGTGTATACATTAAAAATGCATAATTTTTGAGTTTTATTGAACAATCTTAAGAGTGGACAAATTCACTCCGTTCTCAAAAATCCAAACGTAAATTGAATAGCACTTTTGGATTTATCATTGTTCGAGTACAATAGGAAACTTGCCTATAATTTAAAAAATCAAAATAATACTAAAGAACATAGCGTAACGTTGTAATAAAACGTGTACTTCACAAAAAAATAAGATTTCTAATTCCACGCGATCAGTATGAAGGAACTTGCCAATATTGTTGACTTTGATGACGGTCTCGGATGATTGGGGGTCGAGCTTTCAGCTCTTAGCCCCAAACATGAACGATCTAAACAGCGATAAAATTGAAGTGGCCCGGAACGAGCTGTGACGTCACACCCTACAATATTCGGTAGTTGTCGCGCCGGGAAGCAACACAATCAAATGTTTACCGATGTTATTAGACTGGGATTTGTTAGTTAGTGACTGTTCTGATATAAATAATAAATATATAATTGTGTTTTATAGTATCGCTTATTGTAGTTGTACAGATATTTTAAAATGACTGATGAAGGTTTTTCAAGGGGCCAATCTGATAATTTGCCGAAAATGGATATGTTTATGGTGGCTTCTTTTATACAAAATACTCTTCGTTTTGTATTTGCGAAGAGTATTTACGGCTAAATGAACTATGAAATCAAGCGGCCGAGTGCTGGGATCTCCATCGTCGCTTGTATATTGTAGGGTGTGACGTCACGACCTGTTTGAAATGCTTCGTTCGCGCGCAAAACGTTAATAATTTGTAACAAATTTATTATTGGGAATTAAGGCGTCATATTTTGCATATCTTATTTTTTAGAACATTTTGATGCAGTAAAGAAAAAGTGTAAGCTCCCTATTGAACATATGAAATAATAAAATATCTTTAACGAATTAAATAAGAATTCAATTAGATAGTCAATAACCTACTATACTATACATATATACAAGTATATCTGGTTGACAACATACGAGTATTCAAATGTTCATAGTGTTTGTCGCAACTAACTTTAGCATCATAAGCTCTTATGTTACTTAATTTCTAATTATATATCATATTGAAAATAAAATCAATACTATTCCATCGCGTACTGTTATTATGGTACCTTATTATTGTCCTTAGATATTAGTATAGAAATATACTTATATAAATAGGTATATTACCTGATATAATACAAAACTTAACCATAGCGGTTATTAAAATGCCATTATATAGAATTCTATTAGGATCGATATCAGCTCCTCAATATACATATATTCCGGGAACTATTTTATTCTCCGCCCCTTTATCTTTCCACCAAACTTTGGGAATAAACTTCAAAATAAACCCGCATAATATTTGCGTAACTTCGCCCAAATGATGCCATAAAAGTACAAAGTAATCATCTTATTCGTAGTTGTAAAATATTAAGACCGATTTTATAGATTTGTTTTCCGAGGCGTGGGTAACAATAAACAATAAAGATATTTATAATGGCGAAAATATAAAATTCAGACTCATTAAGTTTAGTGTGGTTTGATGAGAGTTCTTAAAACACCGAGGTCATTAAATGTCGGCTGGCCGTGAGATGCAAAGAATATTTTGTAGAGTATGCTCACATTAAATAAAGATTAAAAAAGCGTAGAAGAGCTGGTAATAAAGATGAGGGTTGGGAAGATTTTTTCGACGTCTCCAGTTGTTTGTGACTTTTTAACCGACTCTAAAAAATGTAATAAAGAAAGGGGCTCTCAATTCCACTCGTATGTATGTTTTCTATATATGTTCAATGATTTTATAGTGTAAAGTAAGTTTGGAAATGACGGCTCATTATAAATGCAAATCCTATAAAAGTATAGTGTAACGAAATGCACCCCCTAGGTGCTGATGGCATAAATAGCAGGGATGACAGATCACTACATTCATTATTAGCATATCTGCACAACTGGATTCATTCATTTCATAGACACCTGTAATGTGCTACTTATGTGCGCCATCTCTGAGAGATTAGTAGTACGACTTTTCTAGAAGAAGATTTTGCTACACACTGCACGAGAATGTTATGGACCTTGCTAGAATTTTTCAGATGCATTTTGTGGAGTATATAAGGCCATGTATACACGCGGGAAGACAGTTTTTAAATGAATTAGAGTTGAGATAAATTCGAAATGATAAAGTAAATAGTAGAGTGAAAATATCAAGTAAAAAACATTTTTAAAGTTTATTTTAGTTAGTGAACGTGTGCTGTAAATAATAAAGGTATTGTGAAGTTAAGTTTTCAATAAGTTATTCAATAAATAGTGTCTTAGTGTTTATCTCTTATTATAATGTTCGAACCCACCGTTTAAAGGAGGTTTCCAGAGGGTGGAAACTCGTGACAATAGTCATCGTGCTTATTAGTAATTTCTTTCTACTATAGACTAATTACATTGGTAAACTGTGCTTTAGGTTGTTCGAAATACTCTTACTTCGACATTTCTACCTAGTTTCGGGTCTATCTCTGGCGACCTGTCGTTGTCTTTGCTGAGATCTGTCTGTCGATCTCTCTAGTTTAAATTTGCTGATGATAACGTCAGCAAATTTGAATATCATAGTTGGGTTTCGGGGATTTTTTAAGTAGTTTTTAAAAAACTATTAATTATTATTATTATGAAAATAATTATAAACTAAACGATAAACATTTATTACATATGGAATTATTGACAGTAAGATGACAAACGTGAAATAAGTGGATAAATTAATTTAATTAATTAATTAAGTATTTTTCGGTACAATTTTCATAACTATGAAAAGTAAACTACTAGTCTAGGAAATACAGTTCCTTGTACGGTCACCGGTTTAGGTGCCCTACCCCCCAACTCCACTTTCCTTCCCCTTTATATATGTCCCCTAACTCATAGTACCTCCTAAACAGCTTTATTTGTAACCCACGGCTTTATCCACTTTACACATTGTCCAAGCAGGGTTTTATTTCTGTTCTTCCCGGTAGTATCTGAAGCATTACTCACAGAACCGCTTACACCACCTTTTTATATCATTATTTTACTTTCCTAGAAAACTAGCTTAAAATAAGGTACATATAGCTGAAATATGTTTAACAAGTTGAATAAATGGTCCCCTGCCATATCATCGGCCTTCATTTTATATTGTCTTATGCATCATGTATAATAGCCCAGTCGTCAGGGGTTCTAAGGCGTGAGTTTTGTTGATATAGAATACGATAAAAAGAAGTTTACAGCCGTAAGGTACCGGCAACCCCTAAAAAAATTGAAAATATTGACCGAAATTCGGTGTTTGGCCAATAACTCGAAAAGTAAAAGAAATATATCAAAAAACTAATAGTACTAGGTCATAGAGGGGAAAATTTCACATCAAAAACGTATCTGAAATTATTTCGTATGATAAAAAATGTAGGCTCCAGAATTTTTTGTTTAGCGCACGAAAATGGGGACACATAAATACGACTCGCGAAACGTGCGCGGTCTCGGACCCGCTACACTAAATTTGTCGTAACTTTTGAACAAATTAATGAAATTGAGCTCAACAAAACTTAAATGAAAGAAGAAACATGTGGCTATTGGATTATCATATTTTTAAATATAGAAATGAATGTATGTATGAATAGTAAAGTGTATACGAGCACAATTGAAATCGTATAAAAACTAAAAGCCGGCAAGAACAGGCCGCAGCTCTTTATTGTACATGGGCGGAGGTAAATAGAAATAATTTTTATTATCTTTTGTTTATTAGATAGGTCATTTTTGTTTATTTATCCAATAACATGTTTTTGAAGTATTATATCAGTTTTAGATATAAAGTCTAAATATTTAAATTTATTGGGTTTAGTTTGAAAGTTATCCCATACTATATTGAAATATGTTATTGCCCAGCAAGGACCAACGAGAAGGTATGAACATATCCTAGCCGGGATGAGGGGATGGGACAGGTTAGATTGTCGGGGGGCAAGGATGTTATATAGTAAAAATAAAATTTAAGTTTCTTCTAAAATAAAAATGTAAGTTTCTTAACCAAAGCAAAGAATTAGTACAACAAAAATAAATATTTGTATAGATAAAACATAAATAAAAACAAAATAAAAATATGTCTAGAATAAAGTAACTTAAATTAAAATTTCTGGTCAACTAAATAAAATGTATTCCAAGAAATGTAACAATAAAAAAGTAAACTTCATACCTAATATAACAGGTAAATATTTTGTTCTGAAAATATATATTAAAAAAGTTAAATGCTAAAAGTTGATGCGCCCGAATCTTCACTTTCTGAAGAGGAATCATTATCCGGTTGAATTATAATCGGCGCAATGGGGGGTAGTGTTGGATATTGATTTTCTTCTTTAATTACATGCTTAACGTAATTTTTCCATAAATCAGTATTGTCGAGGTAATTTATTACTTCTCGCATATGATCAACTACTACCGCGCTTAACATTGGAAAGTCATTACATTTTCACAAACGATCTTTTAAAGTTGCTCAAACCATCTCGATAGGATTAAATATGCAATAGTACGGAGGTAACCGCAAAAGTGTATGACCGTGTATATTGAATAAGTTATCAATAACATATTCCCTTTCGAAATTCTGTTCTTTTATTCTTTTCAGTAATTCGCGCTTTATTGGAACTTTTACTGGAATTTCCATATTGTTTTCTCATGAATTTTAAATTGTCTTCCTTATACTGGTGTTTGGTATTTTATTTGATACTCGCGAGTGATAAGAAGCATTATCTAATGCAATTACCGAATTAGGCGGAATATTTGGTAAAAGCTGTTCTGAAAACCATTTTTCGCACTGCACTGGAGAAATGTTATAAAGAATTAGGTGATATATTGAGTCCAGGTTGACTAATAACTGATATAACTCATACACCGACCTACCAGTCGAACTGAGGAATACCCGGGTCCCAGCCAATCGTCGCCATCCGTCCTCAAACCCAGGCCAATGACAGCACATCTCACAAGGCCACGTTGACTGCTGAGAAACGATTTACAAGTTTTTTTTATGCTAGTCGGTCTGTCCGTTTTATTGTCTTTAAACCAGTGGTGCCATAGATGGTTCACTCAGGCTGATTACATTGCCAGTCTCGGACTCGTCTGCACAGTTTCAACTACTATTCGATTCTCGATACCATTGTTAAATACATAGTACAAAATATCAAGTTAAGTGCGCACGGTCCTGTGCTTTAACACTGACCAGTTTCAATCGACTTCTTAAACACTATACTTGATTGAAGTCGTAACATAAAGACATTTCCGATGAAATCGGTAAAAGTTTTACCATTTCTACAAATTTTAAGGTAAAGATCTGAAACCTTCACATATTACTCTTGAAGTAATGTATAAAGAGCTGCGATGAGTGAAAGAAATCTCAAAAATTTATTTTTAAAGATGAACACTTCCAAAATTTCAAAATCTTGAGAAAATGATAAAATTTGATATGTATAACTAACTTTAACCACCTATTATTCTGATTTAAATCACATTATTAGATTACTGTAGGTGCGATTTTTAAAGCTTGAAATGTGTACTTTAAGATATTTTATGTGGATTTACCTTAAAAATTGAATTAAGTTTCTTTATTTTACGAAAATGAAAGAAGAAATGTTCCTTTCTCCAAAATTCGTCAAACTAGGGATAAAGTAAACGTTAATAACTATTATTAAAAAAAATTATTTGGTATACCTATCTTGAAAATTGTAGAAATGGTAGAGCTTTTACCGATTTCATCGGAAATCTCTTTATGTTCCGACTTCATATATGTACTATTCCTACATACGTTCATTTTTATATTTGAAAATATGATAATCCAATAGCCACATATTTCCCATTTCATTTAAGCTTCGTTGAGTTCAATATCATTAATTAGGTCAAAAGTTACAAGAAATTTAGTGTAGCGCGTCCGAGACAGCGCACGTTTCGCGAGCCGAATTTATGTATCGCCACGTTCCATTCTCGTACGTTAAACAAAAAATGAGCTGGAGCCTACATTTTTGATCGTACAAAAAAACTTCATATACGCGTCTGATGTGAAATTCCCCCCTCTATCAGCTAGCGCTATTTGTGTTTTGATATATATTTTTTATTTTTCGAGTTATTGCCAAATAACCGAATTTCGGCGAAAATTTTCGATTTTTTTAGGGGTCGCTGGCACCTTACAGCTGTAATTTTTTTTTGTCATATTCTACACCAACAAAAATACTTATTCTGAAAAATTCAGCCATATAACATTTAGTGACCGGTTCTTATCAATTTCTGTCTCTGACAACTGGGCTATAAATACATAAGATGAATAATTTATCGTCAAATGAAACACCTTAGTATAAAATAACTTGAATTGTAAATAGTTAAACAAAATTAAATCATCTGAACGTTAAAGGTTTAGGTGCTGGCACTCGATAAGCGAAGTTAAGCAACATCGGTCGGGTTCAGCACTTGGATGGGTGACCCAAATTCTGGTCGGGAACGTCATGTACGTCTATGTCATGAACTGTAAAATCCTTGACTGAACTGAGACGGCTTGGCGAGAAATAGAAACAAAGGATTAATAACTTTTCCAGGGAGCTCCTTATCAACAGACTCGATGTCTAGTAAGGACCATAAGGAGCCCTAAGATACAAAAAAAGGAGTACTGCAATAGACTTATGGAGGTCATAGTAGGCAAGGCCAATCATCAGCTCCTCGCAGCTGAAATCTAAGAAAAAAATCTAGTCTAGAAAATGGTGTGCAAATTCAACTATGAAAGGTTAACGTCTGCCAGTCGATAATAATCGAGGGAGACCATATAAATACCAAACTTTTTTCTTTCTAGAAATTTTTTATAGCGAGGGGGGGACGCTTTTTTTTATAATCAAATGGTAACCAATGTCTGGCTATCAATTAAATTAAGTTTGACAAAAACGTCTGCCAACCAAGGTTAGGGTTTTTAATGCCTTGTGAACCTTAATATTGATAGTCGTAAGGGGCTATGTGGATACTAGTATTACACTGAGAATTGTCAAATAAGAAATAGATAAGATCTAGAATTTTTATAATTTCTAACATAACCAGAATGGTGGTTATCGATAGAACGCAAATATTGGAAATTCATGTAGTAGTAGTTATGCTATGGGGATTCGGGACCAAAATCCCATGTTATTTCTTATGGAGGTTCATTTTAGTCATTTTTGTCTGATTTTACAACCCCCCCCCTCCACCACTTTCGAGGTGTCTGAGCACATGATCGAGGAGTACAGCTTTTAAACAGGGTCTGTATACAGATCCTGTTTAAAATCGTACAGACCTGTATACAGACCCTGTTTAAAAGCTGTACTCCTCGATCATGTGCCCAGACACCTCGACCAATAATATCTCCTCGACCAGTAGGACCTTCCCCGAAGGCGGAGCTTAAAAAGTGGTGGGGGGTAAAATCAGAAAAAAATGACTAAAATGAACCTCCATAAGAAATAACATGGGATTTTGGTCCCGAATCCCCATAGCATAACTACTTATAGTGTTCTATTTTTCAAAGATTTCTTTTTCTACTGCTTGCGAAATTTTATAAAGAATGTGTTTTATTACAAATTATATGCAAACAAAAAATAATTCACTTTAAAATTGTTTAGTTTTCTTTCTCAAAGCGCCTTTTTGGAAAATCTTGTCTGCTGTGTATGTTAAATACACATCTCTACAAATATGTTTGTTATATTCAATATCCATAGATAGTCAACAGTTTTATTTTACACAATGTTAAGTATGTGTATTCCGATATCCTCTGGTCCTCGTAAATATACCACTGTGACCTAGTAACGTAGATTTAGAAATAATTAATACTAACATTTGTCAATACTTGATCAAAATCACCCAGCGAACAGTAAATTATAACCTCATAGTAGGTAGTTATGGAAACGTTAAAATAATAAAGTGGAGTTCGCGATATAATATAAAATTTTAGCTATTGTGCCGGGTATGTAGCGATTTATCTGGATTCGAAATTGTACTTAAAATGTTATTTCATCTATAAAGAGGATCGTGCTTAGCGTGCTATTCGTCGGTGATATCCAAGGCAGGCTGGAGCATACAGATAGTTGGTTGACTGTCCTTCAAAGTTACTCAAGCTTACACATCTTTTTTATATTTAATTTTCCATTTTACAGAGATCAGTTGAAATCTTCATTTTAACATCGTTTTATCGAATTATAAATCTACGAATTATACTCGTTGGGTATCAGCACCCGAATCCAACGACAATTCCTCGGAGCAAGGCTCCATGTCAGTTGACTTGCTAGGTGTGAAAATGAAAACAAAACTCAAGCAAATGTGTACAAAATACATTAAATTATAGATACAAAATGAGCAACTACTGCAAGCGGTTGGAACCTCCCTACCAAATATTTAAGAACGTTCCTTGATTTGGTTAATAATAGGGCTTGTTACCGCTGGCCTGTGCCTCGCAGGCCTCTGTTCCTAGGGTGCTAGAATCTATACTTAACGACCCGCCACATGTGGGACTTGGAACTTGCATACCCCGCCAGAATTAGATTTTCAACAATAATTTAAAAACTACAAAAGCGTTTGTCATTTTATATTTAGAGACCATTCTGAAGCCATAATTTCTTAAAATTAAATTTGAGTTGTAGTTTGACCTTTAAATTTAGCAGTTCTTATGTTATTATTCTTAAATAAAATGTGGTATCGAACATACTATTACGCTCTTTAAAGCCCAATATAAAAAGTTTAAAAATATATAGCGTCATTATGTACATTTTTCTCGCATTGGTATCGTAAATGCTTTGAGCTTTTATCTGAAACTTAATTAAAATAGTTTGATACGGCACCATATTGAAAATATATTTTACTGTCGACATCGTTTAAAAAGTTTCTTATACCATCATGAGCAAATAAATCTAAACAGTATAGTCATGCAGATACTTGCAAAACTAGATTAACCTTTAACGCATTGCATTGCTTGTTAAAATTATCAACCTCAAAGCTCTAACAGTGATATCAACCACGGTGTACCGTAGCCTACGTGGATGAAATATCGTAATATTCAAAACAACCGGCTGTCGCAGGATTTAAGTATTTTTTAGCGATAAATGAACGGAAAATAGTGAAGTGTGACATCGCTGAAATAAGAATAACTTCCAGCAAAATCTTTTCGCTAGTTTTGGTGCTATCGTGTCCGCATACATATATACATACATACAGACATTATTTTTATACAAATTTTTCGTGTTCCTGAGAACTCAATCAATATCTGATCTTATCTCATTTTTTTTTTGTACCAATTGCAGTAATATCTTTTTTTCTTTTTAATTAGTGTGGAGGTTAAAAATTTGTTACAACGATACATATTTTGAAAGCTGCACATTGCACATATTTAGTATAAGAAAATAAACACAGTTTGCATTACTCTTTAATGAACTGGGGTTAATTTGGGTGTTACCATAAAGAAATTTGAGACATTGCATATTTTTAAAACGTAATATTTTTTGGCCGCCCCGTCTAATTATTTTTCTTTCTGTTTATATTTACTTAATTCTCTGTCATTCTAGTCAAAGAAATGTTTTTGCAATTTGGCTTAATTAAGGTTTGTTTGATAACTACTATTAGTTTTTGAAAAGTCTGTATCTGTCAAAAATTAAAACACCATCTAAATCGTAAATGTTTGACAAATGGCGTTAAAATTTACCATAGAATCTAAAATGGAAATATATTGCAACTCTAGCAAAAACCGTTCCTGGATACAGTTGAAAGCACGGATATTGTCGTTCACATCATCATTTTTTAATTTCCGAATCATATCTACTCATGGTCACACGGAATAGTACGCATGGGCCTACCACTCGAAATGAGTTTTCTGTAAAATAATAGTTATTACTTCATACAATTTTAATATTATAATATAATATTCTCGCCAAGCGACAACACTACATCAGCGGTCGGATAGACTAACTACAAAAACTACGAAATTTGCTATAAATTGTATCCTTCACATCCATCTTCCTTGTCTCCACCAACTCCTTAGTTTTATTTTTCTTTCTGGTTCTATATTTTGCCACAGTAGAATTTGGGGCGTCCCGCTCCTCACTAGCTTCCTTACAAATTTGTTACACCGTCCGCATACAAATACCCAATGCATTAGAAGTACGCTAAAATATAATTTACTTTATAAACATCTGCCACATTTAATTTTACAATTCACCGCATGGACTGCTTACAAAGGTAAAAGGGGATCTCTTTTGCAATTTCCTGATTGAAGTTCTTAACTAATTTCACCACCATGTCTCTGGCTACTGCATTCAGTCCTTTGTCGGACATTTTGAGATTAGTTTCTTTGCAAACAGTGAAACTCACAAACTATTTACACAACAATTTACATAATTACAAGAAACTTAAAGCACAACAGTAAAAGGCATTAAGCTTATATAAATAATGAGAGGAAATAAAAAAAATCATTAAATTTGACAAATGCGTCTACTGCACGCTACTGAACTGATAGAATGTTGAACGTTGGTTGCGACTACAACAATGGGTTGTATTATTCATCTCTAAAACGCATCGTTACGCTTGGAACTTCAGTCGTATCCCATCAGATGCGACTTTTTGTTATTTACATTGTCACGACCTAGTATTTAAGCTGATAGAAAAATATTCTGTCTTTGATAAGCACATAAATTGATGACGTGAACGACAAGATTCGTGATTCCCACTATATGTGGATTATTTGTTACACAAAATGCGCGACGTCCACAGATATCTCCGGTATCACAATGTCGCCCAAAGCCATGCTAGCGATACCCGATACCCATGGATAAAGTCATTATAACTCAATAATTGTTAATAAATTAAACACTGCTTTTAGATGAATCAATCAATATATTATAAATACTCTACATATGTTTCGGCTTATTAGGCCTTTATCAAGAGTATTACATAGTGAATACTAAAGTTTCTGACGTGCTTATTTAATTTCACTATGTAATACTCTTGATAAAGGCCTAACAAGCTGAAACATATGTAGAGTATTTATAATATATTGATTGATTCATCTAAAAGCAGTGTTTAATTTATTAACAATTATTTTCAAGATGTTTCACAAGGTACCTACCACAAGTTCAGTTCAGTGTATCATTATAACTCGCTTGGCACACGAGAGGATTTACTTTAGTTATTTTAAAATAAAACATAGTGGTAGAAAACAAGGTACAAATTTATTAGGCGAGTCTGCCTAGTGTAAAAAAGAGGTGATTTTAGAAATTTTGTATACCATTTGAGTTAGCAACGGATTCTTATTGGAAAAATTCCGCTGAACAAGATTTTCTTACGAAACATCTTCCTAAACCGTGAGCTTCATGGACGAATAATTGTTTAAACAATTTTTTTTTCGTGTTTATTTAATAAAATGAAAACAGTTCGACGTATCCCAAAAAAATCTTGATTCAATCGAATTTTCAATACGCGTCGTTTGGCGCCAGGCACAACTCATTTTGTCAACCCGTTCATTTGTTATAGCAAGTATAAATTTCTTAATTAAAAAATTGATTACTTCGAAACTGATGAGGTCAGGATATCGTTTTCTTCGAAATACATGCATTTATACCAAAAAATATACCATATTTTTTTTGCCCGATATCTTCAACACTTTTTGATTGTTTGAACAATTGGCATAATTTGTTAATTAGCAAATAACTTTTTTTTCGTAAGTTTGATCGACTTCAAACCAACTTTAAACGATAAACATTGATGTCGGTCATGACCCCCGTAGAAGTCTGCACGAATGCAACTTTTGGCTTTTGTTTATTTAAAGTTTAAATTAATTTTGCAAATCAACAAATGGAATATCTCGGCTCTGAGTAACCATATCGAAATGAGGTTTTGTGCATATGAAAGTGCTTGGAAGAAGGAAAATTTTGAGACCAGAAAGAACTTGATCGGATAACCGGAACCGGAAGTAAAAGTGATATTGCGTGAGAGGCTCTAATTGGTTTATTAACAACTTTTTGAACACCAGGTTCGGTGCAAATGAAAGCTAATAAGTTTTTCCACCAACTACACAAATTTCTAGAAAAAATATTCAGTCCCTGAAGAGTTATACGCGTTTTTTACCCTTAGAAAAAATATCTCCCGCAACGTGAAAATAGTAAGATTTGACGTGCAATGGGGTGGCGGGTTCGATCTTCGGTGTGGGCAATTTTTATAGTCAAATTTGCTTTTTTTCATGTAACCAAGTATTCTTTATGATAACAAATGTTTTTGCTTTCTGAGAAATTTTTAAAAGCGTTGTAAATAATTTTTTTTATACAATTTTCATTAAATAAATGTCTATCTTGCAATAAACATATGATTGTTCTTATGCATCGAGGGTTTGTCGGTAATACCTGGGGGTAACCTTAGATAAACGACTGTCTTTCGCTCCTCATGTGACATAGACAATAAACAGGATATACGCAACCCTAAATAAGATGTACCCTCTTGTAAACCGGCGGAGTAAGCTGTCCATTGACAATAAGCTGACTTTATACAAAGTCATGTTTAGGCCCATAATGACATACGCATGCCCAGCTTGGAATAATATCTCCGCCAGTCAATGCAAGAGGTTGCAAATTACACAGAATAAATTAATACGACTTTCGACAAACGCTGATAGATACACGCTGATAACTGAACTTCACAGAGCCACGAATATCCCTATGATACGAGAAAACATAGATGAAACCTCACAAGAATTTTTCACCAACAAAATCCAGTTATCGGCACTGACAACAGACATTACCAACATACGAGCAGACCAAAACCCAAGACATAGACACACATTAATACATCAAAGACTACCAATCTACCATGCAAGATGGTGACCATAACCAAACGCCACACATGACAAAAACCCTGCAAATCAAAAAACCCCCAAACATCCTACCCATAAACCTACCATCCCCCCTACCCGTCGATATTATATAAAACCGACCCTCTCCCCTCCCCCAATCACTCACTGCCCATAAACCCAAATGTTTTATCTTATGACAAAATATTAAACAGGTTTTTCGCAATGCTTTTCCTGTATGCATTATGTATTTTCGTTCTGCCCCGTAATGCGCCCGAACTATCTATGAAATATTGGGCTGAGGTAAAAAAGTAATGATAACGAATATAAAAGTTTTTACTGAGATATTCTATAAAAGCTTATAATTGCAATAAATTCAAGGTCACTCAATACGCCAGCCATACCATCGGCCCTCATCGATTATGTTTTTATATCATATAAATTATAATTGATGAAAAGTATATAAATTTTATATTTATATGTACTCACTAATTTTAATGAGATACCTTAGATTTAAGTTAGATTTATACAAGAATAGGCAATAAAATATTAAAATGGAAAATGGAGGGTTTGTCGGTAGTTTTTGTTTTTTTACTACTTTTTGTGAAAGAGAAGGCTTGTTTTACTTTATTTGAGGGGGGTACCTGTCGAAAAAAGATCAAAAATAAAAAGGAAATAAATTTATTTTTCACTTTTTTCTTATAGTGAAAAAAAGTTCACGTCTCATGAAAAACACACACACTTTGTTATTTGTAAATGGGAAATAATCAAAAGATTTAACTATTTTAGTGGCATTATTATTTTATTTTTGGTCTTTTTTCGACAGGCACCCCCCTCACACCGAGGATCGAACCCGCCACCCCATCGCGCGTCAAATCTTACTATTTTCACGTTGCGGGAGAGACTTTTTTAAGGGTCGAAAACGCGTATAACTCTTCAGAGGTTGAATATTTTTGTAGAACTTTTTGTGGTTGATGGAAAAACTTGTTAGTTTCCATTTGCACAAAATCTTATGTCCAAAAAGTTATTAATTAACAAATTAGAGCCTCTCACGCAATATCACTTTTATTTCCGGTTCCGGTTATCCGATCAAGTTCTTTCTGTCCTCAAAGTTTTCCTTTTTCCAAGCACTTTCATATGCAAAAAACCTATTTGGGTACGCTTACCCAGAGCCGAGATATTCCATTTGTTAATTTGCGAAATTAATTTAAACTTTAAATAAACAAAAGCAAATATTGTCTGTAATTGTTTATTTGTGGCATATTCAGATTTTCTTACTTTTCATTGGGTATTTTGCCACTGCAGAGGTTTTTTTCATTAAAATTTTTGAATATTTTTCAGTGGCAAAATACCCAATAAAAAAGTAAGAAAAACAAAAGCAAAAAGTGAAGACATCTATGGGGGTTATGCCCGACGTCAATATTTATCGTTTGATGTCGATCAAACTGTCTAAAAAAAAATTATTTGCTAATTAACAAATTAGGCCAATTGTTTAAACAATCAAAAAGTATTGAATATATCGGGCTAAAAAAATATGGTATGTTCTTTGGTACAAAAGGCATATTTTTTGAGAGAAACAATATCCTGACCTCAATATTTTCGGAGTAATCAATTTGTTAATTTTGAAATTTATTCTGGGTATAGCAAATAATCGGTTTGACAAAATGAGTCGTGCCTGGCGGCATACGACGCGTATTGAAAATATCTTTCGATTGAATAAAGACTTTTTGGGATCCGTCAAACCGTTTTTATTCTATTAAATAAAAATTTTAAAAAAAATGTTTAAACAATTATTTGTCCATGCAGCCCGCGGTTTAGGAAAATTTCTCATCAGAAAATCTTGTGCGGCGGAATTATTCCCATAAAAATCCGTGGCCAGACAGATTTCCTTATATTAATACTGACCAATTATAAACCAAAAATTTACATTTATATGTTATCCCTCTGAGGAGTCACTCCCCAGGAGGGGAGTTGGGTCATGCAGCACCTGCAGTGACTTGCCTCCGCAAAACTTAAAACCCTACTCCCCAGCTAAGGAAGTAATAAAGTTGGTTGCTTTTCCCATCTTATCGAATAATACACATTCACCGTCATCATTCTGGCCTGTCGTTGCAGTAAGCCACAACTCCGAATCGAAGTGCACGCTTTTCATGAGCCAAATCACGTTTGAAGCGTAATTTTTTTCTTTGTGAGAACTGCGCCCGGGACGTGTCGCACATGCATTTGAATCTCTAAGACCGGATTTAGGAGTTTCGGCAGTACAGGCAGGGGCCACTGGAGTGTGTATCGATAATTACGATTTCATGATATGCAAATTTCTTCGTCTGGGGTGTTGATTGTTGACCTACAAATTCGTATTCACGCTAAATAATAAGGTACCTATATTGTGACGGTATACTAAGCCAGTCATTACAGCAAAAGAGGTAAAGAAAATTGCGAAAATGTTTATAGTCTTTGAGACACTATTGGAGGAGGTTAAGAAATAATTAATCCAGTTTTGCAGCCTTGTCCACCTCCCAGGACATTGTTATATTATGAAAAAGTAAATTTGCAATAATAGTCCTATGATTATAAAGATTTCCATAACAAAAAATGTTATCTGAGATTTTTCCTTCAGTAACAGTTAGTGGAGGGATTATACATCACAAAACCACAAAAATCAGTTCTGGCCCATAAAGAATAACTGACTTTAATATAAGTTATAAATGCATTATCTTTTAGTTCAAGGTAGTACTTCAATGCAGAAAAAGTTAGGAATAAAAATATTCACATTTACAAATTTACCAGCATGTTGAAATTGACCAAATTTTGGCCAATTTATTATCTTGAAAATTTAGCTCAAATTTTTTTTTTATTTATGTATCATATAACTATTGTTTCTAATCATTTAATAGTTTAAAAAAATTGCATAAAAGAATATCATCAAAAAATTGAATATGCAGCCTTTTTTGGATTTTGTTTGCCTAACTTCAACATGCTGGTAAATTTGTAAATGTGAATATTTTTATTCCTAACCTTTTCTGCATTGAAGTACTACCTTGAAGTACTACTTTGAACTGAAAGATGCATTTATAACTTATATTTAAGCCAGTTATTTTTTATGGGCCTATGAATAGCTAAATGTCTAAAAAATCAAGAGATGACGATATATTATATTGTTATTTTTATACACTAATAAATATCAATAGCCATCAAAAATGGCAACACAAGAGAGTATTTTATATCGCCTTTAAAACCCATTTTGAACTTTCTTCCTTGCTTGTTTGGTTTTAGAGCAATTCCAATTTTCCTATTGCCCAGCGCGCAAAAAATTTCAAATAAACGAAACTTCGCGTGCATTAAAAATACAAATTTTGCAATTTTTGTCAATGTTGATTTTCTCGAAAACCATAGCATACACAAAAAAATTAGAAGAGGACTTTTTGTTAGGGAGTTAGTCAAGCTTTCTTTTTTATGATGAGCAATTTTTTTGTATCTTCAACGGTTAACGAGTTATCAGTAAAATAAGGCTTTTTTTCACCAAGGGGGTGGTGTTTTGGGGGGGGGGGGGATTGCGCGTCACCCCCAGAACTGGTTTTGTGTGGTTGTGTGGTTTTGTAATACTTAATCCTCCCACTAACAGTTAATGAAGGAAAATCTCAGATAACATTTTCTGCGAACTTCTGGTGTACTCTTTACTTTACCAACTGGACTATAACTTCTTGAAAAAAAATTCGAAGTTTATGCAAACCTTGTTATATTATAATACATACGTGCATCAATTTTAAAGTCAATATCTTGAACCGTTTAAGAGAAAACGTACGTACAAAATAAGTTACAGACCGACAGTCACACAGACATTTTTTCCGCTTAAATTAAAATCTATTCTAAACTTATTTCAACAAAAGAAAAATGAGAATTTATCATATTAAAGTTAATTAACAACTATTTGCAATGTTCTGGTCATCGTAGCAGGATGCAAACTTGATAGAAGATGTCTAATAATTATTAAAATCTTCTTCAAGGTTTGCATAAATTTAGGAATTTTTTCCAAAAATTTATTGCAAATTTACTTTTTTTGTTAATAATTTAACAATGTTACGGAGGGCGAAAAGTGGTGCAAAACCTAATTCATTGTTTTTTTACCTTCTCCAATATTGTTTCAAAAATTGAAATTGAAAACTATTTTTTTTTCTAACCTTTCGCTGTAAAAGTCCGTGCTGACTGACTCGGGGCGGGTTTTTCAATGTCCAGTTAAAAGTGCCAGATAAGTAGCTGCTAGTTACGCTTAGCTGGCAGTTATATCTATGGTAATGTTATTCAACAGTAATTTAACTGCCAGCTACGTATGTATGAGTTGAATGAATGAGATTTCTTACCTATGTTGGCACTACTGATTCTACCTGAAGTTTCTTTCAATTGGTTTAATTCAAATTCTGCGCATGTTTTAGTGACAATTTATATAATTTAACCTCAAAATTCATTGCGTTGTTAGCGTGTTGATTGATATTCTATTCTTAATTTTGTGCGTTTGTGTATCAGCAATAATTGCAATAGAGAGCGTTAAAAGGAAAAAAGGTGCTAACTACACTTGAAGTGATTGGAGAAACAGAATTATTCCTGCAACTTCCTTATCATCTCAACGATATGTAAAACAGTTTCTTTACGCAGTTGAAATCTTATTAAAAAATCTTTATCATCATAATTCTCAAAATTATTTTCTCGTTCCCTTATTGTATAGGGTCTCCTTTCATACTTTATAAATTGTATAATATCATCGTCATAATCACTCATATCCAGAATATTATTATTATTATTAATTAATGGCAATAATATATTTAATATAAATCACAAATTAAAAACGAAGATATCAATAAATCACATTGGTTTTTGTGTTTTAGAATTGTCAGAAATTGAACCAAATGCGCATGTGCAAATCCACTAACAGTAGAATAAACCCTCCGGTAAATTTTACCTGCACATTGAAAAACAGTCTATCTGCCCGATAAATTTTATCTGACAGTTAAGCTATTTAACTGGACATTGAAAACCGGCCCTTAGACATGTTGTAATAGTACAGGAAAATTGGCGAAAAAAAGAAGGAAACCTGGACAAAATCAGTAAATATCTGAATTTTTTCACAGACGTTCTTTGAGGTGTCCCAGACCCAAATCGACAAAAATCTCAAAAATCCCAACATGGCTACCCACGATATTGAAGGTCAAAATTTTTTGCAAATATCTCGCGTCCTATGCATCGGATGCCCATGAGGTCAATGTGAAAGTTGTAGAGAATTCAATTATTTACTAATATACGATTCAAATAATTTGACCTCTTATTTTAACCGCGAATATCTCAGAAACGGAGGAGCGGAAAAATTTTTAAAATTATGTGTTCATCATGTGTCTATTCTAAATCATTCACTGAAATTTGAATAATGTACACTGGACAGTTTTGAAATTCTGAAAAGTTATATTGAAAAATGTCCAACTTTTTAGAGAAATTTTGACCAAACCAAATTTAAATCCACAATATGTTGGAAAATATGCCTACCATGCAAATAACATTTTAGGTACCGATAAAGCACAGCATTTTTTGTGCGAGGAAATTTTTCCATGATTTTTTATTCTAAAATTTTGCAGTTATTCTCAAAAACGTGACCTCATGTTTATTTGGTTATTTATCAACGTATTTAAAAAATTATTGATGAAATAGTTAATTATATAAAATTTTCCGAAAAAGAAATTGATATATACAGGGTAAACCATTAATAATAGGCCAAAATATGAGGATATAACCAAAGATGCTTTAGTAAAATGTTGCTGTAGAAAAGATACAGGGTGTCCAAATTCAAATTATTTTTTCGTTTTTTTTTTGCAATAACTCCACAGCCTCTTGACTGATCTTTGCCAAATTTGCTAGAGGAACTTTTTTTCATTCTAAGAAACGATAATTTATGTATTACATTACGTTGGATCATAGAGGACCTGTATCTGATGATGAATTTTTTTCATATTTCTTTGGAGGAAACGTTGTGCTACTTCTGACCAGAAAATCTGATAAGGGCGTCATTTCCACGTATAAAAGGTACATTTGGCAGAACTTGATAACTCCATCCGTTTGCGAGGAAATTACCGTTAAACATTTAAATAATTTTTTGAAAGACAAATTCAAATTTAATGAAACAAAGTGTATTTATTGAAAAGTGTTCTGAGATATTGGTGGTTAAAGTGAGGGGTCAATACATTTGAATCGTATATTAGTTGTCTTTTAATTTTTTCCCAAACCCTCTTTTTCGGGATATTCAAAGTCACACATGGTTTTTCGTGATACCTCGCACCAAAAATCAGACCGCAATAAATGGGTACACTCTCTGAAAAATATACAGAGTGGACTGGCTAAAGAGAATAAATAATGAAAAAAATGTGACAAATTGCAATGAAATATGGTACATAGTTAATACAATTTGCAAGGAAGACACCTATTATACTTCTAATTTAAAATGTACTTGGTGGTCATCCTAAGAAGTAATTAAATACCTTTACCGATTTTTCTCAGGAGTACTTCCATCCTAAGTGAGTAACTATGTAAAATTTGTAAGTTACTGAAATGCCCAATTTCAAATACCGCATATTTTAAATCTCTGTGTATCTCGTATTGTAGACATAGCCATTAAGAATTGGACCTTTGTTGACAACACAATTATCATGTTTATTTGGTCGGATGAAATTCGAATTGATCTTTTGATCGTAAGGCTTATGTAAGCCCAACCAGAATGAGAAATCGAAGGAACTAATTCGATGTCTGAAAGCCGATTGGAATAGTTAATTGATGAAATAAATAATAAAATACAGAAATTGAGTTCAATGAGAGTCTCTAATGCCGTATGTAGGTTGAGGCATCAGTGGCGTAGTTTAAAGAAGGATCGACTGGACATATACGTACGTACGCACCTTCACATCAAAACGATTCACAATTCAAATCAATTTATTCAATAGATTGTTCAATGAATACAATTTAGAAATAATATTTATAAGTTACAAATTATATATACTTAATTGTACAGTTAGTACAGGCAACTAAATGACTAAACATTTGAATGTGCCTAGGAAGTGTATATTGAGTTATTTACATTTAATTTTTTTATTTTTTTTATTTAAGTGTGTATACTGAAAGAGTATAATTCATTAATCTATTAATCTAATTACTATCTAGTTACAATCTATTGTCTAGTTACAATCTAGTTACTACAACTAAAGTAAATAGCAAAGTATATATTGCTATAGTTTGTACGATGAATCTTTGCGTGTGCGTCATAAACAAGAACCGTATGAAGTAATCTGTTGAAGGTCACTGCTTCTCTTCAGCAGTGACGTGCATCAGAAAAATGAGAAATTTGTTTTTACTCTCAGTCATCATCCGACAAATTAGAAGCCATATTTTTTTCGTAAATACTCATGAAATGACAATTAATTTTGTAGAATAATAACAGATGTATTAGTTACCACTAAATATGGTTATAACAATGAAGCTTAAAAATTTATTTTCATCAAAAACGCAAGAACGCCACTGGATCTAAAATGACAGATATTATAACCGTTGACAGCACTTCACTACGACAACTGTTCATATCGACGTCTCTTTTTAATTCCTCTTGAATTTATCGTTCGGCTGTCTTAGCATGCTCGAGCGGTTAGAAGACATACGTAACTAAATATTTGCTCGTCTCAATGCGTTCAGCAACCGCACATATGTCCTACCTAATTTCATACTCGCGCAAACATTCACCGTACAGACTATATATTTTTGTGATAAAATAATTCTGGTTTCTTAAAAAAGTTTTAAAGGAGTCGTACTGATTACTTATAAAGTTTCTACATTTCATGTTAAATGTTTTTAGATTTTTTGGTTGTTTGATTTTAGTAGGTAGAAGGTTGTAAAATTTTGAAGCTAAGTATTGAAAAGATCTCAAACCGATATTCTTATTCATAGTAGGTATTTGAAAGCTCTTGCCTATTTTTCCCCTGGTATCATGCTGTGAGTTATCGTTTTTTTTTAAATTTTCAGTCTTATGTAAATAAGAGCAAGAAGAAAGAATATATAGTGATCGCACATTAAAAATATTCTCCGAGTATAACAAATCTGTGGGGTATAGCCAAGTTTTATTATAGATTACTTTCAGGATGAAATTTTATGTTATATTCAGTTGTCTTAGTGAATTGTTATAAAGACCGCCCTAGGAAGTGATGCCATACCTGATTAAAGACTCTACTAATGCTTTGTAAACCATAGTTAATTATTTCTTTCCTAGGAATTCTCTCATTATATAAAATTTTAAGTTTACGTATGTTTGTTGTCAATTTAAGAATATGTTTATCCCATTTTAGATGCTGGTCAATTATTATGCCTAGGTATTTTGTTTGAGTTGTCTCTTTAAGTTCATCAGTCATGTCATTGAATCTTATGCTTGTAAATTCGGGTCGATTGGCAGAATTTAATGAAAAGGCTATTTAGTGAGTATTATTTAGATTTTTAACGTTAGTTTGAAAGTGTTTAGCCAATTTTGTACCTTGTTTAATCCCTGTGTGACTTTAAATTGAGTTTGGTTCCAGGATACATCTTGAAATAATAATACTGCATCATCCGCGAATGGGATTATGGTGCCATTTATATTTAGTTTAGTTAAAGAATTTATATAAGTGATATATAAAATTGGTCCCAGGACAGTGCCTTGTGGAACTCCTGTAGTAATTTTGCTTGGAGAGATAACGGTTTCTCTAATCCGGACCATTTGACATCTGTCTGAAAGATAGCTTTTAAAGACATTGCTTTAATAACTCTCGAAATCGGCTAGCAATTTGGTTATACCACATCCGAAAATAATAATAAAATACAACATTTTCTTTCTCGAAAACAAGTCGTTTTATTGCCATCAAACAAGACAGATAAAAGTGCCTTGTGTTTAAAGAATTGTTTAAGAAAAATAATGTCACCATTAATGCCAAAAGTGTTTCTTGTGTCAATGTTTCGAGCTTAAAAATATGTGGCTAATTCCACCTCCGGTTCCATAGACAATATTATAATTTTATTCGGAATAGTAGTTTGGAAGTTGTGAGCAAAAAAAAATACTGTATAAGACCATCGTCGTAGGAAAAAAGTTGCAGCCAAAGTCTATTTGAAAATATGACTCAATAGGCCACTGTTTGTTTCTTCCTTTATGTTAAAAGTAGAATAAAAAGATCGGAGAGCTCTGTCCCACCTACCGTGTGCAGAGCCGGATCGAACTTTAACAGAATTATGAATGATGATTCTCGAAAAGTTACGATATATAACAGATATATTGTAAAAAGTGACACATTTTCTGAATATAACTTCTGGTACTCTGTTCCGTGCTGCTGCCGTATTGGCGTTACATTAGCCTGTGCACCACTAAACGAGCTTCTCCTTGAATAAATAGGTGTAGTGGTGGCAAAGGATATCTCACACCTCTAAGGGGTTTTCAACCACCCACAGAATTTCTTGAAATTTCAGTATGTTGTTGAGGCTGTCAAAATCTAGCATTTTATTCAACTGGATCGATCTAGATATACAGGGTGATATAGAAAAGTCGGTTCAAACTATAAATTATCATTTGTGAAATCTTATATAAATTCAATTAACGTCATACTTGCCTATTATTATTTTGTGTACAAAAAATGTGTACGTATTATTATAGACAATGGCGTTTTCTTTGGGGGGGTTGTAGATCACTTTTCCAGTGATCCACCGACAATGATAAAAAGGACCACGTACATTTCTTAGGTAAAAGTGGTTTCGGTCAAATAAGCTGAAATTCGAATATGTTGTACTTCTTGTCGTTGTGAACAAGAGCCTCAATGGGCGACCTTCGGGTTCGATCCCTGGTATCACCAGAATTTTTTTTATATACCATTCCTGTTTAATTACCATCATTTTTAAAACTGCATAAAATATATAAGAACATGATAATATTCCT
Source organism: Stenurella melanura (assembly GCA_963583905.1). Taxonomy (NCBI): domain Eukaryota; kingdom Metazoa; phylum Arthropoda; class Insecta; order Coleoptera; family Cerambycidae; genus Stenurella; species Stenurella melanura. The sequence goes on from OY757312.1 coordinate 135,863,490, forward strand.
TAAATATAGTTAAACGTTTAGGTACGTAGTATTAGGGGCCATACATTAATTATGTTACGCTTTGAGGGGGGGAGGGGGTCCATAAAGTGTGACAGAGTGTGACAAGAGGGGAGGAGGGAGTCAAACTTTTGTGACATCACCTACGCATCCCGTTGTTTTAATTGAATGAAATTAAAAAAATATATAAAGATCAGAAAATGCTACTTTAAAATTTAATGCCGTAAAATATGTGACGTCACAACAGGGAGGAGGGTTTGTCTCGAATGTGACAACCTGTGACATAGGGGGAGGGAGGAGTAGAAAAACCGTAAAATTTGCGTGACGTAAGTAATGGATGGCCCCTACTGATTATCATTATTATTCACAAGTAAAAATTCATTTGCAAAGGCACACACTTGCTCTAAAATTGAAATAACGTAGAATTTTCATTTAGACAAATATAAGATAACCACTGAAAAAAAAGGAACTGTGTGCTTTTGCAAATCTATTTTTTTACTTGTGAATAATAATGATAACCAATAATACTACGTACCTAAATGTTTAGCTATATTTAAGGAATATCATCATGTTCTTTAATTTTTACTTTCTATGGTTGTAAAATTATATATGCAGTTTTAAAAATGATAGTAATTAAACAGGAATGGTACATAAACAAATTCTGGTGATACCAGGGATCGAACCCCGGGCGTTTCACATGCAAAACCATTTCCATTTAAATATTTTATTTCCTATTGTGTATAAAGTTAACTTAAATCTACTATGGTATCTCATTAAATGTAGTGAGGCTATATAAATATAAATTCATATAAAAAACATCCATTATAATTTATCAAATGATAAAAACATAATACGATGTGTGCCGCTGGTATGGCTGGGGAATGAGTCACCGTTGATTTATTTTAATTATAGCTGCTATAAAATATTTCAATGATCATTTTTATATTTATTATCTCTAATTTTTTGCTCGCGCTTTACTTCATGGTTATAGTTCGGGTGTTAGTGGAGCAGAACAAAAATAAATTTGTTTATGCAGGAACATGCAAAACCAACGCTCTGCCACTGAGCCATATCCCCGCTACGATGCAGTTTAAACCAATCTCATAGTAAATACATACCATCATCCATACTATCTTTTTACAGTGTAGCTCAAAAACTGTCCATTTTCGGAGGTCGCGCATTGAGGCTCTTGTTCACAACGACAAGAAGTACAACATGTTTAAAAATGAATTATTATTTGTTTGCTTATAATTGTATTGAAACATTCTTTATAGGATTTTGCAAACAGCAGAAAAAATAACTATCTATAACTAAAAGAAAAACTTTGTGTAGAAATATTAATGAAATCTTTGCATTCTTTCGATAACCTGAATTCTGGTTATGCTAGCAAATTAAAATCCTAAAATGAATTTGCCTAATTTCTTATTTGACAATTCTCATTCTAACACTAGCATCCACACAGTCCCCTACGGCCATGCAGATTAAACTAGTATCCACATAACCCCCTACAATTATGAAGATTCAGTTAAAAATGAGAACAAAGGTCAAATATAATCATTTCACACTTATTCATAGAAATTGTCTTGGTTTTGCATGAAACATCTTTATGAATGGCTTTATGTCTTTCTGATGAGCTCCAGAATAAGGGCGAAAAACGTTTCAAAGGCTAAGCATTTTCAGGAAACCGAATGATAGATTTCATGAAAATGTAATCCATTGGAATGAAAAATTTTTTTTAAGACAAGGTAGATACATAAATTCATTTTAGGCCTTTGTTCTCATTTTTAATCTTCATAATCGTAGGGGGTTATGTGGATACTAGTTTAATCTGCATGGCCGTAGGGGACTGTGTGGATGCTAGTGTTAGAATGAGAATTGTCAAATAAGAAATTAGGCAAATTCATTTTAGGATTTTAATTTGCTAGCATAACCAGAATTCAGGTTATCGAAAGAATGCAAAGATTTCATTAATATTTCTACACAAAGTTTTTCTTTTAGTTATAGATAGTTATTTTTTCTGCTGTTTGCAAAATCCTATAAAGAATGTTTTAAGTACAACATATTCGAATTTCAGCTTATTTGATGGAAATCATTTTTACCTAAGAAATGTGCGTGGTCCTTTATGAAAAATTCCGAACTACCTGTATGATTATATTTTGTTGTCTTAAAAGTAAGCATTTTAAAATAATAGATATGCAGACTAACTTAGTATTTATAACAAGAAACTATCAATTAGTTAGGTTTCGTGCCGGTTGTCCTCCAAAACGTTTCATTTTGACAAAACTATGGTCCAAGATAACAACTTTAGAACAAAATTATTATTATTACGGTATTATTTAAGGCCCTTCAGCCCTATTTGCAGCATCTAATACATAAGTTAATAAACCATATGATGGGTATTTCACTGTTTGCTGGTGTCTCGCATAACCTAACTTCCATATTATACTAGCAACATGAGCACAGACACCAAGAGTTCTTGCACCCACTTTACAGGTACAATAGGTACCATTGATAGCGTTTCCTATTTTACCTTTAGAGTATGTATTCCTCATATTTCGTAATTTTTAGCGATTTTTCCGGTTTTACGTCATAAGATTGGCCTCAAGCTTCAAAACATAAATAATGTTTTTCTGAAGTGAAATACATATTATGTATCTACCTTCTTCTACATATTACAGTTTTTTAGTGTGATGTGCTTAACCCTGGACCGATTGTTTGGTCGCGATGTAGTAAAATATCAGCCTTGAATCTATTTAAAACATTAATAACAGAAAATATAGGAAGATATGTATTTTATGTAGAGATATGTAGGTATTTTACAGAATTGTATGTAAAAAATTCACAGATTTTTAGGTTAAAAATTGCTAAAAATGGCAAAACATGAAAACTTTTTCATAGTATTTACACTCAATTTGGAAACTAAATTGAGTGTAAATACTATAATGGAACTTTTAACTATGTGTATAAAAACAACTTATTTTCAATTAGAAAATGATTTCTATCAGCAGGATTTCGGTATGGCAATGGGTTCTCCATTGTCACCGATTTTAAGCAATATATTTATGGAGGATTTTGAGACTAGGCATGTTCAAAATTGTGCATACAAACCGGTTATCTGGTGGAGATACGTAGATGATATCTTTGCAATCTGGCCTCATGGTATTGAGTTACTAGATAATTTTTTGGATCATTTAAATAATAAAGAACCTTCCATTAAATTCACTTTAGAAAAGGAAACTAGAAATGAATTACCATTTTTAGATGTTTTAATTAAAAGAGTAAATGGTACAATTGAAACAAGTGTTTATAGAAAACCAACACATACCAACAGATATTTAAATTTCAACTCAAATCAGTCGATGCACGTTAAGAGGGGTGTTGTAAAATGTTTGTATGATAGGGCCAAAATCATTTCTTCTAATGATGAGATACTAAACAATGAGAAGCGGTTTATAAAGGAAGTTCTTATTAATAACCAATACCCTGGGGGTTTTGTCGATAAAACCTTCATAAATATTGAAAATAACAATCAGGTACGACAAAAACCTGAAAAACGTTACACAGCGTTAATTCCTTATGTATGCGGATTATCCGAAAAGTTGCGCCGCATCGGTGATAGATTTGATATTAGGACGGTATTTCAAACAAGCAACACTTTAAGGTCTATTCTGACAAAGACGAAACCAACAAACCACGAGCAAAATTCAAAAAACTGCATTTATAGTATTCCGTGTGAGTGCAACAAACAATACGTGGGTGAGTCATCCAGACCTTTTAGTGTAAGATTGGGCGAACATCAAAATTATATCAGAAAAAATGAAATTCAGAGGTCCAAGATCTGCGAACACGCGTGGGAGAACGGACATAGAATAAACTGGGACTCGGCAAAAATTTTAACAAAAGAGGCAGATAGCAAAAAAAGAAAAATAAAAGAATCCGCGATAATATTATTGAATGAGGATAATTGCGTGTCGAATTGTTCCGTAGATGTCTGTACAACTTGGCTGCCAATGTTAAAAGAAGAACTTCACAAACTTAACATTGTATAGAAACTAAAAAACTGTTAACTATATCAACAGTTCTATGTAAATAGTAAGTATCTATGGATATTGAATATAACAAACATTCTTAGAGCTGTGTATTTGTCATACACAGCAAAAAAGATTTTTCAAAAAAAGCCTTGAGAAAGGAAACAGAATAGATTTCCGAAACGTCGGCGAAATATTTAATTTCAAGTTTTTATACTTATTTGTGTTGTTTATTTATCAAAACCAACCTTTAACTGATCCTTTGACGTAAACGTCACGGGCGTAGAGGTTTTTTACCAGTAACATACTGGTTAATTGTGATATATTTTGTAGATTTCCCTAGCACCGCTTAGAAAGAAAACATACATGTGGCAGTGAAATTCCCAAAGAATTGAAGAAGGAAAAAAAAAAGATGAAGTTCAGTTTTCGTCCTATTACGAGCTGACATGAAAATTCACTATTCAGCCATTTTGCTCGATAACGGTTGATTTCACGCCAAATTCATATAGGACCATTTCGAACCGACTCGTCGGGGCGGATAATTTTGGTATATATGTTTTTCCGAACAGACGAAGCTTAGGTTTTGATCCACTACCAGCTCTCCTATGAAAATGTACTTGTTAGTCTATTTTTCTGGATAATGATTGATTTTACGAAAAATTCATACAGAATCATTTCAATCCAACTTGTCGAGACTGATGTAACTGACAAATAACATTTTCTGAATAGATGAAATTCAGTTTTCGACCTATTACGAGTCGTAAATTTGGATTCAACATTATTTTATAGTCATATACAACATATTAAAAAATATATACTGCGCCATTTGATGCCAGGTAGAATGTATCAAGTCACTGGATTATATGGTCTTCCTGAGAATATTTTTTATTTTCCCATGCGTCGACTCATCTTAAAAATTTTGAAAAAATACCAAGAAAAAAGTTGGTTTTTTTTATGTTGTCGGTCTGGAAATCATGCAAACTTTAGATGATCTTATTAATATTACACCTCAAAGAACTCGTAAACAAATTAATCATCTGCATCGGAACATGTTTGAGATTTATAGACAAAATTAGGCGGTGTACGCCTGGGCTACTAGCTTTTAAAGATAAATTTATTTTATTCTAAATTATTGATAAATAAGGGGAATCAAATTTAAATTTAAACCTGAGTAAACCGTTAATGAACTTATTTTTATCAAAGGTGTGCGTTTCGCAAGGCCTTTCCTTTGCCACGGGGAAATATTACGAAACCCAAATACCTCTCCAAATATAATATGGCTCCATTGTACCCAATCCGCCTGAGATCGGTCTAATTAGCCCCCAACTACGTGCAAATTTCATGGATGCACACACCGGCCGCCGAATTTCCCACGTGGATTGAAAGCGGCATCACAGCCATCAGACAGAGCAGCAGGAACACCGAGTAGGAGGCTCGGCTCAAACTGTTTCCCTCGGTGGTGGGTGCCCGTGGTGATTCAACGTCGCGTCGCGGTGCTCTTGGTTGGGGTGCTCTTCCGCCAATGGTTTGTAAAAGACGTTTAACGAACTGTCAAATCATTTGGTACCGTCGTCATTAAAATGCAAATGTTTTATTGCATGTTATGCAAAAATTCGTTTTGAAATTTTTTTCTTAGAAATTTTTATACAAAATTAGAAGTCAAAAATTATGAAACTATGAATTTTTTTTTAATAAAGCAATTAAAACCTTATTTAAATTATTTGCTCTCACACTCCAGTCATCGACAGAGCACAATACATATAGGTATTGTGATATCAGACTGTGATATTAACTAAGTGTTTAGTTAAATAAACACTACCAAGAAGTTTTTTTTAGTATGAATGTGGGGCCAGTCAACTTTTTTATCTTAAATTGGCTAGCACACAAAGCTTACACTTAGTACACTCTAGCACAACCACTTTCAAAGCTTGCACACCTACAGGGGCGGTAATCTATAGGGTGTAAATATTTTCCTCAAATCCCCCCCCCACTTATTTTTTTGTATTGAATTTGGTAACACGCAATGCTTCTACCTACCACGCCTTAGCACAATCATTTCCAAGCTAACGCTCCTACAGGGTCGATAATATACAGGGTAGAAATTTGGTCCGCGCACAGATATATTACATTTTCTATTATTACTCAGATTACCTTATCAAAAATGATCATATTTATAATAGAGAGTTGAAATAGAGAGGTTAATATAGAGGGTTGAAATTTTTTTGTTCGCCCCCCCATGAACCTTTTTTTCTCAAATTTGATAGCACACAATGTTATCACATAGACAACTATACAACTAAATAATTAAATAAATAAATTAAACTTTATTTCATGAATAATTTTTACAATCATTTTAGTAATATAATAACACACCACAATAATAATAATGACATACTTAAAATATAATTATAGTGGTTTTCAAAAAGTTCTCGTGTAGGGAAATTTTTTATTATTGTTTGCCACACTCCCCCCCCTACCCCCCTCCCCCCGCAAATTCGGACGGTGTAGGTGACCTCCCCTGGTCCTGGCTGTTGGACCCTGCCAGCAGAGTCGTTTCTTATGGCGCTCTTCTGCCATGGTCTTCTTTCTTCGCTGGCATGTCGGCTCCCGGGAGCGTCTTTAGTCTGTCGTGAGAGAGAACGGCTGTTACCGAGCTCTCTCTGAGTTTGGAGAGGTTTGGGGGGTTTTGACTAGGCGAAAGCCCAGGGTGCCAATTGGCATCGTGTGCTCCGATTTCGTCGGAAGGAAGTGTGAACTGTGTAGCTCAAGGATTGTGTGATGTTTTTGATCATTGTTTCTTTGCAGCGTGGCTTCAAGGTCGGGCTGAAATAGAAAAACGGTTAAGTTATACTTACCCGTTATCCAGGATCTGAAGCTTTGGCCTCGGAGCGTCGTTGGGGTCTTAGTTAGTCACCTATCTGACCAACGAATTCTCATGCTCTGCCGCACGGGCGTATAGATTCTTCGCTCTGTCCCGGACGATTTCAGTTACCAGGGTATATTCCAGGTCTCTGAATATGTCGGCGTTTCCGACAAACCATGGTGCATCAACGGCGCACCTAAGTGCGACGTTTTCCACAGCTTGTATCTTCTTCAGGTGGGTGGCTGCTTGGTATCCCCAGGCAACGGCGGCGTAAGTCAGAATAGATGCAATGAGGGTCCTGATAAGCGTGAGCTTGTTCCTCAGGTGGAATTGGCTCTGTCTACCTATCGTAGGATAAAGTAGAGTCCTCCTCGTCCTCATTTCATATGTGCAATCATTATTTTGAAGCAGCTTAAGAGATTTCTAAGAAGTCTTTTACAAACTGTAGAATATTAAATAGCGATAATGCCATATTAGGCTCATCAAACTATATCTAGTGCAGGCTGAACAAAAGTCGCAAAAAAGCTTTTTCTGTTTGAGTGCTTGTAAAACTAGTAGTTAGGTATTTCCAGAGTAGCTGACACCTAACCTGATGTCAAATGTTAAAAACCTAAAATGGCGAATCCGATAGGGCGTAATTGCAATACTTTTGCAGATTTACATGAAACTTGGTATATGGCTAATAATGAGTCTGATGTTAAATACTAAAAATTCCAGACGATGTATATTTTCCCTTGCTTTAGAAACTATAAGAAATCCCTGAAATTCGTAAAAAAATTAAGCCTCCTCTAAAAAGACAATCACTAAATATTATGAAAAGAAAGGACCCCGCACTGATCTTATGGGAATTGGATTTGGGCCCAATTTGCTCATATTGCAGGATTTTGTAGATCTTGATATCCTGATCAAAACTTCATGGGCACAAGGTCCAAATATCGGGGGTGCAAAGAGGGTCCTCATTTCTTATGGGAAGTGGCCCCGGTGAAATTCGCTGGAATCGATATATGTTATTCCTCTCGACCTCCTGATCAAAAGTTCTCATGGGCACAAGGTCGAAAAATGCACAGTTTCTCAGATATACGGGGTGCAAAGTCGACTTTGCTGTTGATATTTTTTATACTGTAAATATATAGATATAATTTATATAAATAAATGCATGTAACCTTGAGAATTTTATTATTTTTAAAAGTATTACAAGAATACCGGTACCCCAACTTAAAATTTATTTTCAATACTCTTTTTTTGAGACCAAATAACCTCTGCAGATCTATACCTTGACCCCATGCAATAATATTATAAGATAATATTCAATAGAATAAAGCATAATACACATCCATCAAAGAGCTTCGATCTAAACAATTTATCAGCATTGAAATTGCAAAGGAGAATTGACTTAATTTAGTACAAAGTTGATCAATATGTTGAGACCAACATAGATGTTCGTCCAGAATTATTCCTAGAGAATTTGTATTTTTTTCTAAGCTTAACTGTTTACCATTTAAAAGAAGATAACACTGTTGTAAACATTTTTTCCCGTGTTTTGAATAAGACACAGACGGTTTTCTCATAATTAATGATCAACCTGTTTTTGTGTAGCACCGTGTATTGAATTTATCAAGTGTCAAATTAGTTACCATTTCTACTTCTTCGAGAGTCCTGGCTGAAATTATTATAGATGATCGTCTGCATACATAAATAATCTTCCGTGATCGAGTAGATCATTAATAAATAGAGGAAATGTTAAAAGGCCAAGCACACTGCCCTGAGAAGTTCCAACAGATAATTCATATTCTTCCGATAATGAATGCCTTAATTTAACAAAATGTCTTCTGACCGACAAATATGAAATCAACCAGTCATTTACTTTACCACGTTTCCGATTTTTTTCCAGCTTATCTAAAACAAACGATATGTTTAAAATAAACTAATAAAATAACTCTATCACCTATTCATTCTTGTTTAATTTAACGTTCACCGATTGCACCAGCTCCGCTGCCGCTGTTTCCGTTGAATCCTTACTCCTAAATCCATGTTGAGATTTAGTTAATATTTTGCTAAATATGTTGTTAATCTTTTTGCCATGGCCCTTTCTACAATTTTAGAAAAAAGACTTTAGTGGTATGGGCCTATAGTTTTATATGTTATCAGTTTCGCCTTTCTTGACAGCAGGGATTATTAGTACAGTCTTTAATTTTTGAGGAAAACGGCCCAGTTCAATTGATTTATTGATTATTATAGCAAGACATATGGAGAATTCGTCAACGCATTCTTTGATTTATTTAACAGAAACCTCATCGATGCCTGTTGATTTTTTATTTTTGAGATTCAGTATAACATTTTCAATTTCATTAATTGTGACAGGTTCAAAAACATAATATTGTTACATTTGGTAGTCGTACAAACATTTGATAAGTTAGGAAAATGAGAGTCAAGTTTGTTTTTTGATTTGATTTTATTGTTGGATACACCCCTATATAACCTTTTTCAAACAACATGGATTTAGTAATAATGCATCGATTTAGATAAAATTCTGTAATGCAGAAATTTATGTCTCTACTCCTAAAAATATAATAATTAAGGCTGTGGTCATCTTAAACGCGACACACTGTAATTAAAGGTAATAAAGACGTTGGCGCTACGCCTCTTCAACCGTGGTAGTGCACATGTTGCGGCCCCCTTTAATCGATTATTCCAGTATTGGGCTGCCGCGGAGTAATCCGATCGTGTGCGCTAGAAGAGCATGTTGCCTGTATTCGAACCATTTCTTAAAGCTCCTCGTGAGTCCCGAGGGACCTCCTTCCTGCCGGCAAAATCATGGGAAAAGTTAAGCGTAATTTGTTTTTCATTAATGGGATTACGAGATATATACGTGGTTAACCACTTTGAACTGTATCTGCTTACCGGAAAAAACATACGGCCGAAACTTCGAAATTTATCGACCGATACTCGATAGAGGTTAAAAGAAGTTTACAAAAACAAGTGAAATATTGCAATGACTTTCTTTTGTTTGTTCTTCGGAAGTACGGAAACGGCTTTAGTTTTATTCCTTTTTGTTTAGCATTTTAGTTCTCCGTTCTAGTCGCTGGAGGCGGCGTAGGTAGAAAAATGCCGTTAATAAATTGTTTAAACTGATTTTCTAAAAAATATTGGCAGTGGTGCTGTTCCTGTCTGCTAACAGAGTTGACTGCTCTCAAATCGATTTACTTTAGTCCTGAACTTTGGGATATATTTCTTGTAAAGTGCCAAATGGAAACTTATAGTTGGACAGCATTAATGGACACAAATGAAATCCGTTTATCTGTTTATTTACTGATATTCTCTTCTTTACCATTGACGTTATTTTATTTGACGAATGCAGTCGACGGAATAAAAAGTCAAATGCCCAATGAATAAGTAGTGGTACAAAGAATGAACTCACGTAAAACTAGTTATTGCAGGGCGCGATTGCAAAATATACAGTGTATCTCCATATAGGGTACCGCAGTCTTAAAAGCTATCCTATTTTTGATATTGCGCATAAAAGTCACCATTTACAAGAAATTGGGAATTTATAAACGATTGGTATCATAATTTATACAGGGTTTTACAAATTAAAAAATATGAAATCGATCTTAAGAAAACTAACCTTATTTAAAAAAAATTCTACGGAAAATATTACAAAGTGTTTTCAAAACTGATGAAAAACTTAAATACAAAGTTTAAAATAAGAAACATCTATTTTCAACTAAAAATGTGTAACATCAATTCCTGCCCCTGAATGGAATCGGAACGATGAAACTACCCGGTTCTCATTTATTTTGTGGAGGCTGGGTCGTGGTTCGAAAATTAATAAAAATTTAGGATTGTTAGGCGCCAATAGCCAATTGCTCGATACCTATGCCTTACTGGTTTTCAAAATGTAATACTGTGGCTATTCAGTGGCCTTAATGTTTACATAGGTATCATGAGTTTTTAGAAAATTTTATATGAAAAACACAAAGTAAGAAAAATAAGTTGTATATTAAAATTTTAAAGACAAAACTGGAATGGTAAATATTTGATATAAATTTAGATATTTTATTAACAAAAAATTGAATTTAGAGGGTAGCTACCTTCCTTACATAAATTATATGTAGGAGTAAGAATGTTATAAGGCTGACGGCCGATGAAAAGTTAAAGATAAAAATTTACATTTGCTGAAGGCTAAAAATTTTGTTAATTGAAAATTCCACAAGAAGTTGAGCGTGTAGATGTTCAAAGGAGAATGACACTCTCACCACAGATCCTGTTCCCAAGCTGCCAGAGCGCCTCGTCCCACTCAAATCTCCTCTTCCCCTTCCTCTGTTTGCTTCGTATACTGATAAAAATTGAAACTTAGATTGATTACCATATAGTCGCTATTCAAGCTCCATATTCAGTGACATGTGTGGATATGGACAAACAAATTTCCTCCTGGGCTAACAAGGTTATCCTCACAGGACCATCACCATCAAGCTGGTCACTTAAATTGACACCCAAGGCTTATTATTGGCTGGTCATTACCACCTCTTCAAGCTGGCACTTAATAGCTCATCAGGCTGGTACTTAATACCTCAGGCTGGTACTTATTACCTCACACCTAAAAGAGTCCATCGTGTTACTCTACCTTGCATTTACTTGTTTGAAAAGGCACTCTGGGTGCGTTAATACCCCACGTAATGCCTTAAGACCTTAACGTTTCTTCTAAAAATGCCCTACCAAATTCCAAGATATTTTTATAACCTTACAAAATTTAAAAAAACCGCGTTCTACTATTGCCCAAACCTATATTTAAATCGCGTTTAAAACTTTAATTTCACAATTAATTCCCCTTAACAATATGCAACAGAATTAAATGTAATTCCTTATCCAACATAGATTTTAGCTACTGACGCTGTTTTTTATGGCACGCGTGCATCTCTATCCAAGCACTTCAAAAATTAACCTATTAAATATCCCTTAACATCGGGTTGAATGCTGGCAATTTTACAAATTAAATACATATACATTAATCAATAAATGTCAATGATTATAATTTAGTAGATATTGGTTTATTTAATTACCTATCTCCAGGAATTTGAGGCTTTAAATCTGCGGTAAGTCAGCACAGACACGTCTTGTTCTTGGCTTCAAGAATCGGAAATGCCTAATTTATTGTCTCCTTAAAATAGCTATCAATCGTTGCCAACCGCAAAATGATAAAAAGTATTTACTTAAAATTCTGTTTTTATTATCAAATCTACTTAATTATTGCACTATTTTACTTCCCATTAGTAATTCTTATTTGTTACTAAATTTCTATTGCTTCAAATTATTAATTAAAGTTTATTGTTTAATTTTTACCAATACTATCTAGGTTTCTAACTAGTAAGAGCCGGTGGTTTGCTGGTAGAATAACAGATGGCGCTCGGTGTATATTTTAAAGTTAATTCATGTCTACTCGTTAAGAATCGGTTGGGTTTGCTTGTAAAGTACAGATGGCGCTCGGTGTATATTTTAAAGATAGATCTTTGAGTAGGAATGAGGACTTCGGCAGCTCTAGGTTTCTGTGAACAAAAAGTTAATAAATTTAAAGTATCTGCTATTATAGTGGTTTTAAGAACCCCATAATTAAATTATATATATTCTGTAGCGTCCTGGAACTTTAGGACGGTACACTTTCTCTCTCCCTCTACAAAAAAATATGTGTACTTCCATACATGTATTTTTTCCTATTAATTGAGACTTCAATTTCTACTTATCCGCTGGTGGATATAACTAAAGCTAACTTAAAATAATTGAGATATGGTTACTTAACCATAAATAATTATAAACCGAATTGTGACTAAGCTAAGCTATAAGACAGGTACGGTTCCTAGACCTTAACTTCTTACTAAATAACTAAAAGTAAAAATCTTACATACTAGTGAATGCTGCTATAAGAGAGGATTTAGTACTCAATAGTAGCTTCGCGTACTACACGCCTAATATTTCAGGGACAAAATCAGTAACGACAAATTCAATAAGGACAAAATTGGGAAAGACACAATCGGTAAAGTCAATGTAGTACTAATCCAAGCCATATTAGCATATACACTATACATATTTCACTTACTTCGAGACCGAGAGGCTCCAAAAACATAATCTATTCAATACCACATTCCACCAGATATAAAATATCCCCTGAATACTAATTATTCAGACACAAAATTGGAAGTAGAATTAAATCGATATAAAACTTGTATAGCATTTCACATACAAGAAACCCTTTGAAGAGAGTTCGGAAAGGAAACATAAAATGTTTTAGGAGAGGACCCAAACATCAGTCTCCACAGACACTGTGGTGTAGTGCCTGAGCAGCGTTGTAGCGGCTGCCAGTGCTGAAATTGGAGTAGACATAAGCACATCTAAACCACGATACAGGAACCAGGTTCTCTGCCTATCCTTAACAGTGGGATAAAATATCCAGACTGTTAATAAATCAAACAAATTTATTTTGGATGTAGCTCCAAAGGGCTGAAATTAGACGTACGTATCAACTAAAATACTTTGGATATAGCTCCAAGGGGCTGAACTAGTAATACGTGACGACTAAACAACAAAAAGGACCATTGTTCTGGAAAGCTCTTGCTTCAGGCGCGATGAACAGTGTTTCGATCGAGCGATTGGTCAAGGGCTGAGGTGAAGCGGGGAGGCTGAGATATGTCTCTCGAAGACCGTCAGACGACCTAGGTCACTCCTGACTGACAAGCTCCCTTACCCATGTTTACGCTCGACCCTCCTTAACCACCTGTCATTCAAGACAGCCCGGCCGAAACTAGTCCATCCCCATCCCGGAACAAGTTCCTTTAATGGCCGTTAAATATCCTACGAACTAGGATAATGATTACTTCTTACCTGTAAACATCTAGAAAATATAATACTAAAAGTAACTAAAGTTTAAACAAACAAAACTAGGACGAAGTTAGTCAGAACACTTAACCAAAATTAAGATACTATAGGATTTCAAGTAGGATGTTCTCCAGAAACGTCAGAAATACAAAAGGAATCTACAAGCAAAGCATAATCTTTTTGAGTCAGGTTTGGTAAAGACATTACTCTGAACTAACGAAAGGAAAACTAACTCACTGTTTATCAAGGGGCAAATTGACCATCCAGGAAAAATATTCCCTCCAAACAAATTTCCCTTGACTTTCAAACCACAACTGAACAATTATATTTATTTACCAGACCACGAGAATGCCTTACCAAGACTGGCAAATAGAATACAATAAATATAATAAAAACTAACAGGTAGAAGGTTTCCTTAACGAAATTCAGTCTGCCCTAACCCTTCCTCAAACATAAACCTAAGTAGAGTAACACAAAAGAATTATAGGAGTGGAAAAATAGAAAGTATAGATGAAAATAAGGACAACACAAAGAAGAATGACGTTGTTATGTCATTTATTGATATTTTCCAAGCGCATGAAAATCACCAAAATGTCGTATAATCACAAAAGGCTTAACCGTTACTACATCGGATTCCAAATCCTCGAGACAAATCTTGCTGAGTTTCACTTGCTTGGTTCACATCAACTGCGTGGCGTGCAGACGTTGAAGACGCTACACCCACTAAACGTGGCCCACCCTTCAACCCTTGGATAAAAGATATCCAGCCGGAAAAATATTTCCGAAGTTTACTGACAACAAACTACACTACTAGAAAACTACTATCAATGCAAGACAAAACCTTCCAGGTATCTTAATTAAAATTAGTGCGCCTAATCTAAATTTATGGGTAATTAACTTAATAGAAAATGCATTATAAAAATGTTTACCCGACTGAAACGTCAGAGTTTGATCCATAGTACGTTTTTAAATCAGAAACATGCCAATGACCTGCATCCGATCCGTCTGCATGGTCTAATGCATATACTAATTTAGAAATTTTCTGGCGAACTGTGCAAAGTACAAATTTGGGTGCTAACTTAGCTGAAAAATGTTTGGAAGCATCTGACAAAACCTTATTTTTCTTCCATACCTTATCACCTACTTCATATTTAACTTCCCGCCTACGCAAGTTATATGTTTTCTGATTTCTCTGGTAAGCATTATTTAACCGCTTTACTACATCTTTATATGTATCCGAAAGATTCGATATGTCATCACAATACCTATTCCTATCACCCGGAGCTAGTTGAATGCCTGATGTTGACTCTACTTGCCCGTAAAAGTCTCCTGAAATGGGAACTTTACGGCCGAAATTCAAGAAAGCAGGAGGGAAACCAGTTACTTCGTGAGTAGCCGTTCTGATTGCGTGAGCAACCCTGAAAATTTCTACATCCCAATCCTGATGATTATCTTGGATATAACTGCGTATAGCTGTACCTATCGTAGCGTTTGATCGCTCGACTGGATTTACTTGTGGGTGATACAATGCATTAAACCAAATTTTTTGTACTTTGTACCGATCGGCCAGTTTCTTAAAAACTGATGAAGCAAACTGCTTCCCGTTGTCTACCATTATGAACTGTGGAACACCGTAAATCAAAAATACGTCATTCTCCATAAATTTAGATATAGTCTGAGCTGTGGCATTACGCATGGGATGTACGAGAACATATTTAGTAAACCAATCTAAAACTACTAAAAGATATGAAAAACCCCTTTTACTTCTTGTTACCGGGCCAAAAATATCTACGCTTATGACTTGCCATGGAAATTCTACTTTCTTTTCTTTCCCCATTAAACCGTAACGTGAAAATGACACTTTTTGCGAACCGCAAGTCTTGCATGACTTGACATATCTCAGTATATCCTTACGCATTTTAGGCCAATAGTAGTCTTCACAAATTCTCTTAAGTGTTTTAAAATACCCCAAATGTGCTGCTGTACTTTCATTGTGACATTGTTTTAGAACATTATTTCGTTGTGAAAGTGGTACCAAAAGTTTCCATTCTGTTAAATTAGTTTTCACCGGTAATTTATTAGCAACATGTTTAAAGATTAAATTATTCTCTACCTTAAAAAATGGATACAAATTTGGATTTGCCAAAATTTTTGTACGTAATTTAATATACCAATCATCTAGATTCTCCTGATTAAGTGATAATGAACCTACTGTGAAATTTTGTTCTTCATTATCTGACGGTTCGTCCCGCTGCACCCTAGATAAAGCGTCAGGAACTACATTTAAATTACCTTTACGGTGCACTAAATTGAAGTCATATTGTTGCAACTTAACCATCCAGCGAGCTAATCTGCCGGTAGGTGACTTTAACTTATGCAACCAGCTAACCGCTAAATTATCAGTTATGACTGTAAACTTCTGACCTTCCACGAAGGGCCGAAATCTCTCTAAACTAAATAATAAGGCTAATACTTCTAACTCATAAATACTGTAGTTTCTTTCTGCCTTATTTAGTGAGCGACTGGCAAAAGCAATTACCTTTTCTTCTCCTCCCTGTACTTGTGTCAAACAACTACCTAATCCTGTACTAGACGCGTCGCACTGTATAACAAAATTATTTGACTTAAAATCAGGACTAGTTAGGATTGGAGTAGAGATAAGCGCTTGCTTAAGTGCCAAGAATGCTTGTTCTGCATTTTCATTCCACTTAATTGGTTGTCTTTTACCACGTTTCCCTTTTAGCAAATCATTTAACGGAGCAACTAAAGTCGAAAAATGAGGTAAAAATCTCCGGTACCACGAACACATGCCTATAAATCGTTTAATCTGGGTTGTATTTGTAGGACGAGGATAACTGATCATCGCTTCTACCTTCTCAGGGTTTGTACGTAATCCACCTTCAGTATCAATTACATAACCTAAATATTTTAGAGATTTTCTAAAAAACTGACATTTTTCATAATTTACTGTTAGGCGAGCATCCTTCAACCTATCAAACACTTCTTTTAAAATTGATACGTGTTCTTCAAAACTAGAAGCGGTGACAATTATATCGTCTAGATAAACAAAAACTTTATTTTCTAATTTTGGTGTTATAACAATGTCCATTAGCCGTTGCATAGCCTGTGCAGCGTTTGCAAGACCAAATGGTAGTACTTTAAAACAAAATAAGCCCCTTCCCGGAACAGCAAATGCGGTTTTGGGTTTGGAAGTTTCAGAAAGTGGAATTTGCCAAAAAGCGCTTTTCAAATCTATGCTACTGATATATTTAGCGTCCCGTAACATACTCAATATACCGTCTACAAAAGGTAAAGGATATGAATCC
Organism: Stenurella melanura; assembly: GCA_963583905.1. Classification (NCBI taxonomy): domain Eukaryota; kingdom Metazoa; phylum Arthropoda; class Insecta; order Coleoptera; family Cerambycidae; genus Stenurella; species Stenurella melanura. Next base: position 135,880,571 of record OY757312.1, read on the forward strand.
TTAACAGTTACTGAATTTAAAGATCTACCATCAAAACAAAATCGATAATTTCCATTATCCTTTTTAATTAATAAAACTGGCGACCTCCATTCACTAAAAGTAGGTTCAACTACATCTTGTTCTAACATTTTGTCAAGTTCTTCATTTAAAATTTTCATCATATGTGGTGATAAAAGATATTGGCGCTGCCTGATAGGTTCAGCATTTCCAGTGTCTATATGATATACCATCCTATCGGTAAGGCCTAACTTCCCACAACTAAGTCCCTTGAATAACTGCTTGACCTTTTCAACTTGCCGGAGCTGAACTCCAGTTAAGTCAGCCAAACCGCCATCATTGGTCTCAACTGTGTTCACACGACACAGAGCTGAAACTCTTATGCTACCAACTTTATTTACCCAAGTATTTGATTCAAAATCTAAATGAATGCCAAATAACCTACAAAAATCTATACCAAAAATAAAAGAACTAGGCAAAGATGGAACTATATAAACCTTAAGTATTCGAACTATGTTGTTAATCTTGAGCGGTAAGTGAGCTATACCTGTGACAGTTTGAGGAGTACCGTCTGCTGTCGTTACATATCTTAGATCTGACGTTACAAATTTACATTTAAATTGTTCTAAAATTTTCACACCATTGCTTCCAACTACAGAACGATTACAACCAGTATCCACTAAAGCTAAAAATTTCTTATCGTATAAAAAAACTGAAATGTAAGGTCTATCGTCACCATTTTTAGACAACAATAGAGGTGTTACTTGTACTTCATCACTAACTCTACGGTAAGTTTTGTAAAAATTTCTTACTTTACTTAACCAAAAATTCCAATCTGATTTGTTAGTCACAACATTTTTAAACTTACTATAACTACGGGGATTTGGACGTTGACTAACTTTACGTGGCCCCCTTGTTAGTTTTTTGAACATTTTTTACACTCTTTAAATGTGACATTTGATTCACCACATTTAAAGCAAAATTTATTTCTTTTAGCTCTACATTGTTTAAAAACATGATTTTCACCTTTACAATTAAAACAGATTACTGGTGTCTTGGTAGTTTTGATTTCATTAACATTTGATTGCCCAGGTTGACTTCTACGATTAGGTTTAAAATTTGATTTTGGTGGTGATACAGACTTAACAGACTTTTCATGAGATTCCCTAACATTATTCTTATCTAAAGAAGGCAATCCAACATATAAAAGATCCTTTTCCACTAAATTACTTCTCATAGGAGGCGGTATATATTTTTTTGTACTTTCTTCAGCGTATTCTACTTTTTTGCACTTTGAAATTAATTCTGAAATTGTATCTATAGTCAATAATGCTAAAGGAGTAGCAAAATATGGCAATAAATTCTTTCTAATTTGTTTAATGCGTTCTTCTAAACTTGGTTTTGTTTTTAGTCTATTATATAAAGCTTCCATGATTCTAATATAAATATGTACTGGCTCATCCACATGTTGTGTTCTCTTTTCAATGTAATCACTCATACTCTTATCAAAATCCTCATGTAAAAAATCATTTTTCAACTGTTCTACCAAATCTTCCCAAGTTCTAACCTCATTACTACCTCTAACAGATCGATACCACTGTAGAGCTGGTCCCGAAAAAAGATCTAACCCTGACTGGAATAATTCTCTTTTAGTGACGTTTCGAGCTATTGCTAACTCTTCAACTCGTTCAATAAATGAAATTACATTATTAGGCTGACCATCAAACGTGACACCCCACTTATAGATAGGTACAAACTTAGTACTAGGACTAGTTGCTATATTTACACCAGTGCCTACTTGTAATGCTAAATCATCTACTACTTCTAAATTCAGTTTATCATAAAGATCTGCTTCTAGTAAGTAAATCGTAGCCCTCGACTCGTTTTGAAATGTTACCGTCTCCTCAGAATTTTGTTCTGGGATAGGCATTCTATTTATTCGTACCATAATATGTACCAACTGTGACTTAACCTGTTTTACTGGCAAATCATTTTCCGTAGGATTATCTAAATTGTTAATTATATTTCTGATGGAATCTAAAGTATTGTTTACTTGTACTTTCTCTGTATTAAAATTAAATAATGGATCTCTCAGAGATAAATCATTACATGGTTTGGCTATTAGAGCTCGTGTTAAAAGTCTACAGCATGTTTCTGTGTCCCTAACTGTAGTACAACCTCTTACGCGTAACTCATAATCAACCTGATCAGCTTGTAATAACGTAGGTATGAAAATTTCAGACATTTTGTTTACTTTTGATTAACTCGACTATTCAAATTCAACAAACTGCAAGGTATATCAAAATTCAATTCACTGGCTTACTAAGTATTTATAACCCCTGTGCCCCTGTATTATTTTTCTAGACTTTCTCAAAATTACAACGATAACTCGTATTTCACCCTACGATTATCTTATTCCTACAATAAGGACTCAAAAATTTTCCTGTAACTGTCTTACCGCAATGTTTAACCTTCTTTAATTTAACCCAAAAGTATACACGACTTTGCAAAACTAATCTAATCAAATCTTGAGGTCTCAACCATAAACAATACACATAATATCAGTAATACACACAAATATATAAACAGTAAGAAAATTCAAAAAATAGGACAAAATTAAAAATGTGACAATTTGTCTCAACAGCTCAAAGTTTTATTTTTTTTTTTAATAACACTCAACTTCTATACTCGCAAGCCCCACGTTGTGAATGCGTCACTTTGTAACATCAATTCCTGCCCCTGAATGGAATCGGAACGATGAAACTACCCGGTTCTCATTTATTTTGTGGAGGCTGGGTCGTGGTTCGAAAATTAATAAAAATTTAGGATTGTTAGGCGCCAATAGCCAATTGCTCGATACCTATGCCTTACTGGTTTTCAAAATGTAATACTGTGGCTATTCAGTGGCCTTAATGTTTACATAGGTATCATGAGTTTTTAGAAAATTTTATATGAAAAACACAAAGTAAGAAAAATAAGTTGTATATTAAAATTTTAAAGACAAAACTGGAATGGTAAATATTTGATATAAATTTAGATATTTTATTAACAAAAAATTGAATTTAGAGGGTAGCTACCTTCCTTACATAAATTATATGTAGGAGTAAGAATGTTATAAGGCTGACGGCCGATGAAAAGTTAAAGATAAAAATTTACATTTGCTGAAGGCTAAAAATTTTGTTAATTGAAAATTCCACAAGAAGTTGAGCGTGTAGATGTTCAAAGGAGAATGACACTCTCACCACAGATCCTGTTCCCAAGCTGCCAGAGCGCCTCGTCCCACTCAAATCTCCTCTTCCCCTTCCTCTGTTTGCTTCGTATACTGATAAAAATTGAAACTTAGATTGATTACCATATAGTCGCTATTCAAGCTCCATATTCAGTGACATGTGTGGATATGGACAAACAAATTTCCTCCTGGGCTAACAAGGTTATCCTCACAGGACCATCACCATCAAGCTGGTCACTTAAATTGACACCCAAGGCTTATTATTGGCTGGTCATTACCACCTCTTCAAGCTGGCACTTAATAGCTCATCAGGCTGGTACTTAATACCTCAGGCTGGTACTTATTACCTCACACCTAAAAGAGTCCATCGTGTTACTCTACCTTGCATTTACTTGTTTGAAAAGGCACTCTGGGTGCGTTAATACCCCACGTAATGCCTTAAGACCTTAACGTTTCTTCTAAAAATGCCCTACCAAATTCCAAGATATTTTTATAACCTTACAAAATTTAAAAAAACCGCGTTCTACTATTGCCCAAACCTATATTTAAATCGCGTTTAAAACTTTAATTTCACAATTAATTCCCCTTAACAATATGCAACAGAATTAAATGTAATTCCTTATCCAACATAGATTTTAGCTACTGACGCTGTTTTTTATGGCACGCGTGCATCTCTATCCAAGCACTTCAAAAATTAACCTATTAAATATCCCTTAACATCGGGTTGAATGCTGGCAATTTTACAAATTAAATACATATACATTAATCAATAAATGTCAATGATTATAATTTAGTAGATATTGGTTTATTTAATTACCTATCTCCAGGAATTTGAGGCTTTAAATCTGCGGTAAGTCAGCACAGACACGTCTTGTTCTTGGCTTCAAGAATCGGAAATGCCTAATTTATTGTCTCCTTAAAATAGCTATCAATCGTTGCCAACCGCAAAATGATAAAAAGTATTTACTTAAAATTCTGTTTTTATTATCAAATCTACTTAATTATTGCACTATTTTACTTCCCATTAGTAATTCTTATTTGTTACTAAATTTCTATTGCTTCAAATTATTAATTAAAGTTTATTGTTTAATTTTTACCAATACTATCTAGGTTTCTAACTAGTAAGAGCCGGTGGTTTGCTGGTAGAATAACAGATGGCGCTCGGTGTATATTTTAAAGTTAATTCATGTCTACTCGTTAAGAATCGGTTGGGTTTGCTTGTAAAGTACAGATGGCGCTCGGTGTATATTTTAAAGATAGATCTTTGAGTAGGAATGAGGACTTCGGCAGCTCTAGGTTTCTGTGAACAAAAAGTTAATAAATTTAAAGTATCTGCTATTATAGTGGTTTTAAGAACCCCATAATTAAATTATATATATTCTGTAGCGTCCTGGAACTTTAGGACGGTACAAATGAACATTTCATTTACTAAAAAAAACATTTTCAACCATTCAACATGGAAATCTACGAGTACACATTTTCCTGATCTGTTTCTAAATTCTTGTAACACATTAAGGAAAATGAGCAGGTCGTCAGGTAATACCATGAATTTTACTGTTAGTGATATTTATACTTGTTTTATATTTTCTAAAAGATCATTAATTAAACTATGCTAACACTGGAACCACTAATTTACATTGTCATATGGTATGGAATCAGAAATGTTTTTTTTATAATAACGCATTTGAAATTTCAATTAGAAGGTTCCAGATGTTAAAGTGACCCACAGAGTCGTGCGTAAATCAATTAATAAATTAAATACCACACAAGCTGTAAAAAATATTAAAAGATAAAAAAGACAATGCAACGAAGATAATGCTGCTACCTTTGTAGTTTTAGAATCAATACAAGAAAATCCAAGATGATCGTTAATGAATATATCAACTTATATATTAGCAAATCTTATATTCAGACAATTCTGGTCAGCAACTCGTACTTTCGAACCAAAATTTCAAAAGTTTCAAGGTAGAAAAGTTTCTCCTCGTTTGGACTTTTGTGTATCAATTGGGTGGTCTCCTCTTAATATTGTAGGTACTCGTATTAGAGAAATCATAATTTTCGAATTACCACTAGTAGCAGTCACGAAAGCGATGTGACATCCATTAGCGCTAAATAAAAAACATGTACTAGTTGGGGAAGATTATATGATTTAAACCTAGAATTCCTCAAAGACATCAAACTCAACATTTACAATAGGTTGGATATCCCCCCTGTGTTTTTATTCTATCGTATATATATTCCTTTCCGTGGTCTTACTCTTTGTATGTCTTTACAAAATACCCTGACAGACCTCTAGGAGATCAGAGAGTATCCTTGTTTTATCCCAGAGTCCAATCGTAATCGGTTAGGTTGGATTTAGGTTATAATTAGTTAATTAATGAGAACATATTTACTATGTATCTGGCTGCATTGACGTAAGTTGTAATGCCAAAACGCAAAAAGAATAACAGTCAATAGCTTAAAAAAGTAAATGGTTAGTTGGGCATAATGTATCACAGAATAATCGGTCTTTATTTTATGAATATAGATTTCAGAATACTTTGAAATTTTGAATAGACAGTGAGAATTTTAATTTTAGAGGAACATTTTTTTTTTCTATGGACGTCCTGCACGTACTACAATTCCAATTCATCAGTAGTTAGAAGATTGCCTGGTATGGACCAAAAGCATGGCCAGCACAATCATCAGATCTAACCCTGGATAGATTACTATCATAAAATCTACGCAAACGATTTCGAAGAAAACATAGATCTTTTATACATTTCCTACTTTGCAATTATATTCCGTATTTAAATTTTTCTTTCGTTAGAAAACACTTTATTAAATAATGTTTTCAAAAGAAAAATTAAATTAATGTGCTTAAGGTAGATATTATATTTATTAATTTTGAGAATGTTCTATATAGTTTATGTTAAATATAGCAATTATTTTTGACTTTCCAAGACAACAAGAACTGTTTATCAAGATTGACTTTAAATTTCCTACTACACTGTTTAATTCCTTCTTGACAATTTAATTCCTTCTTAGCAAATATAATCCAGATGCCCATAGACAAGACCAAAAAAATGTTTGCAACAATTTTGGCATTAATTAAATGTATTCTTAATTTTCTTTAAGTAGTTAATCTCAAATTTCAGAAAAACTTGAAGCATATAGGTAAAATATTTTATTTAAAATGTGCTCAGCAAAAATGAAAGCATGTAACATATTGTATTTAAAATGTGCTCTTTGTGCCGATTCACAACGGCGTTATATTTTGTGTCAACAACAACCTGTATTGTGTTTTTATGATTCCATATCGCTAATTGAGTTTGCTGAACTTAATTGGTTATACCCACAGACGAGGCCTCTATCTACACAATTATTTTTATGAGAACACCAAATATTAGTTTAGTACATGTGTTGTGTACGCATATACAGAGTGTGTCGCATTTACTCCGCAAAACTCTCCGTTTCTTTGTGTTTACTTAGCTTCTTATGCTTTTCTTTAATATATTTTATTAAATTTCCTACTATACTATTTCATTCATTCTTGGCAATGTCGCCCATTGGGCGGCTTTGCAATATTCGAATGGAGCGATAACCTGGATGCTCATAGACAAAGCCCTCCTGTGGACCTAAATGGGCTCCCACCCCTTATTCACGTACTTTGTTGCATTTCGAGTCAAATTGTACTTTCTCATTATATCTTTTTTTCGTGAAATGAGTATATGTTATATTATTAGTGGATAATAAAACCACTGTGAGTATATGTTATATTTGAAATGTTTAGTTCAGGCACAATATTAATAAAAAAATAGTATAAATTGGAGTAATACTAATTACACGCCTCGCCAACATAGGTGATACAGTACATAGTGCACTAGTTTCGAGAAGAAGTAATACAATATAATTACTGCTTGCTGCCATATTATAAAGGATACTAAGACCAATTATTAGTAGAGATATCGAAAGGAAACTGATGTCTCAAATCCATTTTAGTCGAATGAGAGGAAACGAATGAGTTATTTCTCTAATACCGTGGATATGGGACTCAATGATTAGACGATAATTTAATATTGTAAAAGGTCAAAATTTTCTAAATTGTCAGAGATTTTATCACTATAGTAAGTTATCACATTTGACTGCTAGAGGATACCATCATCATCATAACAAATTTATTTAAATTAATAAAATAGAAACATTGCCTCCCCGGATCGCGATGTACGTAGGGTTGGATGGATTACGACCGGTTTGACTCAATAAGATTAATACAAAAAGTTAAAACTCCTGTCGCCGGTGGCGGCTTGAAATTAACATTAAAATTAGTAATATCTGTATTACAGATTTAAAGCATTTAAAATTAACACTATAAAATCTATTGGGGCACAAGAAATACCATTTAAATTTTAGTTGCTGGTATGGGGAAGAGAACTCCAGGAAAAACCCGTTCGAAGCAATTGGACTCAACGGTCTACCCGCCGCGCCGTCGGGAATGTGGGGAAGGCTTGTTCCTCAGGTTGAGTTGACTCTGTCTACCTATCATAGGGTAGAGTAGAGTCCTCCTCGTTCTCGCTTTCTGTATTATCGCTTCCGTGTTCTGTTTCCACGTCAGGCTTCGATCCATGATAACGCTGAGGTACTTGACGGTATCGTGCCATTGGATGTTCTCGCCGTTCATGGAGATATGTCCTGTAGAAATTTGCTTCCTGATTCTCTTGATGAGGATGGCTTTGCTCTTCTCCGCGTTGACTTTGACTTTCCACTTGTTGCATCACTGTTCCAGAAGGGATGCTGCTTCCTGGAGGTTGCGGGTGGCAAGTCTTGCACTTCATGATCTTGCAATTATGGCAGTGTCGCCTGCGTAGAGCGCCAAAGAGGTCCATGCGGTTCTTGGCATGGCATCCTTGTGGTGCGCCTGCTTCCATGGGCCTGTAGTTTGACAGCTTGTTGGTAATCTTCACACGAAGTTGCCTCCGGTGACGATATGATCTCACAAGCTTGACGATGCCGACAGGGTAACCCATCGACAACATCTTCGCCAGGAGACCTTCGTGCCGAACCCTGTCGAAAACCTTGGCTACGTCTAAGAAAATCGCTCCTGTGACTTGGCGGTGGTTGAAACCCCTCGTGATGTACTCCGTTAGACAAAATACTTGGAGCTCGGTTCTGTAGGCGGACTGTCTCCCAGTGGAAAGGCATAGAACTTCTAATTTTGTCAAATAATTTTAAAATGTCCTCTATGGCTTTGTTTGTTTCGGTAAATTGGAACACAAGTAATTTTACATTAACAGTAGTCCGAAAGATACCCCACCCTTAAACAAATGCATATTTTACCATAAAGTGTTCGTTCAAATGTTTTCTCTCTTGTATTTGTCATTGTATTTCTTAAGTTTTTGTTTCATCATCAACGCATTTTCTTAAAATAGAAAAATGAATTAAGCCATAAACAGTTATGACTTCATTTATTTAATAAAGGACACAAGGGGACAAAATTTGAACAAACAGTGTATCTTATTAGTAAAGAATTAATTGAGGATGGTGTCACCCCAAAAAAGAAATAAGCAGATTTGTTTAAGAGTAAGGGTATTTTTCGGATTATTTATAAAGCAGTTACTACTGTTGCAATATCATTGAGTATCATATCTGTATAGAAACTTTAGCGTACATACTAAAGTTTAAAAAAGTCAGAAGTTATGAAGTTATTTGAGGAAAAAAAACATTTCGGTTTTGATACTCCCTGACAATTAAATGAATCAATTTGGTAGATATTGAATAGAATCGACTTAGTTTGACAACAAAAACCTATGGTAGCTTTATGTACATGAAATATTCGAACACCCTGTATATACGTATGTGACTATATTTAGTGTTACCTTGTGGTGCCTAAACTGAACCTTTCAACACCGTTATGAAAAATGATGTTGACATGTTCATCTGGATCGAACGAGTGACAGGGGGTATACATTTTTCTAAAGACATGTCGGATGTGGGTAATTTCATCATACCTATAGTCGGTCTCAGTTTAGAATATAGTTGTTTACGTTATGAGCGGATCACAGTTTACACAGGCACATGGGAATTCCCATCAAGGCCGTCGCAATGTCATTGGTACACAAAATAAAAATTAATGGCTTAAATTCACTTTCACTATTTATTTTGCACATTTAACATGGTACGATATTAATTAATATGTAAATTTTTTAAAAATTGTAAAAACAATTAATATTATTTCGAATTCAAGCACTGCAACGAATGTTTGTGATACTACAGATGTATTATATTTAAATAAAAAGTTGTCAACATGAAATTGTGTATTGAAATAAAGAATGTTACAAAAATTATTAATTTAAACAACATGAGTTTTACATAAAATAGGTATATTACTAAAACTTATTCCGGGAAAATGTCAAATTCATCGGAAAATTCAGCGTCTTCATCAGAGGAACCTGTATTTACTACAAATTTCAATTCCATCTATTCCACTATGTTATCCAATTTGTACGTATTTTCTTCTTCCTTTATTACGTGTTCCACGCGTTTCGCCCAATTTTAGTATTAAAACTTAGTTTGATTTTATATAATAATAATTACAAAAATGTTCTAAAAAAATATCACTTTTTTATTACTTAAATAACAACGTATTTCCGGGACCTGGTAAGAAATCTTTTCTGATTTAACTAATTTTCTTTGTGTAAGCCTCACTTGTAAATATACCAATTAGAGACAAGGACACACATTCCATATCTTTACAAACACTGCATTTTAAACTGAGATAAACTATAGTCATGTTTAAGAAATGATAATATATTAACGTATCTAATAATATTTTTCTTTTTCTTTCAGGTAAGTTACTAAACTGGAGACATAAGCAAGTTGCAATATGACTGTTTTGTTGTAAGTAAAATAAATAAATATATTATTCATTTGACTTGATTTGGTGGAGTAATAAGGCACAAAACTAAATATGTAAGGCAGTAAAAAGGTACTACTATGAAATATACCCGACAGAATGGCTGTTTTGAGTAAAAGATTTAGTTAACAAAAGATTCTCGATAGAGTACAATGCGATATTATTAAAAACCTCGTAATATTTTTTATGTTTAATAATGGATATTTAATATTTCAAATATTTTTTTAATATTCCTGTAATAACTGCGAATTTTCCTGGCTGGGAGTGTAAGCCCACAATCTGAAATAAAGTCTTATGTTCAACATGAAAATTTCAATAATACTGAAGGATTTGATGTAGGCTGTTATTGGCAATATTGGAAAGTCGTTTTTTTTCTATAGCAGTAAGAGAAACCCATAATAAATCTCGTCGGATTTTGTACTAAATAATAAATTTCGTAATGTTTTTTTCTTAAGCTTGTATTCATCTACAGCACAATGTCTGCTCTTTAAGGATGGGTACACTTTAATATGAATATTATGCTCTTCACAAATACGAAACGAAAAATGTATTGCATTTGATCAGCATATTTCTAAAACGGCTAATATCGTTCGCATAGGAAAATCCCTATATCACTGTGTTAATCATAGAATACTGAATAACTTTCAAACTGTCTGTCTGTCCGTCCGTCACGTTATTTGTAAGCACGATAACTTACGAAGAAAATTCCGATTATATTGTAATTTGGACAGTAAGTTAATGCGAGCTAGAGGAAGAACGCTATTGTTTTTTAACTAAATCGATCGCTAAGTGAAAAACGTAATGTTATTTTCTATTATTATTTATTTGTGCATTTTACTTATACCGGGTGAGTCACGAATTGCGCTCGCCCCGATATTTCCTAAAATATTTGGAATAGAAAATTGAAATGTGGAGGCCTTATTACACGACTAAAATGCCATATTTTCAATAAAAAATCAAGTTTGGTGCACATCCGGTTTGACCGGAAATGCCCACAACTTTCGATTTTTAAATGGAACACCCTATATATTTTTACATTTTTGGAATCTAGAGGAAATTTTGAATACAATACATCCATTTTGGTCACTTTTTGATAAACATTAAAAATTTTATTAAAAAATCTATTTCTGAATCCAGAGTACTGTGGTGCCCAAAATATATTTTAGTTTGTGTGCTACGTTACTATAAAAATAAAAAGAGCAATATGATTGCATTACTTAATTCTCTAGAGGCGTTTAAAATTTTTAAATGTGATTTTTACCCACTAACTCGGTTTTTTTAAATGGGAATTTAATCGTTCACCAACATTTTTAAATACCTCATTTTCATACGAATGTAATGATACCAAAATTTTGAAAATCCGCTCAGAAATATTTGAGATTTCGGCCAAAATACAATGCAACCAAGCTTTTAGAAACATGCGGCTAATAGATAATAGATTAGTAAGCTTTGGAAACTAAAATGGCACATTTCTGTGTAAATCTGGTAACCTAATAACATTGGAAAAATCATAGTAGCCATTAAATTTAATAAAACTATATCAGCTGTCAGACAGACTCGTGTAGTTATAGGCAATCTTGAGCTATCAAACATTTAATAATTGTGAGCGCAAAGAACGTTACAATTAAGTTTAGCATAGGTATGTGGAGGTAAACACAATTACATCCACAAGGACATTTGCAATAGAATGCGACATCAGTTCAGTTTTCAGAGTTTTATTTAAATGAACATAAATATCGGGCCTATAAATAAATAAAAATCAATTCCGTTTGAACAATTAAACTTAAACTAGGTAACAGTAGGTATCTTTAAAATAATTAATATAATTAAACCATAAATTGACATTTATAGATATTGTTCAAAATGTCCACCATTTGTTTCTATACACAATTCGGCTCTGCGTACAGTTGCGTGAATGGCTCTACGCAATTCAGCCGGCGTTATTTCATTAAGAGCCCGTACAACTTTATTTTGCAGCTCTTCACGGGTATTTGAAGAAGTTTTATAAACTTTATTTTTGAGAGTGCCCCATACATAATAGTCGAGGGGTGTTAAGTCAGGTGACCTAGGGGGCACCTGATTTGACCTTGATATGCGATAAGGCGTTCACCATGCAAGTTGTTTAAATATTCCATCACTCCTCTGGAATTATGTGGGGGAGCACCATATTGTTGGAAAAACAGATTTTGTAAATAGGCAAGAGGAAGTAAGTCAAGAAATTCTGCTATCTGGTTTTGTAAAAAGAATAAATATCGTTCGCCAGTAAGTGTTCCATCAAAAAATATGGGACCAATTATTTGATCTCCAAGTACTCCAAGCCAACAGTTAAACCCAAATCTTTCCTGAATATTCCCCCGCCCTACCAACCTCGGATTTTCTTGAGCCCAGTATCTAGTATTATTTCTGTTAAACATACCTTGGTTCGTAAATCTACTTTCATCTGAATATAAAATATTAAAAGGAAAACCTGGGTTTTGTTGTACTGCATTTAAGAACCAGTTGCAATGTACTAGCCTCCTGTCGTTATCATCTCCATAAAGATGTTGGTGTATTTGGTATTTATAAGACCGAAACTTATGTTTCTTTAAAATTCTGCAAACCGAAGACTGACTAATGTCGCATTCCATTGACAATTCCCTTGTTGATGTTGTTGGGTGTACCATCACAAATCCTAATACATCAATTTCTTTGTCCTCACTTATAATAAATGTTTGATGGTCATCTTGTTGATTGGGTTCGTTTCTTAATTCTTGTTCCACTCTGGCAAACAAGTGTCTGCTTGGATGACGTCTGTTGGGATATCGTTGCTGATACAGTTCTGCAGCTGCAGTTGAATTTTTGAGACGCTCTCCATATATCAGTAACATATCGACCTTTTCATTTCTACTAAAATTATTCATTTTCTTTAATTTTTACTCAAAGAGATTTCCGCAACGCTTTATTTTGTATCTGTCTGACAGCTGATATTGTTTTATTACATTCAATGGCTACTATGATTTTTCCAATGTTATTAGGTTACCAGATTTACACAGAAATGTGCCATTTTAGTTTCCAAAGCCCACTAATCTATTATCTATTAGCCGCATGTTTCTAAAAGCTTGGTTGCATTGTATTTTGGCTGAAATCTCAAATATTTCTGAGCGGACTTTCAAAATTTTGGTATCATTAGATTCGTATGAAAATGAGATATTTAAAAATGTTGGTGAACGATTAAATTCCCATTTAAAAAAAACGAGTTAGTGGGTAAAAATCACATTTAAAAATTTTAAACGCCTCTAGAGAATTAAGTAATGCAATCATATTGCTCTTTTTATTTTTATAGTAACGTAGCACACAAACTAAAATATATTTTAGGCACCACAGCACTCTAGATTCAGAAATAGATTTTTTAATAAAATGTTTAATGTTTATCAAAAAGTGACCAAAATGGATGTATTGTATTAAAAATTTCCTCTAGATTCCAAAAATGTAAAAATGTAAAAATATATAGGGTGTTCCATTTATCGTGTTCAAATCGAAAGTTGTGGGCATTTCCGGTTAAATCGGATGTGCACCAAACTTGATTTTTTATTGAAAAGATGGCATTTTAGTCGTGTAATAAGGCCTCCAAATTTCAATTTTCTATTCCAAATATTTTAGGAAATATCGGGGCGAGCGCAATTTGTGACTCACCCGGTATGTATATTTCATAACGTAATATCCAGTTGTCGAAATACGATTTTCATCTAGACATATAATATTATAAACATTAACATATATTAAAGTAGAACGATGATCTAGTAGACTTCAGGTCGTGGGATCGACACACAAGAAGGTTGGATATTCTTAAAGTGTACACATAAACTTAGGGAACGATAGCTTATGATGGCTGAGAAAAAAGTTTAGTAATTCTTTCCATTTACGGAGATAATCCAATAAATTTAAAAAAATTGAAAATGGAAAATTCACATCAACTGTTCAAAGTTATTTCCACCATTTTCAATGCACTTTTCAGTTCTTCGAATCCATCCCCGCCCCACACACACACACACGCGCGCGCGCGCGCGCATGGCCTAATCCTGGCTGTTGTCGAATTGTCGCAACTGCAGCACGTATGCGATGTACCAACTCTTCCTTAGTGTTAATTTCCGCAACGTACATAATAGTTCTTATGTGTCTCCAAAAGTAAAAATCAAAGTCATTGAGGTCAGGCGAACGACGGGTCCAGAGTAAATTGGATCACTTCGGCCTATCCACCTTCCACGAAACACATTATCCAAATGTTGTCGCACTTGACCCTGAAAATGTACTGGAGTACCATCATGAGGATACCACATATGCTGTCTAATGCCGAGAGTAACTTCATCGATGAGAAGCAGTAAAGTATCATGCAAAGATTGTAAATAAAGAGCACCAGTTAAACGATTTTCAAGGATGATAGGGCCAATAAATATTCCGCTCACAATTCCAGCCCACACATTTACTGAAAATCGTTGTTGGAAAATTCGATGAGTGGCGTGGGGAATTTCCAATGCCAAATAAGGCGTGTTCCGAAAATTATGAATTTTCTTGTGAAATTTGCCTCATCCGTAACTAAAATGATGATAGTAAAGTTTGGGTTTAATTGATGCTGATGTAACAACCACTCACAAAAGTTCGTTCGAACCGCAAGATACCTGGCATAGTTTAGGAAATGGCGTATAAATTCGACGACGAGAAGTTACGGTCTTGAAGATATAACTACGAAACTTTTTTCTCTGGAAACTATTGGCATGGCGTGCGGATATTTAGGGGGGCATTTTTTTTAATCAGGTGGTTACCGATATCTTTCCGCATAGGTAGTTGGCATAATATGTACTTCACATACCCTAATTACGTCGGCAGACAAAACTTCCAGTCGGTGCGCGGTGACCGGAAATTGGAAAAATTTTACTTACCGGACCAAACCTAGTGCAAAATGTTTGTCTCGGCGTGTACAGCACTGTACTGTAGTGGCAGACATTTCTGTCGCGGAGTTTTTGAGCAACTTGCTATCAAAGTATAGAAAAATGTACGAAATTTCAAGATTTGGTCCATTTTTCGTCACTTTCATAGTAAATTGCTCAAAAGCCGCCCGACAGAAATATCTGCCACTACAGTACACGCCAAAATAAAAATTTTACGCTTAGCTTGGTCCAGTAACTCTTTCTTGTTCTTGGTAACGCTTACTTAATGTCTAAATTTCAGTAGGACCAGATTTTTCCTTCTTAAATTATTGTGTTTAGAAGAAACGTAACAGATGAAAAGGCAGAAGGACAGGCAGATGGACAGACGGAAAGATAGACAGGCCGATATTTTATAAGTTATTCAGAATTCGAAAACTGACACATGCTATGAAAAATGGAAATTTTTACGATTGTAGAAAAATAGCCAACTGTTTGTTTCGCAAGATATATAATAAATCACCAGAAACCAATAGATTGTGAAGAATATAACAAAAGGTCAACTTTCAACTCTATAAGGTGCAAGAAAATTAAAATTGTTTAAAGAATTTAAATGTTAATGAACTTTACCCGTCTTAACGAGAAGACACTGTATAAATTAGAAAGGTACAATCCTGCTACTTTTTTACTTGTATATTTATAACGTCGGTTTATTTATGTATAGAATAAAATGGAAATTTTATAACGCCCTCTACACGCCTTTCGCGCTAAATCAACACCAAGATAAACTCACCCCAACACTTTTTTGCCTGTGCTTCGGGAGGTCCCGAAGTAAAAAGTGCTAGAACAAAGTCCTACACATTTAAATTCACTTTACAACAACGAAACTTCGCCTAGAGATCTGTACGAGCCTCCTAGAAAAGGTGACGGATTGCTGCGAAGACAACATAATGTAAAAGTTTAAACATTATCCAAAAATTCACAATGCAAATTTTATATAGCTGGAAAATGAAATCAAAGTTACCCAAGAAAATTAATCAGATATTTTAGGATATAATTTCACTTTCCTCGTTAGTTATTTTTTTTTTCTTACGAACCTATAAATATGTAAAAATAATAAAATACTGCAAGTATGTAAAAAACCTAACAAGAGAGATTTTACTTTATAAAAAAAGTACAGTGTCTCATAACGAAGGAGATAACACTGATCGACAAGAATGTAAGAAGATGAAAGTAGATTCAAAACAGCGCGTCGAGCGCTGATTACGAATCTGGTCCAGAAAATAGCGCATCACGTAAAATTTTTGGAATATTCTAACCTAAAAGTACAAAAACTAAGGCATCTGGCCATTTTCATAATATAACATAAAATCTTGAATGCCACATTAAAGTGTGTTATTCCTACCATTTCCAACACACACTCAAATGCTATGATCCGACTTCAATTGGGAGATGTCATACCTATTGATAAAATACAATGACTGAATATCATAAAATCTCGAAAGGTTTGACAAAAAATATGTATATACAAATATGAACAGCACTTAATGGTTTTCTTAAATTTGACATTTCCACTTAGGAGTCCGCGTTGTTTCCTTACACGTAGGATGCACGTAGGATGTAAGGTATACCCTCCCACCCAAAAAAGTTCTATTTGCTAAATCTCGGCAAAGAAACGTCGTATCTTAGCACAGAAAAAAATATTCCACAAAAACGTGGACAAATATTTAGATACATGTCTTAATAATTTATTCGCTTCATTCAGATTTTGAAACGGTATAAAAGATACTTGGCTACAGCGTTGCCCTTGCTTATACTTTTAACAAACTTTGCATGTCACCTTTACTTCAATAAGCTATGCTATTTCGTTTCCTTCGCATTTCATTGCATTAGTTTTGCTCTTATACCAACGTCTTTTGCCTTTTGCTTCCGGTCTCATTTTGTTTAGTGACTTGAACTTTATGTATTGCCCTTGATCCTACAACAGTCAAAATGACTGCAAAGCGACCTTTGTCCAGTACACTACGCACAACAAGTGAGAGAGTACTTGAACCAAATTTATTCACGAAGATGAATCAGGTGTCTCAATCTAATTTTGTGGCCACCCCGGTCTCTGGATTTAAATCTAGTGAATTTCTATTATTGGTGATTCCGAATAGAAACCAGTCAACACCGTAGGAGACATTCAACAGCCTAATTTATAATGTAACTCAATGAAAAAAATTGAAAAGCACACAACTACTTAGACGATCGGTTTTGCGAAAATGACGTGCATATTCTGATAATTACTTCCACATCTACGTAGTAGATGTCGGTCGGTCTGTAACTTTTTGTGCGCACGTTTTGTCGATAACAGTTTAAGATATTCATTTTAAATTTTTACATGATACATATCATGACGAAATCTAGAACTAGATTATATTTTGCTCTAATTCCGGTGGAGGGTTGAGGGTAAATAAAGCAAGCTGGTAAGAGTACAGAAATTTGTGATTTGGTGAATATACTAGCTAACGTCTCACATTTTTTATAATATTTTATACCCATATTGGCATGAAATTTGGGGTACTCGTATGTATGTATTGTAGTGACATCTGATTGAGATGATAAATAGGAGAAATAAGTAAAACAAGCTAATTATAGCCCAGAAACTACTTTTGGCGTATATTCTAGAAGTCAACATATTTTATTACTAATTATTTCCACATACTAGAGTCAGAGAGAGAGAGAAAGAGAGAGCTAAAGAAACTTGGATGGGTAATCTGGATGTGGAAGTAGTGATTCTTTGGGCAGCGGTGTTTTTAGTCTACAGTGATTATTTAACTATTCTTAACTCGTTTCTTAATCTTTTGTTACGCGAATACGATTGCATGTAGGAAATTTTTTGTAAGGATGTTTTTGTGCTGCCACTATCACCTCTAGAATTGATTTTCTTAATAACTTGCTTATCCAGGGTGTCCAAGAATTGGGTTCCCGGACGGAAAACCTGTGATTCCTGGGTTCATATTTAGCCCGTAACTTAACTTACTTTAGTCCAAAAATATGTATCCCTGAGGATCTACATTTTCTTAAAGTGAGAGAGAAACATTTTTCCCAATAATTTCCGTTATATTAGAGATAAAATTTTCAAGTTTTCATGGAATCTGTATCTCTTTAAGTACTCTATGTAAGCTTGATAACAACTAAATAACTCTTGCTTCTCAAACGCGACAGATTTCCTGTTGCACAAGCACATATGGCCTACAGAGAAAAAATTATAATGCTTGATTTTTCGTTGATATTACACAAAATTTTAAAAGTACTAATTTGTGTACTGAAACAGGTGGACATCATGTGTAGCATTTGTTATTAATGTATTTTTTAGAATAAACTAATTTTCTGTTATTACAACATTCCATGCTAGAATTATTGTAAATAAATATTAAATACAAATGGAGGGAAAACGATAATTCCTTGTATTTTGATTAATATTACAAAAAATTCTAAAAGTACCTTTTTGCAGCCATTTCAATGCTCTGCAAAAATATTCAAGTATTCCGTAATTTTAGAAGACAATTAAAAAATACAGCTAATCAAATATTAATTATTATGAAAAAAAAAATTGAGAAACAAAAGATATTTGGTTGTTGTCTACATGAAGTACTTATAGAGATACAGCTATCACCAAAATTTGAAAATTTTATCTTCGGTATAACGGAAATTATTGGAAAAAAAATATTTTTTTCAATCTCACTTTAAGAGGATGTACTTCCTCAGGAGTGCATTTGAACTCAGGAATCACAGGTTCCCACCCGAGAAAATGCAGTTCTTGGAGTTTGATGCCATTTTATTGTATGTATTTTAAATACTTTTTTACTACTAAAGACCTACTTCTATGGAATATTTCATATTAAGATTAGTTCATTCCAGCTTTTGTCAATGTTTTTGTCCGATGGCTCTGACTAGCATTTCGCCAACCAAGCTGACACCATCGGGAGATAGCTAAAACTAAAACTGTACCAATAATACCTTTATAATTAACGTATTAAAAAATAACTGTGAAAAATAGCATGATGAATTTCGTAAAAACTAAAAACACATTGACGGAGAGCAAATGACGTTTATAATTAGCTTCTCTTTACATAAATATTGTGTAGTACATTAATATATTCTAATTAATTTAATCCATAACAAAACTCGATGCAGAATGTTAAAAATAAAATAAACTCTCACTGCATTCCATTTTAAAATTCAACCGAACAATATCTCTGCCCATGCCATATTTCCTCTGTGTCAGCATAGCTGAAGTCTCCTAGATACTGTGAACCACAAAATCGGCTCACATTCTTATCCTTATTTCCTTCTGTAAAGTCGCGGAGATGAGTTATCCTTCTACAAGGATGAAATATGGGAGAAGTTTTAATAATGGGTTTCAGTACCGCGCTCTTTGGATATGGGCACTTTACACGAAATGTGAATCAAAGATTTGTTTGTTTAGTATGGGCGAGTGGGGCGGTTTAACATGCTTAGTAAGAAGAAAATGAACTAACGAAATTGAGTAAAACACTACTATGCTTCTTATTTGCACAAAAACATGACAGCAGCTTATGTCATTTTCAAACAATGATTCAACTAAAAATAAAATACAAAGGTTTGGTCTCTATTTAAATATTTTCCTAAATTAAACAGATTAGAAGAGTATGAGGAGAGTGAGTTAAGTGTCGTCGTGAATAGACGTGTTTTTAAGATGCTCTCTAAAAAATGGTAAAAAAGCGGTAAAAACCCTGTTAAAGTCGAAAAAATTTCAGCCACCGGTAGACTAAGAGATTCTGCGTGAAATGAAGTGCCTTAATAGACAAACAGAGTTCATATGGAATTAATAATTACAATATTTTTTAATAATATTAAATCAAATAAAGCAAACCAGCTCAAGTGAAGTGCAGTATCCCTACGTACACCCTAGACGACCCAACAAGATACTTTTTAAGTAGTTCATGGGCAATAAATAATAGCATAGTCAGTGTCAAAATGAGGCACATATGTTTACAAAGCAATATAGCTGTGTTGTGACCTAAAGTAATTGTATACGGTGGAAAGTTTTTAAATGGACAAAGTCAACTCAACTCAAGAAAGAAAAGGAAAGGAAATAATATAAAACAGCAATCACAAGATGCTGCAGAAAGACAGATAAACTATAAATTAATTTATTTTATTTTATCTGATTTAATTGATACTATTCTACTCTATCTTTCTATCTGATGGTAAAGATCTTAATTTTTATCATCTCGATTTATTGATTCAAAACGTATTTCATTATTAATCTGGAAGGCGGAAATTGAAACCGATGTCTCAAAGAAGCGACATACAGGGTGAGCAAACTATCTCTTCCGACCTCTTTTCTCATAACGAGCAAAAAAATATTGTTACCGCGAGATAGGGCCCTTCCCAGCAACTCCACTGCAAATGGATATTTACCCGTGAAACAGTTAATAAATAAAACAAAACAAAAAAATGGAAGCACCCAGATTCAGAAACAGAAGAAAAAGAAAACTTTGAAGAAGAAAAATAAGGAGATGACGGTAGATGGAAACTTAAAAGAAGCATGGAAACTGAAAAGAAGCATCCGCAAACACCTGCACACCTCAACCGATGATGACAGATGGAAACTTAATAGAAGCATGGAAACTTAAAAGTAGCATCTCACAAACACCTACACTTCCCCTCCTATATTCCCACCCCAAGCGTCATGCGGCTCTCGCTTCTGACAACAAGCATGTCCAATGTCCAACCCGGCGTATGCAGCCGCTCCGGCGGTATATAAAATATCCGAGATTTGGTTCCGGCATGCGGTTAGGCTGGATTAGAAGAGTGTGAAGAGATTAGAAGAGTATGAAAGTACTAAGGTTGTTTATGATATTGTGGACTCTCAACTATCCACGTGAGGGATTTCCAGAAATATTAAGAAACAAGGGCAAGCTACGCTTGGAAGCAGGAGAAAGAGGTGAATGAATACATTATATCTAATTGATCATTTAGCAAGATTAAATTACCCTTATTATTGTATTTATATATTTATAGTGCTTCTAACAAATTAAGATATAAACTTTTGCTAGCATAATGTAGGATTTTCATATTATTAATATCTGGAAAATTATGCCCACTCTCTAATATATGATTAGAAAGAGTGAATCTGTTTTTTGTAGTCTAGCATCTATTGTGGTCGAGGTATCTGATGGTAAAAACTCCAGATTTTTCGTATCTATTTGTTTTATGTTTAGCGTTGTAAATTAATACTATAGTGGTATAAACATAGTAGCGTTTTACTCAATTTCGTTAAAATTATGGATTATCTTAGAGTAACGGCTTCCTCAATCAATTATTTTGGAAAATTTAATCTTAAAACTGGAGGCACCGAGTTGTTTGTAAATAAATGAGTGCTGTGGTGAATGGCGAACGAATGGATTTGCTCATGATATTGTGAAAAGTAGATACATTCTCGCGCAAAATTTTCTTTACTGCAGTCTCCACCGTGACGTCACTTGCTAGTAATGACTAGTCGAGCAGTTAGACGGGTGTAGCATCCTTACATTTTTTTTTGAAGTACTAAGTAATGCCAGTTTAACCTAAGTGTTCAGAGGTCTATCAATCAAACGATAAATAACAGCTCTTTTAGTTAGTCGAAACAAAAGATAGAGATTACCGGCTTTAACTCAAAAATGGAACAATTAATCGGTCTCAAATTTTTATCGTGTGACTGTGGATGAAGTCATCACTGCGCGTCTGAAGGCCACGATAAAAAATTATTCATAATGGCACCAGACATGCCTTCGCTACGGTCTGAGAATTTCTCCACTCCCAGGAAAAATCATACAACTCGCAATGACCCTCCAAAGATGAGTAAAGAAAAGTATGTTTACCGTGGTTGTTACTGTCTGCCTCTCGTCGTACCCTGCCCACTAGCAATACACTTTATGCTCAGATTGTAGTCTTATAATTAGCCCTTTAGAGAAACTGCTTAGAGTTAATAACCATTGATAGACTCTGTGAGCAATCAGGACACTAATAGAGACGTTACAGGATCGAACCTAGTCCGCTTCCGATTCGCGGCACATAATCACATGCAGATCATCAACCTCGGATTAAGCTATCCACAAAGAGTCGAATTCAAAATTATTTTCATTTATCGATTGTAAGAATACAATAAAAATAAACAATTAAGTATTTAAGTCTATTTAGTTTATTGCATATAAACAATGTAGATTCGGGAACACCACACATGGCAAGTAAGTCACGTTTCGAGGATTCGTAACCACGTTCAATGGCTAGACTAATGTAACAGTCGACTGACAGAAAGAGCTTAAGTTTCTCAGTCTGTACATTTTTTTCTAAATTTTGGGAACAGAACGGACTTGCACTAAATTTTGGCTCACCTCGGTTTGTTTATGTTCTTTATTGGTAATTCTCTCATTCATCAGGATGATACGCCTTCGATTGCTTCAAGAAGCGCACCTAAGTTCTAAGAGATTTTCCTGGTTTTTCAAACGTACAAATGTGATATAATCTAATAAAAGATTAAATGCCGCCACGCCGAGCGACCTCCATGAAGATGTCTGCCAAGACCTTTATAAGTCCACGGAAATAGCATTTGCCATAGACAAAATTAGTAAAAATCTGAATTTGGCACAGACGTTCTTTAAGGCGTCCCAAACCCAAATCTACAAAATTCACAAAAATCCTAGCATGGCTACCCAAGATATTGAAGGTCAAAGTTTTTTGCAAATTTCTCTCGTTCTATGCATCGGATGCCCATGAGGTCAATGTGAAAGTTGTAGAGAATTAAATCTTCTACATGTTGTATGTTTCAATTTTTTGAACAACTTGTTGATAATTTAATTCTCTACAACTTTCACGTTTACCTCATTGGCATCAGGTGTATAGGAGGCTAGATATTTCCAAAGAACTATGACCTACAATATTTTGGGAAGCCATGTTGGGATTTTTGTGGATTAGGGTTTGGGACACCCCTGACTGTGCAAAAATTCAGATTTTTACTAATTTTGTCCAGGTTTCCTGGTTTTTTTTGCCAATTTCCGTGGGCTATATAGGCTTGTATGATTTTGCTTCACAGGAAGGACAAATTGAGAACATTTACAATAGAAATTAGGTCAAAATTTTCCACAGTGCGTGTGCGCGGATGTGCGAATTCACCATACTCGCGCGATATTCAATATTACGTTCAAGTAGGTGCGGATATTGGACATTGACGTTCCACTTCTATGTAAGGTTCAGTGGAGAAAAATAGCCAAAACAGTGGCTACGTCATGACTAATGTGATCCATTCAAACATTCACATAATCTTCATTTCATCGATAAGTATATTTTATAAACCACTTACCCCCGAAACACTAACAAAAGTTCTAAGTAGGTGTATTTTTGTTGTTAGCTGAAACATACCTTTTATCGAGCATGGAAAATTTAATACATATTACATTTTGTAAACGATGGAAATCTAAATAGAGAACGAGAATGAAACAGCCTCCAGATATAATATTATTCAATGAACTTATGTTGAATTTTCATAATGGAATGGTGGTAAATATGCGCAATATGTTGGATTTCCAGTTTGGTTGCGGCAAGAAAACAACGTTACAGGCCGGTTGCAACAGTTTCTTAACTAAGTTAATAGGTGTAATGCTATGAGTAATGTATGGCAAATTCAAAACAGATCGATATATCTAAAGTCAATACACAACTGCTGACTGCATATTTTAAATATACAAAAATTCTTAGACCCTTAGATCCTTTGAGCATCCTTATTATACAATTATTAATATGATAAGGATACTCAGACCTGAGGGTCTTTGGCCATTTCAGTTCATAGGGCTGTACAGTGAGGCCAAATTCAGGTAAAGTTGGCAGAATTCAAAAATCACAAATTGGAATAAATGTCAGATTTCTTTTGGAGACTAGAGTATAGTCCTCTGCCTTATACTCCGCTAAGAAAGGACGGGCAAACTCTTCGCTCCTTGACACCTAATTCGAAACTTGTATCTTTAACTGATTACTCGTTGCAGAGGCTTCCTTGTCTTAAATTATACCTGATCCATTTGTGAATTATTTTTATCATGGAAGTGTTACTTACAAGTTAATACATTACTCTTTCAATAGATTTATACGATTACAAACTCTTAAAACCAAAACAAGTACAGCAAGTAACAAAATTTCAACTATCACTAAGCAACTAATATTTAACTTATTTCGGTGATTAAACTGGATTATTAAAGGCAATCGCCTTTAATAATCCTGAGTCAAAATTTGCGCATATATGCGCCAATTTGAAATACAACAATAAGATAGTGCTCCACCATATTTTTAACAATTAAGTACGAATCTATTTAAACACTCTTTGTCATCAACTCTGGATTTGTCGTAGTAGTTTGTTTCTTTGGCCGTCACGTAGTCCAGATTTTAACCGGTATGTGGAGTGCAATGTAAGAATTTGTTTTCAAAGATACTATAAATACCCGTGCCCAACTTTGGCAAGAAATCAGTACAGCAGCAGCCTTCTTTGATCCAATGGTAGTATTTAATATCAGGTGATGACCCTTATAAAATGACTACACCTACCCCATTTTAAAGTTTGATTCTTAAAAGACCTGGCCCTATTTACCAGTCATTTGCCAAATTTCAGAATTTTTATCAACCTAGTTTAGGTGTCACTGTGTGTTGCTCGGTTAATCGAACCTTATTACCTAATATCGATATTAAAGTTGGTGTACAAATGAACAAGTAGCAAAATAGATACTTTCAATCGACCTTAGTATTAATATTAGATAACGACAGTGCAGTTCATACTTTTTACATTGGTTTAATTTTTCGAGATAGACGAGTCTGCCTGGGATTTTTCCTATACCATTTGAGTTAGCGACGAATTCTTATAGAAAAAATTCCGCTGAACAAGATTTTCTTACGAAAACTTTTCCTAAACCGCGAGCGTCATGGTCAAATAATTGTTCAAATAAAATTGTTTTCGTTTTTATTTAATAAAATTAAAACGGTTTGACGGATCCGAAAAAATCTTGATTCAATCGAAAGGCATTTTCAATACGTGTTTGATACGCGTTGTTTAAACCATTGGCATAATTTGTTAATTAGAAAATAACTTTTTTTTCGAAAGTTTGATCGACTTCAAATCAACTTTAAACTATAAATATTGATGTCGGGCATAACCCCCATGCAATGTTTTGCTTTTGTTTATTTAAAGTATAAATTAATTTTGCAAATTAACTAAATGGAATATCTCGGCTCTGGTTAAGCGTATCGAAATAGGATTTTGTGCGTATGAAAGTGTTTGGAAAAAGGAAAATTTTGAGACCAGAAAGAACTTGATTGGATAACCGGAACCGGAAATAAAAGTGAGAGGCTCTAATTTGTTTATTAACAACTTTTTGGACACGAGGTTTGGTGCAAATAAAAGCTAACAAGTTTTTCCGTCAACCACAAAAAGTTCTACAAAAAATATTCAATCCCTGAAGAGTTGTACGCGTTTTTGACTCTGAAAGAAAATCTCTCCCGCAACGTGAAAATAGTAAGATTTGTCGCGCAATCGGGTGGCGGGTTCGATGCTCGGTGTGGGCAAATTTTTTTCGTCTTATTTTTTCATGTAATCAAGTATTTTTTTATGAAAATAAATGTTTTTACTTTCTGAGACATTTTTAAAACGTCGTAAATTTTTTTTTCGCAAATTTCATTAAATAAATGGCTATCTTGCAAGAAACATGATTGTTCTTGTCCAACGAGGGTTTGCCGGTAGTTTTGTTTTTTTTTGCTACTTCTTGTGAAAGAGAAGGCTTGTTTTACTTTATTCGAGGGGGGTGCCTGTCAAAAACAAAATAGTAATGCCATTAAAATAGTTAAAACTTTTGATTACTTCTCATTTACAAATAATAAAGTGTGCGTTTTTTTTTCATGAGACGTGAACTTTTTTCATTATAAGGAAAAAGTGAAAAATAAATTTGTTTCCTTTTTATTTTTGGTCTTTTTTCGACAGGCACCCCCCTCAAATAAAGCAAAACAAGCCTTCTCTTTCACAAAATACCGACAAACCCTCGTTGGACAAGAACAATCATGTTTGTTGTAAGATAGCCATTTATTTATTGAAAAGTGACGTTTTTAAAAAATTTTCAGAGAGTAAAAACATTTATTATCATAAAAAACCGCTGCCTAAGGAATCACTACTTCCACATCCAGATTATTCGTCCAAGTCAACATCTTGACTATATTTGCGCTCTAGTATGTGGAAATTATTGGTCATAGAATTTTAATAATATTTGGGGTAGATGTCATAGAAAAGTTTGAGGAGTTGGTTTCTACCATATATGTTAAAAATGAAGTTTCTAGTTTACCGTACTTATTTTCCACTATTTACAACCTACCACCTCAATGGAGTCATCTCAATCAGATGTCACTACAATACATACCTGTACTAACTTTCAAGTGAATATCTCAATTTGATGTTATCAATCCCATTAATAATGAAGCGGAGGTGGTAGAGTTTGAAAAATATTAGAAAGAAATCTGAGGCCTTGGTTTCTAGTATATACACCGAATCCCAAATTTCTGTAGTCTTACCAGCTTGCTTTACTGATTTTCCCCTATTTGCCCCTATTTAACCCCCAACCCTTCAACGGCATCATCTCAAATTATGATCTAGTTTCAGACGTCGTTATAATACATACGTGTACCAAATCTTAAATGAATATCTCAATTTTATTTTATCAACCCTTTTCATATTGGAGTAGGGGTGGTTGGGTTGAAAAATATTATAAGAAAATCTGACGCTGTGGGTTCTAGTACATACACCGAATTTCAAGTTTCTGTTGTCTTACCAACTTTTTACTTATATTCCTCTATTTACCCCAACCAACCCTTCAACGGAATCATCTCAAAATATAAACTAATTCCAGATGTCGTTATAATACATACGTGTACGAAATTTTAAATGAATATCTCAACTTTATTTTGTCAACCCCATTAATGGGGTAGGGGTGGTGGGGGGGTTGAAAAATATTATAAAAAATCTGAGGCCTTAACTTCTTGTACATATACCGAATTTCAAGTTTCTGTACTCATACCAGCTTGCTTTACTTATTTCCCCCTATTGACTCCTAAATAACCCCCAACCCTTCAACGGAATCATCTCAAAGTATAATCCAGATGTCGTTATAATTCATACGTGTACCAAATTTCAAATGAATATCTCGATTTTATTTTATCAACCCTTTTAATAATGAAGTAGGGGTGGTGGGGGTTGAAAAATATTATAAATAATCTGAGACCTTGGCTTCTAGTACATACACCGAATTTCAAGTTTCTGTAGTCTTACCAGCTTGCTTTATTTATTTTCCCCTATTTACCCCTATTTAACCCCCAACCCTTCAACGGAATTATCTCAAAATATAATCTAGTTCCAGATACATACGTGTAGGAAATTTCAAATGAATATCTCAATTTTATTTTATCAACCCTTTTCAAATTGGAGTAGGGGTGGTGGGGGTTGAAAAATATTATTAAAAAATCTGACGCTTTGGCTTCTAGTACATACACCGAATTTCAAGTTTCTGTACTCTTACCAACTTGTTTTACTTATATTCCTCTATTTACCCCAAATTAACCCCCAACCCTTCAACGGAATCAGCCCAAAATATAATCTAATTCTAGACATCGTTATAATACATACGTGTACGAAATTTCAAATGAATATCTCAACTTTATTTTTTCAACCCCTTTAATGGGGTAGGGGTGGTGGGGGGTTGAAAAATATTATGAAAAAATCTGAGGCCTTAACTTCTAGTACATACACCGAATTTCAAGTTTCTGCACTTTTACAAGCTTGCTTTACTTATTTCCCCCTATTTACCCCTATTTATCCCCCAACCCTTCACCGGATTTCCTCAAAAAACAATCCAGTTCCAGATCTCGTTATAATATATACGTGTACAAAATTTCAGGTCAATATCTTAAACCGTTCCGGAGAAAGCGTGCGGACAAAAAAAATTACCGACAGACAGACCGACAGACCGACAGACAGACAGAAAATTTTTTTTCGCTCAAATTTAAAATCTTGACGTTTCATGACATTCTAAACCTATTCACGAATAAAAATTTTTGAAAATTTTTTTGCGATTACTATACTTCCAATCCACTACGTGGATGTGGATGTAAAATACTTGGTTACATGAAAAAAAAGCAAATTTGACGAAAACAATATTTGTCCACACCGAGGATCTAACCCGCCACCCCATTGCGCGTTGAATCTTACTATTTTTACGCTACGGGAGAGATTCTTTTAAGGGTCAAAAAACGCGTATAACTCTTCAGGGATTGAATATTTTTTGTAGAACTTTTTGTGGTCGATGGAAAAACTTGTTAGCTTTCATTTGCACCAAGCCTCGTGTCCAAAAAGTTGTTAATAATCAAATTAGAGCCTCTCAAGCAATATCGCTTTTATTTCCGGTTCCGGTTATTCGATGAAGTTCTTTTTAGTCTCAAAATTTTCCTTTTTCCAAGCGCTTTCATATGCACAAAACGCCATTTCGATACACTTGCCCAGAGATATTCCATTTCTTAATTTGCAAGATTAGATTAAACTTTAAATGAACAAAAGCAAAAAGTTGCATTCGTGCAGACATCTATGGGGGTTGTGCCCGACATAAATGTCTATCGTTTAAAGTTGGTTTGAAGTCGATGAAACTTTCGAAAAAAAAAATTTTTGCTAATTAACAAATTATACCAATTGTTTAAACAATCAAGAAGTATTGAAGATATATAGGTATATTCTTTAGTATAGAAGGCATGTATTTTTAAAAAATAATATCCTGACCTCATTAGTTTTGGAATGATCAATTTGTTAATTAAGAATTTTTTTTTGGCTATAACAAATGAACACGTTGACAAAATGAGTTTTCAGTTTCTCAGTTTTCAGATTTTCAGTTTTCAGTTTTTCAGTTTTTCATTTTCTCAGTTTTCAGTTTTTCAGTTTTCCAATTTTTCAACTTTCAGTTTTCAGTTTCTCAGTTTTCAGTTTTTTAGTTTTTCAGTTTTCAGTTTTTCACTCGGTTTTTCAGTTTTCAGTTTTTCAGTTTTCAGCAATTTTTTGTCTTTCAGTTTTTCCATTTTTCAATTTTTCAGTTTTCAAGTTTTTCACTTTTTTAGTTTATCACTTTTCAGTTTTTCAGTATTGAAAATGACTCCATTGAATCAAGATTTTTTCGAATTCGTTTTCATTTTATTAAATAAAAACGAAAAAATCTTTGTTTACACAATTATTTGACCATGAAGCTCACGGTTTAGGAAAATCGTTCATAAGAAAATCTTGTTCAGCGGAATTTTTCCTATAAGAATCCGTTGCTAACTCAAATGGTATACAAAATTTGTAAAATCACCTCTTTTTTACCCCAGGCAGACTCGCCTAAGAGAAGAACTATCGTAAAAATTGCAATTATTACACCTGTATTATTACCTCGTACACTCTGTATATTGTAATCCTAATATCGATATGGATTTATGCTAAGTCTACTTCTGACGCTAACGATGTGACTTCAAATAATCACATTGAAGTGCAGTACTAATGAGACTTTCCTAATTAACAAAAGTAAAACTGACTACCAACTCCGTTATAAAACATAGTAGCACTCTTGAAAGCTTGATTTTGGAATTGAGAAAACTCCGCGATAAATCATTATCATCGTGTTCAATAAAATCCCACCCCATTGACGCAGATGTTTTCGCGTCTATATGGTTCCATTTACAAGGCATTTTCCCAAATGAATATACACTTCAATTACTTAATAGCCTATCTGACATCACATATCGCAAAGCATGATTAAAAGTATGCGTGGGGAATTTCAGCAAGAGAGCCGAAGTTTGAAAGGGCCTAGAGCGGATAGGAGTTGACAGAAAGTCGCGATTAAGAACACGCTTCCGTCGCTTTCACCGGAATTTGCATGAAACGACGTCTATAGAGAGTGAGTGAGTCCTCCGGAGTACAGTTACCACGACTGCTATTGTTAACTCAAGACTACGTGAAACAGTGGCGGAGGTGGAGATTTATCCCACTTCTGATTTGGCGAGAAAATATTTACAATTTTGCGTCAATAGAATGTCAGCGATATTTACTAAATAAATTCTATAAACGATAATCTTTTGTACTTTAATTACATGATTAAAAATGTGGAGAACTAAGTAAAATAAAACTAGAGCAAACACTATACTCTTCGCTGATAAAGAAAAACATAAAAAATTATTGAACATTTTATATAATTGTTTATCTCTTCAGCCAGTAGCAGATCTCTATCATGTGCTTTCATCCAGTTGATGGTTAATTCAGGTATTTACATGAAAAACAGGGAGATATGAGGGACCAGTTGTTGATAAGAATATTTTGAGAGCAAAAAAAATTCCAATTACTAGGACTATGCAGAAAATTTTACTAGCAGTTTTAAAGTTACGTGACTAATAAAATATCAAATTTATATAAAATGCATCAGCAAAAAAACTGCAGAAAACTGTAACACCTTTGGCATAGCAAAAGTTACAATTACTACAAAAAATAGGAAATCCATGTAAAAACAGAGTTTGTAAAATTTACATAATGAAGTATTTCAGTGATAAAATGTGACTATTCAAATAAAATCGGGAAACTCTACTAAAGATACATTTGGAATTTAAATATAAACTTTAGCCCTGAGGACTTTAATCAAAACTGCTATTATCAATTTTGTGACAATAGTTCAGGAATATTACGTTTTTATTCCAACAAAATTCATAAAGATTTGAAAATTGGTGGGTATGTTGGGAATAGCATAAGGATTACTAAACCAAAAAGTTCCCATCCCTAAATAGTGTGCTTCATCCCCCAGGACGTCCTTTCTACCCCCATTTTAAGTTTTTCTAGATTATCTCGGAAACGGTGTAATTTTCGACAAAAATACTTATATACAAAATTGTTACTTGGAAAATTCTCTAGCAAAAAGGTTTTTACCACCTTTTTCCTAAAATTAATAATAACGTGGGAAATATGGCGCAAACATAAGGGTTGGTTCCGACTAGCACTCTCTACAGTACGATCTACCTTAAAGTTTAACGTTTAACGCTTAAAATAGCAGTAGGTACTAAAATATATTTACAATTTTAATAAATATACAACTTCCACCCCCTCACCTCTATAAAAAGACCGTGTTGTACTTATTTTCACACCACCCTAGAGGTAAAGTACTTGGTGCGTTTTTTTAAAGTGGTATCCCCTGTGGGCCTAATCCACTAATTATCAAATGTTAATTATAAATCTTGGTTGTCTTCCACAGATTCAACATTCAAGCATGATTGTCCATGCAACGCAAGCCTGCTCTTCTGCAACTACACCTATATTCGCACCCTAATTTACATGAACATGAAATAAGCGTTAAAACAGATTCGGGAGCTGGTTCTTTTATAGTCATTATTGGGAGTAATATACCGCCAACTTTTTTCCACCCCCAATTGGTAGCTTTGAGCGTCACGTTTTTCCATGTTTGAATTTGGTGAAAAACTCGATAACAGTGTTGCCGAGCGGCAGCAGAAGTTGGTGGAAGTTTTGACAACATAACAGTGTTGCTGGCTTTACCAACTAGTCTGTTAAAAGATATAAATCTGTATTCATCTAGACTTTTTCTGCCGAGGTACAGTTGTATAAAGCTAAAATAAATCGCTCTCCCATGTTTGCAATTTCTTCATGAGTAACTTCCTCATTGTTGAAAGTTTGTACAATATGTTGTAAATCACTTCTTTTATTAAATATATTGATTGCATTCACTTTCCTTTTGGAAAAAAACGGCGAGGTTGTGTCACCGCTGATGGCATGTACAAATAAAATGGCGGATTTGCAATTTTTTAAGAAAGTTGCAGATTGTAAATCTTGCGAACTTGAGAACTGTAAATCCTTTTACAGGCATTGCCCTGTTTTTCTTTTAAAAATTTAATGTCCTTGTCAGAGGGAGAAAGTGCAATAAGAAGGACTAGCAGGTCAATATCTTGCCCTACGACAACAGCTGTATCGCAATTCTTACATTTTTCTATAACAGTTTGTATTATTAATAAATCGGCGCCATCCGCAGCAACGAACACATCTATACCTTCAGTTCTAAACCTTTTCACTAGCTTTGTAATTAAACGTTCTTTGTTGAGCAAATTACTTAGGAATACCGAACATTTCGGTGATGGTAAATAGATAACGAATTATATGACTTGCGCTAATTACGGCCCTGATTTACCAACGTACTATTCGTTTGAGGAGAAATGGTCTAAAAACCTTTATTGTAGAGAATTTCCTGTAGAACACTTTTGTACATAGGTATTTTTGTCGTAAAATGCACCATTTCATGGATGATTTTAAAAAAACGTAAATTGGGGTGAATACTATGTCGTAGGGGATGAAGCACACAATTTAGGGGTGGGAACTTTTCGGTTTATTATTACATATGCTGTCCTAATTATTTCCACCAATTTTCAAAACTTTATGAATTTTGTCGGATATATCGCAATTTGGACCGTAATATTACTGAATTACAAAGAATTTAACTATTTAAGGTTGTAATAAAATTTTAACCACAAAAAACTGTGAATAAAATAGAGAAAAAATTTCATTAATTAATTATTCACCCGAATTAATGAATTACAAAAGAATAAAATGCTATAAAGTTGACTTTGGTTTTCGATATTTTAAAAAGTCAATAAGCAGGACAAAATATGAATAAAAATCTTAAGTTATGGTGCGAGATCGTGTGTGCAACAAGAGAAAATTCTATATTATTCCCATCAAATTATTAACTCAAGAACACAATTATTAGCGTTTTCTCTTTAACTTAGGGTATTGCACAGAGACTTAAGAGACTACTCCAACAGCTGTGAGCAACACTGTACTTTACTCTCAAGATGGGTGAATAAATATACAGATTAAGCAATGAGTTAATTTAGTGAAAGAGAAACGTCCACTCACCTCAGGGTAGCTATTCTGTACTATCAGTGAACGTGAGCATTTGTCGTGAGAGCAGAGAGCTTATATCACTATCCCTTCCCAGAGGAACAAAAACACTATTCTGTGACTACAGTGACTACGCGGGGATGTGATGTGATTCGTCCAGCGTTGCCAACATTTGCTCACACATTTCAACCAAAATAATTGCCGCAACGCCGTACGAGGGTCATGCGTTGTATGATAAGAAATGCATCTCGTCAAAATGCGAGTTTCTGACATTCAAAAATCCATTATTTTATAATAGTGACATAATTTTCTGTTAGGCTAAGAATAGTAAATAAGGTCTGTTTCAATTCGATGGATAGTGCCTTAAAATATATTTTAATTAAATGAATGGAAAAGCAACTACAACTTCTGTGGAACATTTACAAATCAGTTCACAAAACAATTCCAAAAAATGTAGAAACGAGTAACAACCACTTTAAATGATGTCCCTGGAAACTGATAAAAATTCGGAGCAATGGTGAAAATTAAATTGAATTTGTAATATAATAATTGAACTGTACATAATCTGAGTTGTCTAGTATATTGTATAATATCCCCAAGCATGTTCTTTGTTTTACTTAATTATAAGAGCCATATCTGCTAATCCGAAGAGATTACTCATGCAATGAAGTTGTCGTAGTTTCTGAGGATTTTTCAAGCAATCTGAAGGTCTCTTAGTACCTCGTTGATAATTGAGTACATCGGCAATATTCATCGCCTTTAATCCCTACAGTTTAAGTAACACAAAACTCATTGCATGATCTAACACAAAAATAACTTCAAATAAACAGATATCATGCCACCAACATCACAGAAAACAGGAAGTTCCTGTCTTCTGTGCCAACGTCCAAATAAAATGACAGTTTGTCCAAAACTGAGTTTATACTTTCATCCTCTCACGCGTGAACGGTCCCGCTCCCTCACAATTTACCAAGAGAAGCAAGTGAAGCAGAATACGCTATCTTGGTTTTCAAGAGAACTCCTCCCACTTTCTCATGAAAATATGTGCTCACATCACATCACACCGATACAGAATAGCTGCTCAGGTAGATTTCTCCAGAAATGTAATTCAGTGACTGCTTACAACAGGTGGTCCTGCCTCAAATTCTATAACTTCGACAACGGATCCACGTGCGTTCCTTCAGCCCCTAAAAAATTAGATACCAGAGAAGTAACTCTGCTAAGCGAATTCAATATAGACCTAATCCGTAGATCTTCCTCGAAATTGATAATATTACTAATTTGTACACACGTGCTCTGCAATGTCGCATGAACACAAAATCACACACAATGGTGCCTCTAGAATTCTCAAAATACATTAAATACTATTTAATATATACACGTTTCGCAATTCTTGCAACCACCGGGGCATTGGAAATGATACGCCATACACAAAACATAAACAGCTACGATCCACTCTCGATTGCGATACCGCTGCATTTCGACCTTAAATGAAAACTGGTAAGTTGACCCCTGTGATATATGCAACCCACATTACATTTGCATATATCAGCCGTTGCATTTACGACAGTCTCATTCGACCGCGGCACCGTTGTCTATTGACCTTGGACGAAAACTGGTAACTCGACTCCCCATATACGAACATAAACATTTACAATGTTAAAAATAAATGCTTTATGACCATACTCCCATAGTAATCAACGACTTAATGTCAATATTTCAACAAATCATTAGATGATTACTGAGATAAAATCTAGAATTTCTAATTATACACACGGCTCATCCACTTCGATGCCGAAAACTAAGAAGTCCTTGCTCGCCTTCGCCAGAAGAACACCGTTTTCCTTCATCCTCTTTTCGCGCATGTCTATCCGCGTGAAATAACATGTGATCTTTTAACTTGGATATTTTTTTTATATAAGTATTTAAAATATTATATAATTTTATCCCGACAGTAATTTTTTGTGACATACCCCTGGGTTGAGATCAATAACATGGAGTTAGGGGTACCTCTGATTATCTCCTACAGTTTG
Organism: Stenurella melanura; assembly: GCA_963583905.1. Classification (NCBI taxonomy): domain Eukaryota; kingdom Metazoa; phylum Arthropoda; class Insecta; order Coleoptera; family Cerambycidae; genus Stenurella; species Stenurella melanura. The sequence continues at coordinate 135,915,618 of OY757312.1, forward strand.
CGGCCATGTTAACTAACTTACTAACACATTTTGCAATAAGCGTGGATCAGCGGAAAACGGAAACAGAATCGTCGCGCGTCGTCTAATGTTCCACTTGGGTACGATGTTAGTAAAGACGAAACTTTATACGCTCCTCTTAATTGGCTGTTGAATATTAAATTCGGATTTTTGGAAGGAAACTGGGAGATGTTTGCCACAAAGGCACATGTTTTTTATTTTATTTCATAAAATGTAGTAGGGTATAATGTAGGGTGTTTTTTTATGTAAAGTTGACCGTTTAATTGAAAATGTAATTAGTTCTCTCCTAACGAGGATATATCCAGGCTTTTTAAAAATATTCAGACTATAATAAACAAGAAATATTTAAAACTCTATAAGAAATCGTGTTCAAGAAGATATTTTAAAACAGACCTCTATACCTATATTTTAAGTTTCATAGTAAGTGATCAGTTTTTACAATGTAACTTTTTTATGACTTTAAATAATAGTGGAGTCGGAATTTTGGCCCGATCTTATTACAAATGATTAGCAAAACCAGATCGCCTCCCCACTCCCCGTTTTCGAGTTTGCTCAATACGAATATGAGGTTAAAAAGTACGGACGGGCAAGAGCAAGAGTTTTGATGCGAATTTCTGTATATTTGACCCGGACATGATAAAGGGCGAAGATGAATGTCACAGACATGACCGTGACCACCCTTGGGGGTTGAGTCTACCATTCCAGGGGGTGGGAAAGCGATAAAACATCTCTTCTCGTTGAAACTTCCCCCTCCCCCGTTTTCGAGGATGCTAATGACGAATAATAGTATATTTCTTTAGGAGTCTGGAAATAGGGATTTTTCCGTGCGATTGTGACAAATTCTCGTGTGCGGCGAAGCCGAACATGGGAAGTCATGCGAGCACGAAAAAATTCATTTAAGCGACTTCGACTCTTCCTACCCCCTTAAATGACCAAAACCTATCCCTTTCGCGTGTATACTTTCATTAGTAGCCCGACAATACTTAGTTGGACACATTGAGTTAGAAAGTAGGGAGAAGCTGTCACGTGACCAAAAAACGGCATCATTTCGCCATCTTGTTACTACTTTTCCGTCAAATAGTGACAGTTTGTTTTCCATGCGATTTATTCTGATTTTTACTGACAGTTTGTTAAATTTTAAACAATAAACATTAAAAGGACTATGGCGTCGTGTGCTAAAAGTAGTTGTTCTTCTAGAGATGGTGTTGACAAGAAGAAATTAACAGAAATAACATTTCATAGGTAGTGTAAACAACAAACAGAGCCGTATTAAAAAAACAGCTAATTAAATGTTTTTTTAATATACTCAGGTTATATATTTCGTAGAATAGAAACAAATGGTTTATTTTAGGATAAAATTGCACATTTTATATATCAAGGTAAATAAAAACTGTTAAAACACTTGCATTTATTAAATTGAACATTTATTTACGTTATCCAGATAGACCGTCTCGTCGGGGTACAAAGTTCTTATTATTTTAATTAGTCCGGGTCTGGTAAAATCACCATATTGTTGCTACATTTAGCTACGCCTACTGATGCCGTTTCTGTATAGGAAATTTGTATAGGATGTTTTCTCCATACCTTCTAACTCAATGGTTGGACTTGAATGTGGAAATTTAATAGCGGTTGAACTATACAGGAAAGGTGACAGACAGGGATGTTTTGGGTAACACTTAAGGGTAGATTCTACTCTCCCAAGGGGTGGGGAAAAATTTATTCTTCTTTTTAGTTTACGAGAACGAAGCTTTGGGAGTTTTAAGACAATCCGTGTAGGTTGATTCGTTCCTGTTAGGGAATGGGGTGATCTTTTTATATCCTTCTTCTGGAAGTGATAGATAGTAAAGAAAATGCATAAACTGATTTCCAGAGAACATTTACAGCTTTTATTCATTTCATTTAAAAATATCAAACTAATAAAGAGAAACACCATCTTCAGCGAAATAATACTGTGTGAGTGTAGTATCGCGCGTCTGAGGGACACGACAAGAAATTTATGATTGACAGGCACCAAACGTGCCTTCGCAACGATAATTAGCTAAATCAACTCTAATGGGGCATTCAAATAACTCTTTAAGACTCCCGAGACGAAAATGAAGAAGATTGTACTTACAGCGATTACTACAGTCTGCTGTCGATTAGCGGTGCACGTCTGATCAGATCTTATAAACGCTAGCACTTGAGAAACACATCTTAGATAGACTCTGTGAGTAATGGGCCTGTCGCCTGATTCGACGGGATCGGAGGAGACCCGTGAGGAACAGTTATCCGATTCACGCCACAGAATCGCACGCAGGTCGTATATCTCAGATCTAGTGGATCAAAAAAGAGTCAAATTCAAAATATATTTTCATTTATTTATTTATTTATTTATTTTGCAATAAATGCAAAAATCGGTAAATGTATTTACACAGAACTTCCCTCTTTATTCATATAGGACGGTCACTGTAAAAACGTATTAATTAACAAATGACATTGGAATAATAATCGCAACCGAGAACACCTGATAACTTTTTTTCCATCATCTACTCTATAGTGGTGGAAAAAATCGGTAAAGGTATTTACACAGAACTTCCCTCGTTCATGGCAGTCTCTCAAAAAAATTATAATTACGAAATGACATTGAGAATAATAATCGGAGTAGAGTTATTGCTATTATTACAAAGAAAACTTGATAAGTTTTGGTCAAAAAAATATACAGATTGCTCATCCAACAGCAAAAGTTCAATACTAAATAGCAGGTGCCACATATGGCAGGCTTGCGCAAATACCTTTACAAAATTAAAAATTAAAAATGATGTATTTTTAAAATAGGTTTAGAATGCTATGAAACGTGAAAATTTTTAAATTTGAGCAAATAAACAAAAATTCGATCTATTTTAGTGGTAAAAACTTTTTGAAAAATGTTGGTGAAAAAAATTTTCAAAATTTTTTTTCTGAAAGGTTTAGAATGTCATTTAAATTTGAGCATTCTGGTGTTAAATTTTTATCCAAACTGGTAACAAAATGTTGCAAATTTTTTTTCCGAAATTGGTTTGGAATATCATGAAACGTGGAAATTTTAAATTTGAGCAAAAAAATTTTTTTCCTCTGTTCTATAGTAGTGATACATATATGGATTAAAAATGTTTTCAAATTTTTTAAAAAATTCTTCAAAAACATTTTTAAATTTGTTTGAATAGTTTTAGAATGTCATGGAAACGTGGATAGTTAAAATCTGAACAAAGAAAGAAAAATTCTATCTTAGTGATAAAATTTCAAAAAACTTTTTTTTTAAATCAGGCTTAGAATGCCATGAAACGTGAAAATTTTAAATTTGAAGAAAGAAAAAAAAAATTAATTTTAGTAGTAAAAATTTTTTCAAAAATATTGGTGAAAAAAATTTTCAAATTTTTTTTTCCTGAAATAGGTTAAGCGTGTCATGAAACGTAGAAATTTTAAATTTGAGCAAAAACAAATTTTTTTCATCTTGGTAAAAAATTTTTCAAAAATTTTTTAAAAAATGTTTGAAAAAAATTTTCAAAAAATTTTTTTTCCTGAAATAGGTTTAGCGCGTCATGAAACGTGGAAATTTTAAATTTGAGCAAAAAAATTTTTTTTTCATCTTGGTAAAAATTTTTTCAAAAATGTTTGAAAAAAATTTTCAAAAATTTTTTTTCCTGAAACAGGTTTAGCGCGTCATGAAACGTGGAAATTTTAAATTTGAGCAAAAAAAAAATTTTTTCACTATTTATTCCGTTTAGACGGTCCACCCTGTATATTTTTCAGTGAAAATTCTACCAGTTATTCGCTGACAGTAGGGTTAACTACCTACCAAATTTGACTGCTCTCCGTCCAGTAGTTTTTTAGTAAATACACCAACAGACAGACAGACAGACAGACAGACAGACAGACAGACAGACCGACAGACAGACAGACAGACAGACTGACGGAATTGAAAAACCTATATTTTCGGAATCTACGTGTTCTGAAACGTCAGAATCCGAAAAAATCTCGGAGGGTGATTTTTTCTCGAATACAATACTTCCCTTCGGTATGCGAGGGAAGTAAAAGAACTTTCAATTTTTTTTTATTTTCAATTTTTTTTGTTGAAATAGGTTTAGAATGTAACGGAGCGTGGACATTTTAAATAAAAAAAAAATTCCCATCGTCTATTCTAGTGGTATAATTTTTTTTTTTAATTTTCAAAACAATTTTTTTAAATATGTTTAGAAATTTTAAAGTTAAGTAAAAAAGTTAAGTAAAAAAAATACTTTTAATTCATTTTATAGACAAATTTTCAGTTTTTTTTTTATTTTTTTTTTTTTGGCAATATGTTTAGAATGCCATGAAACGGGAAATTTTAAATTGGAGCCAAAATATTTTTTTCCATCATCCATTTCATACAGTGTGTCCCACTTTTCAGGGTAACACCTACGTAGCTCAGTTATTAATAAATCGATTTGTTTTAAACTTGGTTAAGTTATACACCTCTTGAAGGTAACTAAAAGCGCATATATCCATTTAATTTATTCCATAGACATGCAGACTAAGGGGGTAAAAATGGGGTAAATTTTCAGGTAAATTTGTATTAGGGATTTTTTTTAAAGCATCTCATAAGGCATCCTTTAAAACTCTAAATCCCCTTTTTATCAAAAATTGTTAAAATATCTCTAGTAGTTTTAGAGGTAGGTATAAACAGAATTTCAAATTTGTAACAAAGAATGTGAAATGACTTTGGTTCTAAATTCACCTTGTTCCGAGTTAAAGGCCATTAATTCTTGACAAAACGTTATATGTACCTGTTTATACCTTTAAAACTACTAGAGATATTTTAACAAAATTTGGCACAAAGGGGTTTTAAAGGATGCCCTATTAGGTGGTGGTAATCTTAAAAAAAATACAATTGAAAATTGAAAATTTACCCCATTTTCACCCCGCGTCTATGGAATAAATTAAATAGGTATATGCGCTTTTAGTTACCTTCAAGAGACGTATAACTTAGCCAAGTTTAAAATAAATCGATTTATTAATAACTGAGCTACGTAGGTGTTTTCAAAATATTCAAAATTTCAATTTTTCTTATTTTCAATTCTATATAATAGGTTTAGAATGTCACGATACGTGGAAATTTTAAATTTAAATAAAAAAAAAATTCCATTATCTATTCCCTTTAGACGGTCCACCCTGTACATTTTCCAGTGAAAGCCTAACCATTTCTTCGGTCAGCTATCTACCAAATTTGACTGGTCTCCGTCAAGTATTCTTTTAGGTAATACACCATCAAACCGACAGACAGACAGACCGACGGAATTGAAAAACCTATATTTTCCTAATCTACATGATCTGAAACGTGAAAATCCAAAAAAATCTCGGAGGGTGATTTTTTCTCGAATACAATACTTCCCTTCGGTATGCGAGGGAAGTAAAAAATAGAAATATTCAAGTCTAAGCTAATTGTATACAAAACAACTTATCAGAGAGTACCACTAGTAACAAGCTGTTACGTTCCGAGGAATCGTAACTCTTACACCGGCGAGATTATTGTATTATTAAATACATGTCGAACTTTTTCAAAAATTATTTGCTTTGATATTATGCACTGAAATTTTCGAATTTGCATATACTTTGTCAGGATGCCTCGAGAAGCTATATATACAGTGTGCCCCGGATGGACCTAACCATACTTGTAATTTTCCTTATTTCGCATTTTAAGAGAAAGAGTTATTCTTCATAAAAAGTTTTGTTTATCGTGAAAAGTCATTGGCCATACTCAGACTTTCAAAATAACATACAGGGTGGTTAAGAGATAAGGAAACGTGAATTTGTGCCAAGAGTAAAGTATTAGTTTTTTGAGAGGAATGTAAAAATATTACTGAAAGAAGTTGTTTCTAATGTTAGTAGTCCAGATATGAAATTTGAACGTAGTGTCTCAAAGTTGATATTTTTGCGAAAATACCAACTTTTTATCAAAGTGACGCGTAAAAATATCTAAACTAAATGGACTTATATTTAATAATTATGAGTATATTCCAAGAGATAGATAATTTTCCAAAATAAGATCTAAGAATGACAAAGGAAAATGTTGAGTTTGTTCTAAATTGCAAAACACAAATGATGCAGTTAAAAAATTCATATCATAATGAAATCTTATACTCTTCCTCTTTATTTTTTTCTTTACGATCCACTTCTACAAAAGTGTTTGTGCCGAGAAATGCAGATAAAAATTAATTTAGACATTCTTGTCTTGGTTCGCGACCTAGTAACTTTGATTTTTTTTTATACGATAATGGCTGCAAGAACGATTTTTTAAAAATCAGTATCATTCAAAATGGATTAATTTTGCAACCCAAAAAATGGCACGGCCGTGAATGAGTCCGAAAGCTGTGTTACTTTCTACCATTAATAGACCTCAAAATACTCAACATATAGAACATGATCCGTGGTTTGAGAGACCGTATTTTTATATAAAGAATTGTGTTAAGAACCGTGATGAAAAACTGTATACGTGCGCGCAAGAAAGCTCATTACCTAACCTAAACAATATTTTGTAACCTAACGACTATACGATTTAAGCATTGTAAAAATAACAAGACATAAAGGAGATTGCCAAACACGAACAGATCTTAAACGTTTTAGACATAAGTTTTATCTTGTATACAAAGCAAATAAATCAACGTTGGTTAACCCGAATTAAAATAAATATGTGCATCTGAAAATCTCGAGAATGCAACTGTGAATAACTATAATGTATTCATTGGTACATATTCGGAATAAGCACGTATCTTAAAAAAAATAAACAAATTTTATCTATACAACACACTATTAACGACATTATAAATTTCTTGAAACACATTCTTCAGCGTATATATTCAATAAGGACTACGCCTAGACAAACGCAGATCCTGTCTATGTTTTTAATTAAATATGTTAGGATTCACTATTCAACGAGCTGTAGACTAATTTCACGTTAAACTTTATAGTCGAGTCGCTGTATCGAAATTTTTTAAAAAACCCAAAAAATGTTTAATATACTAAATACTTTACCGATTTTTTTTAAACTTTGGAAATATTTTCTTGGGTCCATAAATCGGAAAGTTGAAAGTTTTATTTTTTGTTGGTCGAACCTCCGAAATTGTTAAATAAACATATTAAGTTAACAATTGAATAACTTCCTGAATAATTATTCAAAATGGCTGAATTTCTAGGGGGGTTTTGGGGGTCGCTGATTACGATTTTGATATCAAAGAGTCCAAAATCAAAATGGCGGTTGTGACACTAATTGTTTGGAATATTCTCTGTGAATATTCATAATTCTATCGAAAAATTTCCAGAAAGGCTCCTTAGGTCGCGAATTATTAATTTAACATGGAAAAGTCAGAATTGAGAATGGCTGATTCGAAATGGCCGAAATATCATCCATTATTTTAAATATTTTCGTAAATCTGTCATTCTAAAAAAAATGTTAACTCTCAGAAAAACCGAATTTTTTAATATAACAAAATGTTAAATATGATCATGCTGTCCGTACGTTTCAAATGTTATTGGTTTGGAGGCCAAATCAGTTATTGTATTCAAAGGCCGTTACTAATAAGCATCTACTCCGCGAGTGTACGGCCGGAAAATCGCTCCGTTTTTTTCTTGAATTTCTGGAAAACGGTTTAGAATTTTTGAATGAAATAAAATGCAAAGTTAAGCTAATACACGTACCTTTCGACTGTTTTTTGTTTGAAGTCGATGTCTATAATTGTTTTCAAATGTGACCCTTCAGAAGCACATATCCCACCGGCGCGGCGTGAGGTCGGAAAATTGCGCTGTTTTTTTTCAATATCTAGAAAGCGGTTTCGAATTTTTTAATGAAATAAAATGCAAAATGAAGCCAATAAACGTACTTTTACTGTTTTTTGTTTGGAGCCAATACGTGTAATTGTTTTCAAATGCGACCCCTCATAAGCACCCATCCCACCAGCGTACAGCTGGAAAACCGCTCCGTTTTTTTTTTAATTTCTGGAAAACGTATTCGATTTTTTGAGTGAAACAAAAAGCAAAATGTTTCTAATGAACGCACCCTCGAGTATTTTTAATTTCTAGTAGATTTTCATCATTTGTTGTTGTTATAGTCCAAATTCACGTTGAGTTCTATAATTATTTAAGTTCACTTTTCCAACGAAAAAATTCTTTTATGTATTTTCCAGAATATGCCGTAATGTGGAGATCTATTTTTGGTGTGTACCTACACACGACGTATCTATAAAATTCACATAAATATATGCCTGATATATATGATGATTAATATACTATGCTTCGTAAAAATCATCGTTTATTTGGAAATGCGCGCGGATTTTTGTATCTTAATAAATTTTTTGTTAATAAACAAATGCTTTTTATAAATTTTTAAATGTATGTATGTAATTCGCCACCCCCAAAACCCCACTAAAAAAATTTCAGTCATTTTGAATAATTATTCAGGTAGTTTTTCAATTGTTAACTTAATTTGTTTATTTAACAATGTCGGAGGTCGACCGACAAAAAAACACTCTTAGCTTTTCGACTTATGGGCCCAAGAAGATATTTCCAAAGTTTAAAAAAAAATCGGTAAAGTATTGAACATTTTTAGGGTTTTGTATGAATTTCGATACAGCGACTCGACTATTAATATGGAACATGTTTATGTTTTAGCAGTGATACGAGATGAGAGTAGAAGTTTCACGAGCAAATATTCTAACATCACTTTTCAATACTACTTGTATATAATATTTACGTAAATCTATGTAAAGATCGTTCGAACTAAAATACACACTATATATTTTGCAGTTTCCATGTCTTGCACATCCCCGTATTTTTTTGAGTGCCTGTTCTGTTCATATTTCTATTCAGCAAAATATATCAGGTTTCATTCCGTCTCAATATCGTCAACTGCACTATAAATGTTATTATTTGTTTGGCTCTTTTTTATATTCTTATGTTTTTTTGTTCGTTTTTATTGTTTGTTTTTTGGCGTTTTAAGTTATGTATTTTGGGGCGTTTCCTTTATTTTCTTGAAGTTTATTTAAAGTTTTGAATCATCATAGAATATCAGGATTAAATATTTTTTAATTATTTTGTAAAGGATCTGTTATTTCAATTTTTTTATTTATGTCCATAACTACATTTTGAACTGGCTGCAGGGCTTGAAATGGGGGATAAGATAAATTTTCTTGATGTCTAGCATATCCCAGATACCAAAGAGAGTTCAAGAGTTCGTGCTCCAGATCTACGCAAGTGTAATAATAATCAAAAATAGGTTCCTCTTCATCTCCATCATGAATGTACTCTTCATAAAAAATAATCCTGTTCCAGATCTCGTTATAATACATATATTTACAAAATTTTAAGTCAATATCCTAAACCGTTCCGGAGAAAACGTGCGGACAAAAGAAGTTACTGACAGACAGACCGACAGGCAGACAGAAAATGTTTGTTCGCTCAAATTTAAAATCTCGACGTTCTATGACATTCTAAAACTAAAAAAATGAAAATATCTTCACCATTATTATAATACTTCCAATCTACTACGTGGATGTGGGAGTTTATGATCAAATGCCTTTGAAAATATTGCTAGAGGTCAAAGTCAAGACCATCACAAGATATCCCTACAACTTTTGTTCTGGTCAATTCCTCTGAAATCTCAACACTGAGTTACTGTACCATTTGGAAAGTTAAAAACCTTGTCAGGGCAAAATAGGCGGAAAAACGCCTTTACTCGGAACCAGAGTGATTGTGCATAAAACTGCATGCATGATGGCTCATTTTATTCGTTAGAGTCTCTAGAGCAAACAGTTGGAAACAGTTTTTTGAGGGGTCAGCTGATAATTTGTTTATTGTGGAAATATAAACAATAAAAGTGATGTTCGATAAAACATTATATGAAATAAGGCACTGGCTCCATAAATTGACGTCATTTTTTGATTTCAGTGTCATTTCTTATATTGTTAGGGTCACTCGTTCCGATTCTAATGTCAAAAAAGTACCAATACTAGAGGGCGCCACAGAAAAAGTTAAGTGAAGATGAAAATAATGACAAATGAATATTACATGAAATAAGGTTTTTTTTTCGAAATTCTGTGTCATTTTTACATTTCCTTGTCATGTTTTACGTTCTCTGGTTCACTCATTCTGATGCTCAAGGCAAAAAATGCGAATCGTAGAGGAGTATAATTTGAAAGTGACCGTGAGGAGGGTGATTCATCCCTTTATATTTATCGCGTGATGTAAATGAAGTGGACTATTAAATACTATCTTGCATGAAATTGCATTGTGATTTATTATTTATTAAATTACATATCAGTTTCAAGTTCAAGTGTAATACTCTCTAGGATTGAAATTTTTCCCTACTTTAGAATCCGAGAAGTAGATTTCAAAATATTGCAGAATATAATCAGGGGTCATCGTTATTTTTACCCGATGTTCGTTTTTTCTGTGGCGCCCCCTATGATTGACACTATTTTGCCATTAGAACAAAAAATAAACGCTCCACAATAATATGAAAAATGCCTCAAGAGTTAGGGAGATAGCAGCTTTTTTCATGTTGGTAATTGTTTCCATCTGATGTTAGTTTCTTCTGTGGCACCCTCTACGATTCGCATTTTTTGCCTTCAGCATCAGAATGAGTGAACCAGAGAACGTAAAACATGACAAGGAAATATAAAAATTACAAAGAATTTCGAAAAAAAATAACTTTATTTCATGTAATATTCATTTGTCATTATTTTCATCTTCACTTAATTTTTTCTGTGGCGCCCTCTAGTATTGGTACTTTTTTGACATTAGGATCGGAACGAGTGACCCCAAAAATATAAGAAATGACACTGAAATCAAAAAATGACGTCAATTTATGGAGCCAGTGCCTTATTTCATATAATGCTTCATCGAACATCACTTTTATTATTTACATTTCCGCAATAAACAAATTATCAACTGACCCCTCAAAAAACTGTTTCCAACTTTGATCTAGAGACCCTAACGAATAAAATGAGCCATCTTACATGTAGTTTCATGCACAATTACTCTGGTTCCGAGTAAACCGCCTATTTTGCCCTGACTATTCAGGTAGGTATATGAATAATCATTGTTTGACCTTCAAGTGTCTGTAACTTAAATCTATGGACTTTTGGACCTACTGCATATAAGAACTCTTGTTTGGAGGGCTCAAACAAATACATTTCGGCTGGTTTTAGCTCAACTGACTATATAGCGTTTACCGTATATTTTGAGCGGAGTCCCTTGAAAAAAACAATTTTCCTATGTTTTGTAATTAAATAATAACGGTCTAAACAACTGCTAAAAAACTGCAAAGAGTATTGTGTAGAATGTGCAACAATTATATAAAATATACAGTAAATCGGTGAAGAGTATAATAGTTAGCTTATTTTATTGAATATAAGAACATTTTTAAGTATACGTAATTAAAACATCATCTTCAAATGATGCCAACATGACTGTCGTCCGTTGTGAAAATACAAGCAATATTTTCATCTCCGTAGGAGTGTTTATGAGTCTCAATTCTTCTCTGTCTCTCTACGACTATTATACTTAATCTGATAACTTTGTCCTATCGCGTCGGCTAGGTCAGATTCCAAATGTTAAATGATGTCTCAGTTAGTTTTGGTTAAAATAACATATCATATGCGGATTTCATATGCGAGTATTAACAACACGATGTGTTCGAGATAAAATATGTTATCCTTCAACAGCTCAATCGATTGTAGTGGTAATTTATCACAACACCACTACGTTAATTACCACCTGTCTAAGCTATTATTTGCACGAATACACTAATAAATTACACTTTTAATCACTTTATACGTTACCGAAGAACAGAGCAAGCCCGAAAGTTAATACGTAAATATAGTGAGGCTGATCCATTTTTCATTGTTTACTGGTTTCCCTTTTTTCCATTGTCATAACCGGTTAACATCCTACGGAATATTTCACAATTATGGGTCAGTTTCGTTTTGTGCTTGTTTGGCGGAAACGCCGGAGTAAGTAATTTAGAATTCAGGCAAAGTTTTAAAATGAACACATGTTGATTTAAAAGTGCTGATAGTTTTTTTAAAATACAGTTTTTCAATCTGTGAGGCTATGAAGTGTTGCCTGGAACAAGGATATTTTCCTGAGCAATGAAAACAGGCGCTAATTAGTATGTTGCGGAAGGTTGGTAATCGTCAAAATATTTCTGGCTTGCGCCCAGTAAATATTTTAACTAGTAACAAAAATTAGCACAACTGTACGAAAAATTTGAATTTACTTCATATACAAACAAATTAGTACAGTTAGTTAGCGCGTCAAAAACGCTGGAATAACCAGGTAACACGAACGATTATCTAGTCAAAGTAGATTAAAAAAAATAATAATAATAACAAATAAGTATTTGGGTATCTAGGAATGCGCCGAAATCGATAACGACGAAACGAAAAGCAAAGTAGCAAGATAGTACTACCGACTCATTAGGCAAGTTCAGAAAACCGAAAACCAAACCAAAATCTCGGTAATATTGCTGTCCCAGTAATCCCAGCATGTCTTGAAAGTGGTGCTTTGTCTGGACTTATCGTAAAAACAACTGTTGACAGTGGTGCCCATCCTATGAATTAAAATGATGATAATTTAGCAATACCAGGAACTAGTAACCGGCTCAGAATGAATGCAAATGAACTCAGTATTCGTTATAATCACTTTAACTGTCAAAAATGCTTATAGATAATTTATAAAAACTCTTTGGGACAATCCATTGGATACCACGTATTCTATTTGTGATAGACTTAGGTTTCAAAATGGTGCTGATATTTCATTTATTTTTATACTGATATTATATAGTACAGGCAAATTAGCCATTTGGGGTAACAATAATTAATAAAAGGATCATCTCTGGGATTTAAGTAGGTAATTACCTAGAGATTGAGATGATGCATTCTTTGCATTTCCAAATTCCGGGAAAATTCAAAAAAAATTGGAAAAACTTTTTGATTTTCGGTTTTTTTGATCTAGCGGCCAATATAATGAAAAGAGAAAAAGAAGTTCCCAACAATAGTTGTAGCTCGTCTCTTTCTCTACAATAAATGTCTTTACAAATTTTTGTCTTACTTAAGCCGTTTAGAAGATAAATCGGGTTTTTCCAATTTTTTTTTGAATTTTCCGGGAACTTATAAGTGCAAAGAACGCATCATTTCATTCTACAGGTTATTACCTACTTAAATCCCGGAGATGATCCTTTTATTAATTTTTGTGGAGTTTTTACAAAATGTTGCCTTCATTGCCTGCATTAAGTAAAAAAAAAAAAATATATTGATTTATCGAAAAAACTTCATAGAACATTTTTTGCGCAGAATTCATCCCTCTATCGATGACTGTTATTTTGAATTTACTAATTTTCATACTAGAGAAGGGGTGGTATCCACCCCCCTAGGTAAAAGCACACATCGGCATTATGTACACTTTCATGATCCATTCCCTACTTACCTCCCAAAGTTTACGTCAATCGGTTTTTCGTGAAAGAATTCTGAGCGAAAAACCTTCAACCACTGGTCTAATACTCTTATAACATGTTATATAATTTTCACATAGAAGTTCCACTTTAATCACGTGAGTTTTCATTCACTATTTTTTTTATACGTTTTTTTAAAATTTGAAAACCTTGTAGTAAATTCGTGTTCATAACACGTTCGGGAAGTATCTATGCCTTATTATAATAATAACATACAGATAATTTTCGCCTTCTTCTAAGTTGGAATCACACAGCACTAGACAATTATCACATAACAAACTTTCATCTCGAAATTCAGCTGTTTTCATTTCAAGCTTGGTTACCCTATTAGACTGCACCTTGAGATGGATCCTGGAGAAACTTTCGGGATTAAGCATTAATTTGCTGTAAAGAATAGGCCCAAATAAATTTAAACCGTTGAGTAAATTAGTTAAGTGAAAGTAGGCGTCTCATTTATAATTTTAATCAAGATAACAACTAATCTCGTAAGAGTAAACTCGTTTAGGGATTGTTTTGAGTCGGGCTTTAATAACTTCCTTGCTGCGGTTTTATAAACTCCAGCGGTTGTGCAGTAAGCTGCGACAAATACAAGTAAAATTCAGAACGTTACGAAACACAGGGGGGAGAATTTACTTATACAGTTTCTAAGGACTTCTGTTTTGCTAACTAAGAAGTTGTCGTCAAGTCTGGCGTATTATCCTGGGATAGTTATTTTCGGATGGGTTTTGGGGAATAACTGGGATATTTTGGGTTGTAGGCGTTCGCTTTATTAAGCCTTAAATAATGTCAAATATGGGAAAGGGAGATGAATTGACGCAGATGCGTAATATTAAATAACTTGAAACATTCTAAATGTTACAAGTTTCATAAAATATTTACATCTTTTGAATTGGATATGAATGTTTAATATTATAGTCTAGAAGTATAAAACCGGTAATCTGCATGGCCGGAACAGATGCATTACGGCATTGCGATACCAGAATTCGGTAATTCGCAATGCAAGTACGTCATAATACCAGAGCTAATTCTTTCTTAATGTTGAATTGAATAGAGTATACGGTCACTAAATACAATTACCAAACATATACATGTGGTAAAAAGCAGTGGCAGATTAACATGAAGCTTAAAAAAGTGTAACTTTTACGTTGGAGTATTAATGATGATTATTTGTGGACCGACAAAACTAAACTCCTCTTCAAATGATTCAATTTTTCGTTCACTTCTGTCAGCTTGAATTTACGATCCAGTCCGTGCAATTTACGATGCGGTCAAAATGACAGTAACGGTCTTTCAATATCGATATCATATAACTTTCCCGGTGATGTATTCAAAAGATTCCATCCTTCAAAAATTTCATGTTTTACTGCTATATTTTGACAATTGAAAAGTTGTTTCATGCATAATTGTCTAGAGCTCTTATTTTGCAACCGGTTTACAACCGGTTGGGATTCGTGATTTAATTACGAAAAAATCTGTCATGGCCGATTTTTCAAATATGAAAACCTGAAGACGGTTAATGTGTCTAAATGACAATTTTTTATAAAAATCTTACATAAAAAGATTTTTCTTTTACCCACTTTACATAAATCTTGCTACTCGGAGCTTTTCGAGATAGCTGATCACGAATCTGATATCCAAATTGTCGTGAACCAACCTGCAATGTAGCGGAATCAATATGGCGGCTACAAAATGCTAAGAAATGATGAAGAAAATATTTTCGTTAAAATTAATACTGAAACGTTTCAAATATTACTGATTGCTATTTCTAAATTCATATTGTCTCGGTTTTAAGTTCGAGTAAGAAATTCAAGACGGCGGATCCAAAATGGAAATCAAAAAAGTATTTAAATGTATTATTCTAAATAGGCTACTTTTAAGTATTATTGTAAAATTTGAAAATCGAAAATAGCTGGTATTTATTAATTTCCGATCATAAATATGCGATACAGTCCTCCATTAATTTTGTGCATTGCATAAACTAATATTAACATGTTTTTATCAGCTAATAATACAATAATCTAACACAAAAAACTTTAAACCTCAAATAATTTTACCCAACAAATTTAAACCTAAGAAACATAACCTAAGGCTAGTAGTACTACAAGAAATCTACATGAATTTAACCTGTCATGAACTTTAAACCTAGAACTCTAATCTAAGCTATCTAAACCTCAGAAAACCTAAGGCAATACTTTATACTAAAAACACTAAAAGGCTCTTTAGCTTACGTTAAGGCAAGAACATTACACCAAAAACTGTAAACCTAATATGATATATGCTATGGCATGAACTTTACACTAAGAACTTAGCGAAAACGCAGTATTTACAAAAAGTTTCAACAATGAGGTTTTAGCATATAGTGGCTTAAAATTCAGTTTTCTATCTATAGAACTTAACAAGAATACTGTATGTGCCACCAAAACCATAGATATAAAGACCCTTATTGTGCCGTATCTCACGAAAATATAGGTCTATGCTTAGTATCTGACATAAAAATAGCACCCTTTATTTTTATTTAACTTTTTGGGGAAATTGTTATTTATCCAGCAAAAGACAACTATTTATGGCATAAAAATTGTGCCAAAACCGTGTAAGTTGCTACGACTACAATAAAGAGAAAAAGCTGTTTTTCTCCATTATTACTTTTCTGTAGATACTGCGTTTTTATTAATCATGGTAGAACTCCTGTCATTTTATCATTTCTTAGAACTTAGAAAACGTTTCGTCTAATTTTGCCCCACCTTATTACTAAACATATTGCTGAAATTAATAGTGGGACCACCGCCGAGCCATACTCCACAGTTTGCAATAGATTTCCATAGAAATCTCCCGAAGCCAGCTCATAGTATTGATTAGACAAACATAAAAAAACATACATACGTATCGAATTGAAAACCTCTACCTTTCAGAGAAACTTCAAACTCTATTAAAAATTAAAAAAGGTCTTTTATACGAATAATTCATTGTCCTCGTTCCAAGACAACCCAGAGATATCCGCCCATATCTAAGCAAATCATTGCGTCAATCTGGAACACCATATCGCAGGTGTAAAGTGTATTCACTGCATTAAAAGCAATCTAGTTGCATATGTGTTGGAGTATGGAAGTTCGGTGAATAATTTGTTTATCTAACAAATTGTGTTTGTGCTGGGGATTATTGCTAAACGTCAGTTCGTGTTAATGTTGGATTTCGGAATTAATTTGTCGCATGTTGGGCACTTGAATATGACGTCGTAGCTAAGAATTATCAAGCCAAATCTCTTCAGATTTGTTTAGTTTACACATTTCAAACGTCCAGTTGGCTAATTATGAACACAGAGGTTTGTCTGAAGTTTTGAACCTCTGTAGTTAAAGTCCTGACAATTAATTAAATCTGACAAAGTACTTGTAATATAATAACGTTAACCGTAGAAGTTTATGCTGTAGGCAAAGCCTTAGGCATTCTTGGCCAGAAAAACGATTATGTTAATATCATTACAACACATATCACGGAATGTGTAGAGTAAATTTATAGGAAATTGTCTTACTATGGCATTTTTTTTTGCTGAAACTTGTATAGCAGAGTTTAAAGCAAGATCTATGTTGATTTCCGTGGAATATTGAAAAATAAGTAGTTTTTAAGATGTAGAGTGTTTAATTTTGGGACAGAAAACTACTTTTATAATTAAGGTTTGTTTGCCCACATCCTTTACTTGTCTTAATAATATTAATAAAAATAAATATTTGTTACTTTAAAAAAATTAAGAGTAACAATAAACAAATAAAATCGGTATTTAAGTTAATTCAAGATATTACATTAATTGAAGGCAATGCACATTACGATAAAATACAACAGTAAATATCTCAGAAATTACTATTTCGTTAAGAGAATTCACAATCCATTTCTTCACCCACAATTGTATTTTCTTTATGTGATCGTTTTGGCAGGAATTGCCACTAGAAAACGTTCTAAAATGTCCTGAATGAATCTTTGTAATTCACCTCGACTATTTTAATATTTTAATGTTCTTCCTCCAACACACAAAGCATACACCAAATGATATACACATAATATTGAATATTAGAAAATGGTTTGGAAAAAGTTTATTTTGTTTTTTAATAACTCTTTCTAGTGCAGTAAAAAAGGACCAAGAGAACGATAAGATATGCATAGCTTTGTAACAGCAAAACTATGATTTCATTCCTTCTGGCATATATATCTATAAATAAATAAAGAATTTATTTCCCACTCAGATTCTGTACAGAGTATTGGTATGTCAGATAAATTGTATAAGTAACTAAGTAAGGTAGATAAGACACAAAGTAGACAAAAAAGAAAAAGATGCATATACCTACATTGTGTACATATTAAAAAAGATAACTCTAGAAGAGAGAACAGTCAAGCAAAGACAACAACTAACATTAATACTGAAAATAAGACAGCAATAATAACAATAACAAACAAATTTTATGGTGAAGGATTTAGACAAGATATTCGGCTATGATGTAATATGGTCGATTTAAAAAGTAGCGTTTCATCTCATTTTTAAAAATAGTTCTTGCTTTTATTTATATCTTTGTGTTCCTGTGGTAACTGGTTATACAACTTGATACCCATAATATGGACCTTTCTTGTACAATGTGGATCTGAGTTTTGAGCTTCCAAAACTTTTCTTTTATAAACAATTTAGTTTTTGAACAGCGTTTTCTTAGGTAAAAAGGTGGATATCTCCGGTTCACAACAAACAAACAACCAAAATATTTGTAATTAAAATTCCAACAAGCCTTCGTTGGTTTTGGGTCATTTGAGTACGTACATACCATACAAAATAGGACAAACTAGTTAAAAGCTGTTTTTTCTTTAATTTTAAAACGCAGGGACGTTAAGAGTTCTGATCGGCTTCATACTTTCAGAGAATATACCTTTTGTTGAAAACAAAACACCGCGAAATTTTGGTGCCCAAATATTCAACCCTATTGACACAAATGAATTTATTATTTAAAACTTCATTTGCTCGCCATTTTATGCCAAAATGGATTTTTTTTTCAAAATATGGATCTTGATGCCAGGTTTCCATTGAAAAAAAAATGTTGGCATTTAATTTTAAACCAAATAACAGCAAATGGATTTTCTCGGTCATTTTGAAAAAATGTTTGACAAATTTTTATCAGAAAATAATCCAGTAAATTGATACATTCTACCTGACATCAAATAGGGTATCTATGATTTTTTAATATGTTGTATATGATTATAAATTAATGGTAAATCCAAATATACGACCTCGGCAGACCTCCGGATCTTGGTCAAAAATCCAAAAAATTGTTAGATTTTTTACTTTTTTTCGGTTTTTGTCTTTTTTGACTCCTAAGACCTACTTTTTCGGCAAACACATTTTAAAGTAGTTATATCGCGAGAGGTGCGACATCTGTTAGCGAATCGATAAACTTCAGGCGCGGGACTCAGAGAGAGAGAGAGAGAGAGTGAGTTGGAAAAGATATGGCAACGCCTCATATAATTTCTGACGTCAGCTGATCGGCTCGTCACTAATGTCAATATATTTTTACCTCTTTTAATAAATTAATGCAAAAATATATTATTATACACACAATAAATAAAATCGGAATGAAAATTTGTAAATCTTCTACTTTCTTAAATGATACTGCATTTACAATAAACGCAAAGTATTTTCAAATATCCACGCCAAATATCAAAAATAGTGCAATGTTGCCACGTCTACTATTCATGTCCTCCATTCAATAATATCAATAATGTTCGGGTAGCTGCCATTACGTTATGTTACGGTGAATCATCTCGATATTTGCACACGTGCTTCGTTAGGAATTAATTTAAATTTGCGCCGTTTTTGAGACCATTTTTAAATAAGGATCAGTCGTAAAGGGGAAAATGGAGTCACTACATAAATTTATTTTTTTGCATGTTAAATGCCGATAAAAACTGCGAACTTTGAGCGAATTAATTTCAATTTGCCTCGTTTTTGAGATCATTCTCGAATAAGCACCAGTCATAAAGAGAAAATAGTGTCACTACATCAATTTATTTCGCATAGTGTCCATAAGCGAAATGTTAAATGTCGATAAATACTGCGAACTTTGAGCGAATGAGTCTTTGAAACGGAGCGGTAAATGAAGTTTAAATTTTAGCAGAATGTTTATTGATATGTGAATTAAATTTACAGCAACTTGAACAACGTGAATTGGGATATAACTACCTTAATGCTTGCTGAAAGTAGACTATATTTGCTACAAATTGGTATCAGAACGGGCGCTATAGTCCAAATAGTCTCCGAGATAAAGCTCTTGCAAAGTTTTCATATTTTGCCATTTTTAACAATTTGTAACTTAAAAATCTGTGAAATACCTACTAGATTGTGTGTTTCTTTATAATCCCAGTGAGAATGACTAGAAGATCACCAGCGATCACCAATATCGTTTGCAGAAGCCATAGAAATGGCTGTGGTGACAATCAGCCAGTCCGCATCTTCTCCTGTCTGGATTACAATGATTTCCTCTTTTTCAAATTTAGTTTTTAATAAGTCGATAATACGAATTTTTTGTTTTTATTAGATAAAAACTTTTCTTGTGACATTTTGCGTAATGGTGTAATTTGTTGGGTAGCCGTCGAATACTGCAGATACTTTTCGACCATAACGTGACACGGATGGATGTACCTGGCAGCTGTCGACCCAAATGAGGAGCTTGGAGGCCACACAACTTTGTGAAGTTGATGACCACCATCTACTACAACAAATTTAGTTTTTCCTTGTATCTCACTCATCTTTATTGGTTGAAATACTGCATAGAAGGAAGATTTCGTGCTCTTCCGCATTCCCTCTTCATTGAATATTAACATCAGTGGCGGCTCGTCAGGGGAGGCAGGGGAGGCTGAGCCTCCCCTTGGAAGAACCACCATATCTTCAAAAGAAATATCTTAAGAAATTTCTATTAGGTATATCTCAATTTTCAATAGTTTGTATTGTTTATTATTCGTTAATTAATTTTCAGTTTATACTTATAACATGAATGACCTTGAATTTCTTTGCGCTGTGTAAAATAGCAACACTTGGAATAGCCAAGTATGAGGCTAGCCTCAGATCTCAGTTCTTTATAGTGCATGTGCACAGGTCATTCAAGAGTCAGGTGAATCACAAAGAAAACGAACTGACGTCTGACAGTTGCGTTTAGCCGGTTAAGAACAACTTGACGTATAAATACATAAAACATTTGATAGGCGGGCTAGAAATAAGTGCTCTAGGTGAAAATATTCCCAACAACATGTCTTGTTGTCCAGACGTGGTGGATTATTTGTTATTAAATGGATTTACTACTCTTATTTATGACGAAAAGGTAAGAATTAAAAGAAATGCCAGGCCTACACCAGCAATGCTTTCGTTAGTTTTTAAAAGTGGTAAACAAAACAGAGGGTTTTGTGATAACAATTATAAAAAAGTCGAGTGGTTAACGGCATCAACAGTTAGAAACAAATTATATTGTTGGAGATGTTTATTATTTACTAATGATCAATCCTCAATTTGGGGCAGGGCCGGGTTTAATAATTTGCAAAATTTGTCGCGAGGTTTAGAAAGGCACGAAAAATCCCAGGAGCACATTTCATCTTGCATTAAATTGTTTGGTAAACAAAATATTGTAAATTTCTTGGATTCTGCACATAAGAGAGAAATAGAAAATGTTAACGAAAAGGTCCGTGAGAATAGGGAAATATTAAAGAGGTTAATAGATGCCGTTACATAGTTATCTTCACAAGAAAATTCTTTCCGAGGACATGACGAAAAACGAGAATCGTGCAATAAAGGAAATTTCAAAGAGCTGGTAGATTTTTTAAAAACTTATGACCCAAAATTAGAGAACTTTGTGAATAACGCCACTATTTTTTGAGACAATTCCGGTAAGCTTCTGTAGAATGATCATTTTCAACACTTAAACGCATAAAAACATTTTTACTAGAAACAAAATGAGTCAAGACCGCCTTTCAAATGTAGCGCTTATTTCAATAGAAAAACGTTTTTTGTCAGAATTGAGTAAACGCGATTCATTTTATGATGAAATAATCAACTATTTTGTTAGTTCCAAAAATCGCAGGTTACCACTCATTTATAAAAATATTCAGGCTTTAAAGCAGAGATTAATATAGGTAGGTAGAAAAAATATTTATTTGTGTTATTTATTTTTTAGGAAATATTTTTTATAATTCTCCATAATATAGAGTTCCGCGGTTATATTTTTTTATATAACTTCTTTCTCAAAACTATTTTAATTTCTATTAAAACTTATAATTTTACACGCCTGGCAGTGATAATGAATACAATTTTTTGTTTGTAGAAAAACACTTTAATTTTTTTACCAAAACTATTTTTATTTTTATTAAAAGTTATATAATTTAATTACAAGTGGGATAGTAGGACTCCTTTGGATACCAATACTCGAGTCGTAGGAACGAGAATTTCATGAGAATGATTTTTTCATCTCATCATATTTTCTATTTCCTTTTCATTCTATTCTTTTATTAGTTCTATTCTCTCAAGTCGTGAATCGGTATCCTGGCGAACAACCCACGGCAAAAAAATGTAACGCGCCGTTGTAATACCTCAGGGGTGGTGGGGAAATATACAAATTGTAGTCATATTGCACATCAGTTGTCTTTCAGAATATCAAGCCTCCTCTGCAGACAATATCACGAGCCGCCACTGATTGACATCGGGAAAGGTGACAGTTCGTACGTAAAAATTCTTTTCAAATCTTCATCTGATTGTTTTAAAACGCATAACCTGTGAAATAGTGTGAGAGGATTGACACTAACTTTCCAGTCACGAATATTTACACATCTTATTGTAGAAGAAAGGAAGACCACGTTATTTCGACGTTGGAATTTAACATTTTGGAAGTCTTTACCGACAATCTTTAGAATTCCTTCTTTTCCAATCTCTAGAGCCATATGGTAGTTTACATCTTGTCCTACAACGAGTCCACTGCTTAAAGACATGACTAAATCTGTATTAGGAAATGGAGGATGCTGCGAAAACGAAAAACATATATCTACATAGAATGCATATCTTTCTATATTTTTTGTTACTAATTTTTTTAAATAGATTCAGAACTGATATTTTATAAAGTTATTTCTACTACACCCCGACTAAACAACCTGCGAATCGGCCCGGGGGGTAAGCAGGGGGCTCTGTACCCTAGCACATCGCATTAAAAACTGTAATATGTACAAGAAGGTAGATACATAATTTGTATTTCACTTAAGAGAAACATTGTTTATGTTTTGAGGCCAATCTTATGAAGTAAAACCGAAAAATAGCTAAGAATGGAGAAATATGAAAAATTTCCCCAACTTTGAACAGCTGTGTCGCGGAGACTCTTTGGACTACAGCGTCTGTTCTCATACCAATTTATAGCAAATTTAGTTTACTTTCAAAAGGCATTAAAATATATTTGCCGAAAAAGTAGGCCTTATGGGTCAATATCGACAAGAACTGAAAAATAGGCAAAAATGCCCCAGTTTTTGGATTTTTGACCAATCTGTCGAGGTCGTAAATTTGGATTTAACATTTATAATCATAAACAACAAATTGAAAAATCATAGATACAATATTTGATGTCAGGTAACTCTCCTTTTTGACGACTAGGTTACTGAACTAGAAAGAGAATTGCCAGAAATTCGTTTTTTTTTAAGTTCATTTTCGAATATTTGACATGGCTGAAAAAATCCATTTGTTGCTATTTGTTTTATAAATAAATGCAAAAAATGGCTTTAAGAAAACTCATCTTAATGTCAGCGGAAAGCTGGCATCGAGATTTACATTTAAAAAAAAATCCATTTTGGACTCAAAGGCATAAAATGGCGGGTAATTCAAATTCATTTGTGTCCACAGGGTTCAATATTTGGGAACCAAAATTTCAGGGTGTTTTGTTTCCAACAATAGATATACTTTCTGAAAGTTTGCCGATCGGAACCGTTAACGTCCCTAGATGTTAAAATGGAAAATACAACGCTTTTTTATTCAATTTTGTATGTTATGTACATACTTAAATGACTCAAAACCAACACAGATTTGTTGTAATTTTAATTTCGAAGATTTTGGTTTTTTGTTTGCCCCAATCGGACCTCTAAAACCGGAGATATTCACCCTTTTACCTAAAAAAACGCTGT
Source organism: Stenurella melanura (assembly GCA_963583905.1). NCBI lineage: Eukaryota > Metazoa > Arthropoda > Insecta > Coleoptera > Cerambycidae > Stenurella > Stenurella melanura. Next base: position 135,939,304 of record OY757312.1, read on the forward strand.
TCAAAAAACTAAATTGCTTATAAAAAAATCGGTAAAGGAATTTACACAGAACTTCCCTCGTTATTTGTGCATGGCGGTCAATCTAAAAAATTATTAATTACGAAATCACATTGAGAATAATAATCGGAATATAGTTATTGCTATTATTACAAAAATACCTGATAACTTTTGGTCAAAAAAATATACAGAGTGCTCATCCAACAATAAAAGTTCAATACTAAATAACAGGTGCCAAATATAGAAGGCTTGCGCAAATACATTTACAAATGTCCACCATAAATGAATTATTTCTTAGGATGCATTATTCAATAAAAGTATAATAGGTTCATATGCCAAATATTATTGCCATCTGTCACATTTTCAATCGCACATTCACGTAATGGAGTGGAAGTATAGTGGTGGTAAAAAAACATAATTTTTTTTTTATTTTTCAAAAATGTTGGTGAAAAAAATTTTCAAATCCTTTTTTTTCTGAATAGGTTTAGAATTTCATGAAACGTGAAAATTTTAAATTTGAGCAAAAAATTTCCATCTATTCTAGTGTTAATTTTTTTTCCAAAATGGTGAAACGATGTTGCAATTTTTTTTCCGAAATAGGTTTGGAATGTCATGAAACATGGAAATTTTAAATTTGGGCAAAAAAAATATTTCGTCTATTCTATAGTAGTGATAAATAGATTACCTAAACATGTTTTCAATTTTTTTGTAACTTTTCAAAAACATTTTTAAATTTGTTTGAATAATTTGCCACGGAAACGTGGAAATTTTAAATCTGAACAAAGAAAAAAAAATCCATCTATTTTAGTGGTAAATTTTTTCAAAAATTTTTAAAAAAATTTCAATTCTTTTTTAATAGATTTAGAACGCTATGAAACGTGGAAATTTTAAATTTGGAGAAAGAAAAAAAATCTATCTCTTTTAGTGGTAAGATATTTTTCAAAAATACTAAAAAATTTTCAATTTTTTTTTCTTTTAAATAGGTTTAAAATGCCATGAAACGTGGAAATTTTAAATTTGAACAAAGAAAAAAAAATTTTTTTAGTGGTAAAATATTTTTCAAAAATGTTGGTGAAAAAAATTTTTCAAGTTTTTTATTCAGAAATAGGTAGCGTATTATGAAACGTGGAAATTTTAAATTTGAGCAAAACAATTTTTTTTTCACTATTTATTCCGTTTGGACGCTCCACCCTGTATATTTTCCAGTGAAACTTTAACAATTTCTTCGCTGGCAGTAGGGTCAACTACCTACCAAATTTGACTGCTGTCCGTTAAGTAGTTTTTTTAGTTAATGCACCAACAGACAGACAGACAGACACACGGACAGACTGATGGAATTGAAAAACCTATATTTTCGTAATCTACGTGATCTGAAACGTCAGAATTCGAAAAAATCTCGGAGGGTGATTTTTTCTCGAATACAGTACTTCCCTTCGGTATGCGAGGGAAGTAAAAAACGCAATAGGCTTTGGAAGTCCAAAACTAAGATATATACTCCTTGTGATACCCCAGAAGGTATGAAATGATAATTTTTTCTGTTACAAAACTATGCATATCAGTGTCCTTTTTTTATTCCAGTATTTTGCTTTAATATAACGCAATTCCAAAGAAAACTATGATACCTCTCATCAAATTCTAATCAAATACGGAATGTTCTGAAACTTTCAAATTATGCGAATGCCATTCGATAGACAGCATTCTAATTTAGATATAGCTAGAATTTCAATGTATTTGTGGGTTATACGAAATTCTACTTTAATTGGTGGTCTGGTTACAAATATGTAACTCATAAATAGCTAAAGTCGTCACTCTAGTCATATCCGTTTCATCTTATTTTCCTGTTTATCTAACAAATGAGTCACAAGAAAGTATTTTAGTATTTTTTTTAATCGGCTCCTTCATAGAAGATTCCGTCTTGGATTTTTTATAAAATAAGTCAAATTATATTCTCATGTGATCAATATACACATGCAAAATTTCAAGTCACTGCGAGATCTGGACGTGGGTAAAAATTGAATTGCAACAAACCAAGTTACAAAGTTACAGTTAATAAAAGCGTGTTAAAAGACACAACAATGCATTACTACAGAATCTCGTATTTTACTTGACAGTGTCCTTTCATTTCACACCGAAATAGGAATAACTTCCAGTAACAGTATTTTTTACACACAAACAATTTCTAACATAATTTAATTATGTTGGTAAAGTAGTTAGTTAAACTATGGTTAAGCGAAAGTGGTTTGTTTATTATGACCAGCGCCTTCGCCATATTTTTAAATGTACTTCGTAGCGTACACTAAATGTATATTAATGTGCCTTGTCAGGAAGTTATAGTCGCAGTGTTACGCAAAATTTATGTTTCCGGTTTAAACTCAGTGGCGTTATGTGTTGGGGCTTTTTAGAAAATTGACTGTAACTAATAATTTACTTTGAAAATCATTTGCGTCGGGGATTATACACTTATACAGTTAAAATATATGTACTGCGACTTCCAAAAATACTTGTTTAAAATGCGATTTCAGTGAAATTTTGGCAAGAACTTAAAAAATATTGCATCGAGATTAAAGAAAGAAAAGTAATTCTATTTGACGATGTAAGTTCATAGTGATCTTTCGTTTGTTTATACCCGTGAATATTTTATGTTAAAGGTTGCTTTTTCTCATCCTTATGTAATGTGTTAATGATCTCTAAAATATATTAATTACAATGCGATTTGGATGGAATTTGGAAAGAGCTAAACAAATATTGCATCGAGAGGAAACAATGGAATAAATAAAGAAAAAGTAGTTCGTTTTTAGAATGCAGGTCTACCATGATATTTTACGCAACCATTTATTAATACGCTTATGTATCCGGTATTCAATGTTTTATTTTCTAATCTTTATGTAATATTTTGGAAGTGTTAGTTTCAAACGTATATATTTAATAAAACATAGTATTATTTGCATTTATTTTAAAGTCTTTAGAGTAATCTGATTTTGATTTCAAGTGATACTAACTTACCATTATTAATATCAAAATGACACACATTGTTTCGTTTGAGGAAAAAGTTGTTTTTAACTCAAACATACACTTTTACTTCCCTCGCATACTGAAGGGAAGCATTACATATGAGAGAAAATCAGCGTCCGAGATTTCTTCGGATTTCTACGTGTTAGACCATGCAGATTGCGAAAATAAAGGTTTTTCAATTTCGTTAGTCAGTCAGTCTGTCTGTTGGTCTGTTGGAGCATTAACTAAAAAACTATTTGACGGAGAACTTTCAAATTTGGTAGGTAGTTGACGCTACTGCCAGCGAAGAAATGGTTAGACTTTCACAGGAAAATATACAGGGTTGACCATCTAAAGCAATAGATAATGAAACAGTTTTTTTTTTTTCGGTAAAAAAAAACTCCACGTTTCATGACATTCTAAACCCATTTCAAAAAAAATGTTTACTACTACTTTCAGTCCACTATGTGGATGTGTAACTAATAATGTGACATATGGCAATACTATATGGCATATAGTTAACACAATTGGTGAGGAGGACACCTGTTACACCTGTTTAATTGAAACATATACAGGGTGATCATCCTAAGTAATACTATGGTGGAAAATTGTAAAGATATGTACGCAAGCCCCTATATTTGGCACGTATTATTTAATATTTAATTTTTGCTGTGGGAGGACCAATATTTATCAGGTTTTCTTTGTAATAATAGTGATAACTACATTCCGATTATTATTCACATGTCGTTCCTTAATCAATAATTTTCTAGAGTTACCGCCCGGTATAAATAAAGAATCAAGTTCTGTGTAAACACCTTTACCGATTTTTTCATTCTTTTCAGAGGATCTAAACACATCAATTCTCAAAGAAACGATTTTTAATTTTTCAGAAACGGTTGTGTTATAATGTTTAACTTAACGAAATGTGTTACAGAAATAATGAGTATTTATTATAAATGTTATTAGAACAATTTTCGACTTTGTTGAAATTAATGAAACCTCCTGATTTTCGGGACTGTTTGGATGCTAGTGTTAGAATGAGAATTGTCAAATAAGAAATTAGACAAAATCATTTTAGGATTTTAATTTGCTAGCATAACCAGAATTTAGGTTATCGAAAGAATTCAGAGATTTCATTAATATTTTTACACAAAGTTTTTCTTTTAGTTAAAGATAATTATTTTTTTGCTGTTAGCAAAATTCTATAAAAAATGTGTTTCACACAGAGAATGATTGAAGATTCAATATTATGTAACTACTCATGTTTGTAACATTATTTGTAACAATGAAAACATAATTATTTTATACAGTGGTATATGTGCGGTAGTGTAAATTTAAAATTCTAGTCCATTTTTTGATACCGCTCTTTCTGGGAGTTGATACGGAATTTTTGATATCTGAGTTAATACAATTTCTTGCAATTTAGTATCTTTTATTTAGTTCATTGACATACCTCTGAATTTTCATTCTGGCAGCACTGCTACTCAACCACTGTGAGTGAGTGAGTAAATGAGTTGCATTTTACTATAATACGTGCGGGACTTTCGTAACGTATGCTACTTTTTTAAGGTATTTATTCTGTAATAGATACAGTAAAATGTCAATCATAAATATTATTGTTAAAAATAATTTTACAAGCATAAGTTATGAATCATTGAAATCTTTCAATCATTGTCTGTGGTAATTCCATTGATTACATGGATTTCTCTGAAAATTAAAATATCATATTCTATGTTTATTCGAGAGAAAATTCTACGAAAGAAAGTCTAACTCATAGATATATTGATTTGAGAGAGCTATAAAACCTACTTGTTTCGTATAACCTTCGTGCTAAAAGCTTCAAGCATACTTGAATTAGTCAAAATACCATTTTAAAAAACCTTTTCCAGTGCATTCCACCTCAAACATCACGACCCAGAAAATCGAAAGTTTTATCCGAGGGCCCAAAATGAATATTTCCTTATTTGGCGAAATTTACAACTGTTAAGGCCAATTTAGATTGCATAGAAAAATTTTCGGTTAAACTTGAAAGAATTACATCTCCCTAGAGACATTTCAAAAACTATGTATATCCAAAGTATTAGAACTTAATTTGGTGTATACAATATGCCGTTAATTTTGAATTATTGCCTATTTAGCGGTTGATGTGAGAGTAAAAGTAAACCATAGATTATCTATTAACTATTAGCAAAAATCTGCTATGCTAAAATAAAACTATTTTTCCATTTGTTCATAATTAAAATAGCATTGAAACACGACTTAAATGAAAACTCATATAGTCCAGTCATTGAAGCATTTTAGCTCGGACTCCGGTTAGGAAAGATCGATTTTCATGAAATAAACGCATTCGATTAGTAATTGATAGTAGTAAAGTCTACATGATCCGAAGGTGTGCTTTTACACTGGAGGTGGATGCCAATTTCAATTAGTAAACTAAAAATAACCACAAAAATCGAAAGAAGGATGGGTTCTAAGCAAAAGATGTTCTATGAGATTTATTCGATAAATCAATATTTCTCGAGTTATCGCATTTGAAAATGTTGATTTTTCATCTAGAAAATGCATATTTTACAGCGATTTCTTACGAATAACTCGAAAACCTTACGTTTTATCAAAGAAATCAATAGAAGCAAGAATGAAACTTATAAAAGAGCGAATCGATTGTTATTTGTTTTTTTTTTCTTTCTGTAGATGCAGTACGATCCAAGTTATGGCTCGTTGAAGGTGACTGTTTGTGCGCCTAAAACTGAAATCGAACCTTTTTACTTTAAATAACGTAAAAACGACGAATTTTTGGAGAAAAACTTTAGACATTTTCTAAGGTACTTGAAATACCCTTTAGAATGAGCTTCAGTAAAACTGGTTATCATAAAAACTTACGGAGTTATGATCAAAATAAAATGGTTGTCCGGTTTTTTCTGAGAAAAAATCAGCAATGAAACCAATGGTTTAACTTCCTTAATTTTTAAGACATCTAATCGTTCCAAAAACCATTTTGCAGGGAAATTAAAGGGCCTTAAGATTTGTAAAGTTGAACTTCCTTGAATGCTTCGTTTTCGAAATATTTAAGTTTAAAAGGTTCGAAGAAGGTAGTCCTCGCACTCAAATGCGGTGATATCTCAGTTAATTTTCATCCTAGAGAAATAAGTAAAAAAACAAATTTTCTGCTAAATTTTTGTGCTGCTTCATTTTTTACGTATCTTAGTTAGTTCTTGAGTTATTTAGTCCAATGGTTATAAAGATTTCCATAACAGAAAATATTATCTCAGATTTTCCTTCAGTAACTGTTAGTGGAGGGATTATACAGCACAGGACCACAACAATAAGTTCTGGAAGTACCGCGCAACCCCCCCAAAATACCACTCCTTCGGTGAGAAAAGCCTTATTTTACTGACAACTCGTTAACCTTAAAGATGTAAAAAAATTACTCATTTCAAAAAAGAAAGCTTGGCTAATTGCCTAAAAAAAGTCCTCTTGTTATTTTCTTGTATATGCCATGGTTTTTGAGAAAATCGATAGTGAAAGAAATTGCAAAATTTGTATTTTTAATGCGCACGTTTATTTAAAATTTTTTGCGCGCTGCCTATAGAAAAAATTGAATTGCTCGAAAACCAAACATACTAGGAAGAAAAATAAAAATGGGCTTGGTATCTATTAGTATATAAAAATAACAATATAATATAGTTACCTCTTGATTTTTTTGCACTTTTTACTATTCATGGGCCCATAAAAAATGACCGACTTTAATATATGTTAAAAATGCATTATCTTTTAGTTCAAGGTGGTACCTCAATGAATAGAAAGTTAGAAATAAAAATATTCACATTTACAAATTTACCAGCATGTTGAAGTTAGCCAAATTTTGGCCAATTTTTTATTGTCTTTTAAAAATAAAAAAAGACCCGAACATCTTGAAAATTCAGCTCAAAACATTTTTTTTGAGTTTATGTATCATATAGCTATTGTTTCCAATCATTTAATAGTTAAAAAATTGTATTAAAAATATATCAACAAAAAATTAAATATGCAGCCTTTTTGAATTTTTTTTAGCTAACTTTAACATACTGCTAAATTTGTAAATGTGAATATTTTTATTTCTAACTTTTTCTGCATTGAAGTACTACTTTGAACTAAAAGACAGTTCATTTATAACTTATATTATAGTCAGTTATTTTTATGGGCCTGTGAATAGTTAAATGCACAGAGAATCAAGAGATAACTGTATTATATTGTTATTTTATATACTTACTAATTAATATCAATAGCCCTCAACACAAGAGAGTATTTTATATCCCCTTTAAAAGCCATTTTGATTTTTCTTCCTAGCTTGTTTGGTTTTCGAGCAATTCAATTTTTTCTATAGGTCGCGCGCAAAAATTTCAAGTTAACGAAAATTCGTGCGCATTAAAAATACAAATTTTGCAATATTTGTCAATATCGATTTTTTCGAAAACCATGGCACATACAAGAACATTACAAGAGGACTTTTCTTCAGACAATTAGTCAAGCTCTCTTTTTTACGATGAGCAATTTTTTTAAATCTTAAGCGGTTAACGAGTTATCAGTAAAATAAGGCCTCTTCACCGAAGGGGTGGTTTTTTTGGGGGAGTTACGCGGCACCCCCAGTACTGATTTTTGTGGTTTTGTGATGTTTAATCCTCGCACTAACAGTTAAGGAAGAAAAATCTCAGATAACATTTTAGGCATTATAAACCATTCAAACTTCTAGAACACATTAGTACCTAAGTAAAGTAAATTGTAAATGAATTATGTTTAATTTCAATTTTAGCGGTGAAGTTTTTGGTTTCATTGCTGATTTTATCTCCGAGAAAACCAGACAACCATTTTATTTAGTGATGGGATCACTCGAATGAAAAATAACCGGTCATTCGGTTATTGAAATAACCTACATCACTCGGTTATCGCCAACGAGTATTCAAGTGAAAAAAAACCTAATATTAAACAGTCATTGAATTAGGCACCATGCCGGGACACGTGTTTTAATCATCTAGATACCTATCTGACAATTTAAAATTCAGCGCGACAGTAGATAAACATTGTAAACAACTAATGGGCTTGTTCCATGATATTCTTTTTGTATGGTTTTTATACTTTTTCATATAGTATTCGATATTCTCATTATGCAGTTAAAATTTCGTAATATTAACTTTTTCCGTTCTCAAGATATAAGGAGTTGAAATTAGTAATAGTTGCAAAATCCGAGCGCTCATTTGTGACGTCACTATACGTAAGTGACGTAAGAAAAGTGGCTTTCTCTGACCTTTCAAATTTAACCTGAAAAGTCGAAAACATTGAATTTTCAAACGCTGGTAACTAAATAAATACGTCGAGTGAAAATTCGTTCTATGTCTCTTCGGAAAGGAGAAGGTCGGTGATGAATCCTAATCGTAAATTGCAGGGTCAAAATCGAAAATTCGTCCCGACAGGAGCGAGAGAAGATTGTAATTTTTTGACATTTCACCAAATTGTACTTCCCTACTGTCAAGAAGTGAGCAAAACAAACAATACTCCGAAAACAATTATAATTATAACAACCAAGGAGCATCAAGTCTATTGAGATCGCCGAGTCTATGCGTATAGTGACGTAGCGCCTGGCCACGCCCCATTTTCGCGAGGTGGAGATTTGCAATAGTTTTTAAGATACTAAACGTGGGAATAAAATTCTGATTTTTTGCAGATCCATTATTTTATACTTACACTTTCGATTTATGAAATTAAAAAAAATGCCGAACAAGCCCATTAAGTAATTCGTATAACTCAGTACTCATAACTTGAACCTATTGACCGATTTATGTCAGATAGCTAAACTTCGCCAGGATGTTAGAATAAATAAGGCAATTAAATAAAAAAATAATAAAAAAAATGAATAATCACTGCTGCCATTATTATAAATTATACCATTACTCGAATGAAGTAATCGGTTATTGAAATAATCCGGTTATGCCCATCACTAATTTTATTTTCATCGTAACTCCGTAAGTTTTTATGCCAACGACTTTTACTAAAGTTCATTTTAAAGGCCTCTTTAAATACTTTAAGAAATGTCAAACAAGTTTTCGTCCAAAAATGCATCGTTTTTCCGTTGTTTAGCACTGAGATATTCAAATTCAGTTTTCGGCGAACAAACAGTCACCTTCAACGAGCCATAACTCGGTTCTTATTGCATCTACAGAAATAAAATGATAAATATTTTGTTCGCTTTATTTTCGCTGCTGTTAATTTTTTTGATAAAACGTAAGGTTTTCAATTTATTCCTGAAAAATCGTTCTAAAACATGCATTTAGATGAAAAATCAATATTTTCAATCGTGAATAACTCGAAAAATATTGATCATCGACAAAACTTAATAGAACATTTCTTGCTTAGAATCCATCATCCTATTGATTTCTGTAGTTATTTTGAGTGTACTAGTTTTCACCACAAGAAGGGGTGGCATCCACCCCCAGGGTAATAGCACACCTTCGACCATGTAGACTTTGTAATACTATCAATTGTGAATCGATTGCCGTTCATTTCAAGAAAATCGATCTTTCCTAACCAGAGTCCGAGGCTTTGCATTTTTTTTTTATCTTTACTGGGTAAACTAATAGCTAATACTAGAACCTACATTTCTAGTTTACGAATCTATCCAAGTTTCACAAACGAGCTACTCCTGAAATATTTTCTGTATCTTTACAAATTACCTCATTCCAAAAAACCCATTAAAGTTTGTTTCCTTATTTTTGTTGAGCAATTCTACTTTGATAACAGCAGAAAATCCAATTATCACCACAAATTTAAATTAACATTTAAAATATGTAAATTGAAAATAATATCTCTTCGAGGGGCTATTAAACAAAACGATTTCAAGTTTGTACCTGGAAACATTGTAACGGAACAAGAGGTTCAGGCATTCATAAAACATAATTTTGCTATGGATTTTATGAGGAATCGTAATAAAAAAGACATTATGTGTGATTAGAAATTTACAACGTCTACACAGAGTTCTACTTTGGCGTGCAGTCGTAAAACTGATCTAATTGAATGTTATTCCCAAGTAAGGTGGATATAAGACGGTTATTTGGTTTTAAAATTTACTCTGAAATCTTATTAGCTTCGCGGTTTGCATAAGGGGAAACGTTTAACGATAGTTGTGTATTTAATTGTAGTCAGGTTGTATACACGTGAAGGTTTTATTATTCTTCAATGTTGGAAAATTAGCGCAGTCAATAAGTCGGGATTTTGACGCTTTTTGGCTAATTCTTGCTGCAGCTAGGAAACCTACTTCCCTCCCATTTTCTAAGGTGTGGAACACGAAAGAAATAGTGAAACAAATTTTCGCTCCCCGCAACCCCCGCAAACGGGCGACAACCGCCCTTTCTGGCCGTTTTTTCGCCGTAATGCTCAGTGTGTTTGAAGAGAAACAATTTGGAACTTTATTGATGATTAGTGATAAAGGAAGGGTTGTGACTAGAGGGCTCTAAAACCCTCCAAAGAGATGGGAAATTGTTTTTCATTTTCAATCTGGATATAGGACGGGGGGCGAGTACAGTGATAATTAATCGATACTTCACCTCCAAAGAGGGTAAACCCACCTTTCGGTGTATTATCTTTCTTAATGTAATGTACATTTGTGAGGAGTATCAAACATGTAATTCTATTCGTAAGCGGAATAGGTTACATTAATTATTTATATCATGAAAACTATTTTATTATATTCCTAACAAAAATATTCTATACATTATTTATTAAGGAATAAAAAATTTCAATAAAAAAATATCAAATTATTTCCCAGATCTCGCTGTCAGGAAAAATGTTGTTAGCCCACTGGGAGCGTATGTTCACCCTCCTTGGGGGTTAAAAATCGAGCAATTATGACTCTACTTACCTCCCGTTCTATATCCCATTTGAAAAAAACTTTTTTCAATCTTTGGGAGTGTGCCTGTTCAACAGGCACACGAAAAAAAAATGCTCTGTACTTTTGATCAGATCCTGCTATTCTTATGTTTGTGTACCTACTGAATCCTGACGTGATGGAACAATTCTGACGACAGCATCGGATTCAGCAGGTCCAACAACATAAGAATAACAGGATCTGATCAAAAGTTCAGAGCACTCTTTTTGTGTCCCTATGGTATTACTGTATTTGCCTCCGATCCTACATCCCGAGTGAAATAAACCCATAATCTTCCATATCGTGAGAGCGTGAGAGGGTTGCTGGAACCCTCCCTCTGTCATAACCTTTCCCTTGTCACTGAACCCCTATAAAATTCCAAATTGTTTCCCTCCAAACACACATTATGGAGAATTACCACGAGATAAGCGATCAACAAGGATGGTTCTTCTCTGTTTGCGGAGGTTACGACATGTATACATTTTTTGGAAGTTTTATTGTTCTCCTTGTATATTGTATATAAGGGGTCGTTCGGCTCTGAACAGCCCTTCTTCACATCAGAGATCTTCTGAATTATCCCACAATTAGTTGTTGTGCAGGACTTATTGCAAAGCTTATGATTTTCCTAGGGTCTAATTTGCCTATGTCTTCAGGGGTTAATTCCACCTTTTCTGGGTACTATAACCTAGTGCGGACTAGCATCTTGTATTCGCAAAGAATATGTTCCGTAGTTTGTATTGCAGTATCACAGTATCTGCATGAATCGTCATCAGCCTTGCCCATATAGGCTATTGAGTATGTGCTTTAGTAAGAAACAATTGCGTTAAAGTGTTTTTATTGTTTAAGATATTAGTTTGACACCAAGAAACGATGAAATCACAAAGTGCTACTAAATTCCAGGGTGAGTTTTTGAGAGCTAAGCGAAGAAGCCCATTTTTTAGTTTTTTCAAAATAACTCAAAAACAATGTAAATTTGGATATTTTTACAAGAATGCTTTTTTGTAGAAAATTAAATTTCCCGTTCAAGTACGTTGCTAAAAAAATTTCTTTCCAATTTTTAGCATTAAAAATAATTAAAGAACAAAGTTAAAAATTTACGAAAATTCACTCCTTTTTTCCGGTAATTGGTCCATAACTTTTTTTACGACAGCCTAGGTCGTTAAATAAGTGATTAAAAAAAGGTGTATTTATGTGGTCAGAGAAAAATAGTTCTTGAGAAACCAAATTGTTTTTTATCTGCTTGTAGAACCAATGGTGACCGAGATATCGCCATTGAACTACTCATCTCAAGAATACATGGAGATATTGACCAACAGTTGACATGTAGTGTACCCACCAATCATTCAGCGGTTTATTTTACTCAATTTGATACACCTAATACATGTTGTTTGTGCTATTAGCGACACGTATCTATGTCCATATACCTTATTATATTTTTTATGTATTCTCTTGTTGACCTGCTACAAATATGTTTTCATATGCATGTAGTTAAATAAAGATATTATTATTATTATTATTATTATTATTATTATTAAAATTTGACCATTTTTTGCAATATTCTACCGCTCATAAACATTTTCTTTAATTTTCAGTAAATCAATTTATTGTGGTGCAATAAAACAACAATGCTAAGATAATTTAATAATAATACAAATCTTTCTTTAACGTTCTAAAATAAATATTATAATTTTACGAAAAACTGATATTACAAACAATTCATATTTGTGGTTGAGCTTTATAATATTAAAATGAAATTTTGTTCATTGTTTAAAATAAATTGATTTTTAAATAAATAAATATTGTAGGAAAGCATTATGAATAATAAACGCATTTTAAAAATATCACTTTTATTCGTGAAGGTAAAAAATATTCTGTATTATTAATTTTAAGAAGTCGATTCTTCAGTATTAATACTTTCGATGGCAATATCAACTTCATTGTCGACATTTTTATCGACATCTTCTTGTGATATTCCTGGCATATTTGCATTTTCCCAATTAATTTCTGCACATTCCTTGCAAAATATGGAGCATTTGATGCCAAACTTTCTGCAACCTCAATTTCCATGACAGCCTTTTAAACAGCCACATGCTTTTTTCAAGTGAAGATTTCGGTGCAGGAGACAAATTATAGATAAATATGTTCGCCGTCCATGTAATCTAGCAGTACCAGCTGTTGGAGGTAACTGTGATAGTATAAACGTCGCACTCTTCGATAATCGTTTAAATAATTGTAAGCGACATTTAGCTAGGCACTTATCGTTCGTTTTTGAATCATATAGTAAAGCTGAAATGAATGCACTTGCAGCACCGGTTTCTTCCTCTTTTGCATTATCTGTTAAAAAGAATTTCGCATGTATGAGAACAAATGTGGGCAGTTTTAGACCCCAAATTTTACCGAACAGCCTGCGGCACGACCAAATAGCCACAATGACTTTGGTAAGTGTTCTATTGTTCTTCTTAAGTACAACGCCTTAACTGACGCTTTGTGGTTAATGAAATGTTTTAGTTAGCGTTTCTTCATTGTATACCACTTCTGACAGTTTTTCACCATCTGTCGTGGTTACTTGTTAGGCGCACAACCTCACTAAAGCTTTTTCCCATCAGCTCTTTGGTGACATCAGCGCAACGTTTTCGAGGTCGTTCTCACATTTACATATTTTATTTGACACAATTATTCAAGCGCCAGTGTTTCATAAAAAATGGTTTTCTGACATCTTGTAATAGTGATGTTATTTCGAATAGTCTACGTATTTCCCTGAAGATTTAAAATGAAAATAAAAGAACTTGTACAATTTCTGGGCAATTTAGTCGATGCGTAGGATTTTATTTGTTAAAACATAACCCAGTCAAGCTTACTCCTTTCATTTTTATTTTTTAATAATTTCCAATATTCAAATGTTCTGTTTCTGAATATTATGATGAATTATCTGCGGTTCCAACATTAATAATGATAAGTTAAATAGTGATGTAAATGTAGTTGGCGAGTTCCCACATGTTTGCCTCTTCCTTTAGTACGTGATTCATAGAACTTTACCAAAGTACTGAAAGCAAAATTAAGCTATAACGTTTTTCTCTTAACAAAAGTCTGTTTATTATCTATTTTTATTGCCTACCATGAAATAAAAACGAACTAAATTGAAAGACATGTTTACAGCATATTATAAACTCACAAATATAATAAAATTGACAAGACACAGTCACAAAATCATAGAAAACTACGAACTTCACGTGGAGTAAATAGATCGATTGAAGTTGTGTGGCCTGATAACATCAAACACAAAGAGTTTGTATGGTTAAGGTGCCCGTCAGGAAAAATTTTGCTGATACATACTCTCTCCAAACTTCGTGTATGGCTTCATTGGACCTAGTCTGACAACATTTTCCTCTATCTTTTTTTTGTTTTTGGGGCGTTTTTCCGCTAGATTTTTCAAAACATGTCATTTTGACGGCATATAAAAAATGTATAGATACTGTTATTTTTCCAAGTAGAATAGCTTAAAAACGTGAATTGAAACGTGAAAAAATAATTGTCTGACAATAAATGTGGGTCATTAGGCGTGTCGGCTATCTCGAACATGTCAGAAAAACGACTATAAGAAAATGTATTAATAACCAGCTGATTTTCGTTGTATTAATTTATTAAAACATACAAAAACAGGTTTTCATATTTTCTGACGAAAATTATTTTCCAATTTCCCAGTCTGACGCGTCAGAGTTGTCGGTTTCATGACAGCAAAAAATTTATTCAAAACATTTTTTTACAAATGTTTTTGATTTTTAAATAAAATTTATACCATTAAAAAATTGTCTGACGGTGAAATAAAGCCTTTTAGTTGGAAATGTTAAATAAAAGGTTTTTCTATGTGGTTGTCAAGCTACGCTTGGATGTTACATTCATATGTATATATTGAAGCTGTATTCATAAATAACAAGCTCAATTTTTCAATATAGCTTAATAAAAGTCAATCAAATCCAATTTTTTAATTGTCTGACAAAAGGTGTTTTCCAGTTTTTTAGTCTGACGCCAGGAAAATACAATTTTTTAATGTTGTAATTTCCTTCAAATTGTCATGATTATCTCATACTAATCATTGAAAAATCATTTTTACAGTGTCAAAAATCATAAATAAATTGCATGAACTTCGCGCTTGAAAATATATCGTTTTATACAAGGTCACCTGTGTACATCCGTTTAGTATGCAGGTTTTATAATAGAACATAGGAGTGTGGAACGTCTTTCTACACTCCGTATTGTATTCTATAGTAGTAGTATATTACACGTAGGTAGTAGTAGAGAATTGTAACGGTTTATCTGATGCACGTGGTATATAAAATAACTTTGAAAAATGGAGTGTTTTTTGTGCAAATATGTCGTTTTTCTGCTGCAGAAATTCGTTTTTCATGTAATAGGATAATTTGTAGCATCGCCCTAAAAATTTTTTTGGTGCATAATGTTTATTTTTTTTTATTCGCTGCATACTTCATATATTTTGATGCAAAATTGCACACTTAAATTGAACTCATATATTTACCGAAAATGGATTAATTGTTTTTTCATTTATAAAAGGTACTTTGTTATAACTAATATTGTAAAGAGTTGTCTTATAGCTTGTTTCAAGACCTTTAATTTGGGCCCTGGATGAAAATTTTCGGACTAGTAGTACCGGAGATATAGCGATTTTAAACGTACTAAAAGAAAATTTTTCGCTACTTTTTTCTACAAAAAGTTTTACGTATTTTTCAATATTATCGAACTTAAAACTTGGGTAAGTCGCATTTAGATAGTCTAAAAGAGTTCAAAAAATTCAAAATAAAGTTTATAAAATAAGTAAGTTGAAATACCTTATCTTTTTTAACCGTCTTCTCGACTAAAAGAAATTTCATTTTTTTATCGCCCTAACTTCGATGACCGCTATTGGAAAATTATGTTTTTTTGTCAAACTCTCGTTATGCCCTACTGTATTTGTCAGACACTTATACTACAAATTAAATACCTATTTTCTGCATATGATTTTCCAATGTCTGAAGGTTATGAATAATTTTTTTGCTGTCATGAAACCGACAACTTTGACGCGTCAGACTGGGAAATCGGAAAATAATTTTCGTCAGACAATATGAAAACTTGTTTTTGTATGTTTTAATAAATTAATACAGCGAAAATCAGCTGATTATTAATAAATTTTCGAGATAGCGGACACGCCCAATGACCCACATTTATTGTCAGACAATTATTTTTTCGCGTTTCAATTCACGTTTGGAAAAATAACAGTATCTATACATTTTTTATATGCCGTCAAAATGACATGCTTCGGAAAATCTAGCGGGAAAACGCCCCAAAAACAAAAAAAATGATAGAGGAAAATGCTGTCAGACTAGGTCCAATGAAGCCCATACACGAAGTTTGGAGAGTGCATGTATCAGCAAAATTTTTCCCGACGGGCACCTTAACCAGTAGGTTAGGATTTGAAATAAAGATTACTTTAATCACAAAAAGGACCAAATTCGAGACTTTATGATACAGGAAGTTTTTCGTTGTCTCCTTTAAAAATATATTTTACTAGTTAAACGTGCGTTTTGAGATTAATAATGACTTTATTTTGATTATGGAATTTAAAATCACTGATATCAAAAAATCACTGTGTTATTAAAAAATTACGATATCGCCCATCATTAATCCAGATAACTTTTGGTAAACGTGTATGTGTATAATATTCATTTTTATACGTCATTATTATTTCAGCCCGAGTTCCACCATTCGAATCAGTTTTGTAAAGTTATGATTGCGCTAGAAATGATCCTACATACGTGGATAAAATTACTAGTTTAACTTAAATATTTATTCTAGTTTAAGCGTACATCGAATGATACCCCGACCGTTTCCTTTATACACTACGTATTGTGTATGAAGTTGAATCTCCTGGAAACGGCTGAATCCCGAATGAAGAATCTTATCTTTCTGACGTTACATCAAACAACTTCCTCATCTTGCGAGAACACACGCGTCTACTTCATTAACTTTGCAAATTCAATAATGAATTTTGTATTAGAATCTGAACGGATATAAATTTACTCTTCGGAATAATTCTGCCACTTGATGTTTACTGAGGACTTTCAAGTTCCTGATTCCAATTCTATTTTAGAAGCTACGATGCAACCAACTCTTTAGAAATAATTATTTCGTTGACTTTTCCGGTTGGCTTAAATTCAATTTCAACAAATAAGTGAGTTTGTACTCAGGCAGTTATTTATTTCGTTAGCTTTTTTCGGTTGGCTCAAATTCGATTTCAATAAATAAGTAAATTTGTACTTTGCATTCATTTATCATTTGGTTGTACGTTTGAAGTTTCTTAATAGAATCTTATTTTTGGATTAGCGCACTGAATGCTGCTAAAAATAATTATCTAGGTTAAGCATATTTGATCTTTTATCATTTGCTTACCTTTCCTAATTACTTTTCTTCATTTCAGTATGCAAATTTTGAAATTAAGTTTATAAAATATCGAGGTGTTGTTTCATTGTCACATAGGGAAGGCTAACATAATAAGAAAACAACTTTATTGCCAAACAGATTATGAAAAAATCCAATTACAGGACAACATTAGCAATTTGTGTATAGAAACATTAGTAGAGCGGATCTGGCAGGACAAAGAAACGAAAGCCAACAGTGGAGTTGGTATATATAAAATTGACCGAAAAGCCAGAGTATAAGAAAACACCATAATTCGGTATATCGAAGGCCTTAGAGAAGTCAGTAAATATAGCATCTGTCAAGCACCTATCAATAGAATAATTGCTGATATAAAATATTCATTAGATTGGTCACTACAAAATAACCTTTGAAGAATCCTTATTGAGCTTACAAAATAACGTAACAGAATTTCAAATGCTCCAGTAAAATTATATATTATTACTATCGGACGGTAGTTAGATCTTCTGGATCTGTCACCTATTTTAAAGAGTGGAATCTTGTTCGATATCATTTCCACTGCAACAGCAATATGGAAGACTTTAGTGGTAACTTAAGCACATGAATAAAAAACCACTAAAGCCAAAATTATCACTTAAATTCAAACTGCGGCGTGTGCAGCTATGCAAACCGGTTCCGGAGTACTTCATTCTTAAAGTGAACTGGGAATAAATCGAATTATATTATGTTCTTGTTCGCTCTATTTACAGAAATAAAAATTCAAAAAACTGATTTAAATTGAATCCGGAAAATATGAAATTATTGTCGAGCAGCAGGCCCAACAATAAAATAGAACTGCAAGTTCCATTTTATTACGTAAAATTCTCTGAAGAATTACCACATTAAGATTTTATTATCTTCGTCTGCAAACTTTAAAACTAAACAATTCGGATAATAAATATTTAACTGCTTCACTTGTAAGAATTGTTTACCAAAGTAAAACGGAGCTAATGCATAGCTTGTGGCGTACCTTTTATTACTATGTTTATTTTTAAAATCGCGTCCAATGTTATTTTTATTATTTCTACGGAACATACAGAGTCTGTCTGAGAGATACTTCGAAGCTTACACGTGATTGAGGGTTACTAGACACTTAAGAGTGAACACTACCTAAGGTTAGAGGGGAGGGAGACAAAGCGCCAAATGAAGAAATATCTCCCTAATTATCAAATTTTAGCCAATAATCCTGTAGTATTTATTTATGTTCAACTTACACTTATTTTCAGTTAAATAACATCACCCAATTTGCAAAAAACAGCTTATTCTTAATCATAATTTTAATGCCTAAAAAACGCTGTTCAAAAAACAAAATTGTTCATAAAAAAAATGCAATAGTTTTGAAAGTTCAAAACTCAGATATATACTCCTGCTGATACCCAAAACTATGCACGTCTCATCGTTTATTTGTTTTTTTTTACTACACTAATAGTGGCAAACAATAGGAAAATAATTTTAAACGCTAGCTTATCGGTTGGTTTATTAACTCGAGGATAAAGTTATCCTATGGTTAAATCACAGTTTAGTAATACAGTAGGGTCTCTTCCCCTACTGAGTATAGTCCACACGCCGATATCAGGAGTAGGCTACCGACGCATGGACTACACTCAGTAAGGGAAGTGACCCTACTGTGAGCTATTAAGCTGTGATACCCAAAGGATATTTATCCTCGCACTGATAAATCGGCCCTAATTGTTATTACAATCAAGTATTTCGATAACCCTATTATTCTTAGGTCTGCGGCACAGAAACGCATTAAAAAATACTGTGAGTATACGGTAAGGCAAGACGGGTAATAAACGCAGTTATTAAAAATATAGAACATAGTAGGTATATTGCCTAAATGTTATTTGTGGCATTATCTTAAATTTTTTCTAATTCTCTGGGACTTCCTGCCACATGCATTTTTTCTTTTTAAGCGATTCTCGGGGAATCTACAAAATATCACAATTAATCAGTATGTTACTATTGCTACTGGTAAATTACCTCTACGCCTGTGATTTTTAGGTCAGAGGATCAGTTAGAGGTTTTTTTTAAATAAATAACACAAATAAGTATAAAAACTTGAAATTAAATATTTCGCTGACGTTTCGCAAATAAGTCTCTTTTTCAAAATCGCGCGGTTTTGCCGCTAGAGCGCGAAAAACATTTTTTCAGTGCTCTTGAACGGAAAAAAAAACAGCGCAAATATTTTTGATATACAGGCAAATCCATCTGGTTGCCAATGTTAAAAGAAGAACTTCACAAACTTAACATTGTATAAAAATTTTAAAAACTGTTAAGTATATCAACAGTTCTATGTAAATAGTAATTATCTTTAGTAGAAAGAATTTCCCCGAAATATTTTTTAAAATGAATTTCTAAAATAACTGAAATTTCATTGTATTTCAGTGTATTTATCATACACAACAAAAAAAATTTATCAAAAAAAACCTTGAATAGGAATTTCAAGCTTTTATACTTATTTTTGTTATTAATTTGAATAAAGCAACCTCTAACTGATCCTTTGACGTAGAGGTTACAGGCGTAGAGGATATTTGCCAGTAACATACTGGTTAATTGTAATATTTTGTAGATTCCACGAAACCTGCTTAAAAAGAAAAAATACATGTGGCAGGAAGTCCCAAATAATTAGAAAAAAAATAGTAGGTATGCACAAAAATATTACGATAGTGCGTATAGAAAAAATAATGAAAATTCGAACAGGAAATGTCCTCCTGGTGCTTTTTACTGGTAATAAAAATGACTACCGAAAAATTCAAGCTAAACACCTTAATTCCTACTTGTGATTTCGCAATTTACTTTTATTAGTTGCCGTTTCAGCAATTGTCTTTGTTCTGTTCATAAGCAAGAACAAGACAAGAGATAAAATATATGCGTCTGAAATCTTCGTTATACGTCATTATTATGAGCGTGAAAGAAAGTAAGATGTAAATTTCTCTATCTAATGTTTTATTGCGAACTTTGCCTTTAAAAGTTAATTTTACTTTAGGTCCCTAGTAGACGAGAGATTTCCTTATTTTTTTTTTGTTGCCATGTTAAAACCCATTAACGCCCAAGCGTCCACTTACGGACACTCGAAAAAAAAAAACTATGTTCCAATAGTGAAATTAGGATATAACCTCACCGAATAGGTGAAATTTGCTACTCCTTCAGATTATGCAGCAGTTTTTTACTGCAAGGTTCCAAGGGGGTGGAAAATGATGCAAAATAATGCATTATCTAGAAGTTATAAGAGAAACAATTCCAAGCGATTTTAACTGTGAAAATCCAACAGGAATGTCTTCGCTTCTAATAAATAAGTTACCTAGAATGAACATAAGTGCCCCAAACCCATTTTTAATACATTTAATACTTTGAGGAGTTGCTACACGGAGTAGAATTAGGATAAAAGGGAAAAATTATACGTACTGTACATTTTCAAGATTAACCTACAAACGTGTGGTTTTTGGATACGCTGATTTTTTATGTTTCGGTATTGCAGCCTTTATACCCCCTTTATATCTATTTTCCACCCTCTTGTAGGGTTGTAGCAACAAGCTAATAGCTTAATCTAGCCTAGCTGCTCCTGAAAGAACAGCCAATTTTACGTACTAGGTGAAGTGTTTATGCCATTTTGACGATTGAAACATAGCCTTTTTTCGAGTGTCCGTAAATGGACTCTTGGGCATAATAGATTAACAATAAAGTTGTAAGATAGAAATGGAAACAAGGTGTCAAATTTTCAAAAAAATCTATCGATAACACAGGGAACACAATTAATTTCTTTTCGTCTGTTTCAGCTCTCTGGCCATGAATAACAACAATAACAACACGAACAACAATAACGACAGTAGCAACAACAACAATCTCCTCAACAGCCCGACGCAGAGTACGAAAATCGAGCAAGAGAAGCCGGATGCCGATACGATAAAAATGTTCGTCGGTCAAGTGCCACGCTCAATGGACGAAAATGACTTGAGGCGCATGTTCGAGGAGTACGGAAGGGTACATTCAATCAACGTGCTCAGAGACAAGGGTACAGGGGCCAGTAAAGGTGAGTCATTCATCCACGTTAACGAACAAAAACTGTAAATTATAGCTTTCAGCCAGCTACTGGTACGTAATTGATATAAGTGTGTTTTTGTATTGATACGGTTGGCAGGGACTTTCCTTGGCCGAAGAAAAGATACGCGCTTTTTAGCAATGTAAATTAAGTTGGCTTTGGTTTAGATTTAGATCAAGTTATGAATAAATTTTACGATTTTTTCAAATAAGAGTCACAAGTTCAGTTTGGCTTCTGTGACAAATTAAGTCACAGTATAAAATACTCCAAACTTCTTTGAAATTCCTATTATAAATGTTTAAAAGTGAATTATTTATTATTTGTTTGCTTATAGTAATGAAACATATTCCTTATAGGATTTTGCAAACAGCGGAAAGAAAAACTATCTATGAGAACTAAGAGAAAAACTATATGTAAAAATATTAATGAAATGTTTGCATTCTTTCGATAACCTGACTTTTGGTTATGCATGCAAGTTAAAATTCTGAAATAATTTTGTCCAATTTCTTATTTGACATTCTCATTATAACACTAGCATCCAACATAGTCCCCTACGGCTAAGCAGATTAAACTAGTATCTACATGACCCCCTACGGTATGTAAATTCAGTTAAAAACGAGAACAAATGACTGAAATTAATGTATTTACCTACCTTGTCTTACATTTTCATAAAACCTCTCATTGGGTATCTTGGAAATGCTTAGCCTTAGAAACGTTTTTCGCCCTTCTCTAAGCTCATCAGAAAAGCACAAAGCCACTCATAACGGTGTTTCATGCAAAACCAAGGCAATGTCCATGAATAAGTATGAAGTATTTATACCTGACATTGACTGATAAAAAACAACAGATCTTCCTATCTATTAGCTAACTAGTATTGGAGCCTATATATTCTATGCATGTTTAAAAGTGAATTATATATTATCTGTTTGCTTGTAGTAATGAAACATATTCTTTATAGGATTTTGCAAACAGCGGAAAGAAAAACTATCTATGAGAACTAAAAGATTTCATTAATATTTTTCCATATAGTTTTTCTTTTATTTCTCATAGATAGTTTTTCTTTCCGCTGTTTGCAAAATTCTATAAAGAGTATGTTTCATTCATATTATAAATTATAAAGTTTGATGCATTTTAGAATTTTGATGTAAATTCAACTGAATAGCCAAACATTTAACTAAGAACTTCTAAACAGCATATGTACACAATGTCGCCATAATTTAAGGTTTAAGAATTAACTTGTAAGACTTTCTATAGCAAATACGACATACAGAATCGGGTTGTGTCCTTAACAAATTTTGATCTGTATGATATGAAGTTCGAACTTCAGGTAATTCAACAGAGTAGCAAGCAGAGCTAGTAGCGGAAAAGGATGCAAAACCGGATTAATGATTTTTTCTACCTCCTCCAATATTGGCTCTCAAGGATTAAAAACTCTCGATTTCTTCTCTAACTTTTCACTGTCAACGTCCGTGGTGACTGGCCTATACAAACAAATTTATGAATACACTACAAAACATTTAAATATATTCTATATGCCGATGGAACAACTACAACATGTGTCACTTATTAGATTTAAAATATTTTTTCACGAGACCGCGTTTACGATTTATAAATATATTTTTTTAAGTATTGCACTTACTGAAGAATACTATGTCATCTGTAAAAATCACTAATTAAGCTGCAATATTGTATATTACATGATATAGCCGCTGTCTAGTAATAGCCCAGTTGTCAGAGACAGAAATTGATAAAAACCGGTCACTAAATGATATATGGCTAAATTTTTCAGAATTTTTGTTGGTGTATAATACAATAAAAAAGTTTACAGCTGTAAGGTGCCGGCGACCCCTAGAAATATCGAAAATATTGGCCGAAATTCAGTTGTTGGACAATAACTCGAAAAATAAAAATATATATCAAAATACTGATCAGACTAAGCGATAGAGGGGGAAATTTCACATAAAAAATGTAAATGAAGTTTTTTTGTGCGATCAAAAATGTAGGCTCCAGAATGAAATGTGGCGACATATAAGTACGGCTAGCGAAGCGTGCGCGTTGTCAATAGCGCTACACTAAATTTGTTGTAACTTTTGAACTAATTAATGCAATTGAGCTCATCGAAGCTTATGAAACGATAAATATGTGGCTATTGGATCATTATATCTTCAAATATAGAAATGATTGTATGTAGAAATAGTACATATTTGAAGTCGGAACGTGAAGAGATTTCCGATGAAATCGGTAAAAGCTTTGCCATTTTTACAATTTTTAAGATAAAAATCTGAAACTTTCACATATTACTCTTAAAATAATCTATAAAAAGATCCGATGGATAGGTATGCCAAATAATGTTTTTAATAAAAGTTATTAACGTTTATTTTACCCCAAGTTTCACGAATTTTGGAGCAAAGAAAGTGTTTTCTTTTATTTTCGTAAAATAAAGAGGGTTAATTTAATTTTTAAGGGTAAATCCCCTTGAAGCATCTTAAAGTACACATTTCAAGCTCTAAAAATCGCACCTTATCTAATAACGGGATTTAAACCAGAGGTAATAGGTGGTTAAAGTTAGTTATACACATCAAATTTTATCACTTTCTCAATTTGAAATTTTGGAAGTACAACTGCAAATATAAATTTTTGAGATTTTTTTCACTCCTCGGGTCTTTTTATGCATTACTTCAAGAATAATATATGAATGTTCCAGGTCTTTATCATAAGAATTGTAGAAATGGTAGAACTTTTACCGATTTCATTGGAAATCTCTTTATGTTTCGACTTCATATACAGTATTTCCGCTGATGGGATTTACAATAGGTGTAATGGCTAAAATTTTTTACTGTTCGAGAAAATATTCTTTATGCAAGTTTTTACTTGTCTAAAAAATAGTAATGACGTTGGCAAAATTACAAAAACATAAAATTCTGTAATAGGAAACTGGTTCTGTTTATTATTTTGGAACAAAATGTGAAATAAAATAGTTGATTCAAATTATATGGTCTGTCCAAATCCAAAATTTCATTTGAATGTTGCATTTTTCCCGAAATTTTTATTAATACGGGTTTACGTCAAATTTTTATTTTATTTTTTATTTTCACAAATACTACACGCCCTAGAAATTTGGAATCCTATTTTAGGAACATCCTGTATAATTCCTGTAATGTTATGTTTGACTGTTTGGTGCATTGTTACCTAGTTACGTCTACATATAACAAATCTGCATTAAAAAATAATTTTTAATATGTGAACTGTCGAACAAAGAATTCTTTTGGTACAGTGTTATGGAGACGGTAAAAGTTCAGAGCGTTAGGCTATTCAAAAATTCAATGAGAGATTTCCCAATGTGTATGTGACGCCGCCACATTATTAGTGTTGGCATCTGTTGCCGAAAATCCAAAACCTTCGTTGAGAAACATTAGATGTTTAAAAAAAGTTGCATTCAAGGAATCTTGAAAGAAAATAAAGTATTTCCATGCAAACCACATTTTCACTATACCTTAGAAGGAGATGAATATAAACGATTATATTTCTGTTTGTTGGTAGAAAATGAAATTTTAAGTGGCAACGCGAATTTTTATTAATTGATTGTCTTCTCCGACGAGTCAACTTTTTCAACAAATGGGACTGTAGCTTCACAAGTAAGGTATTGGAGTGAGTCCAACCCCGAGTTTAGAATTTGTACCGAAAGGCAATATTTAAAAAAGTAAATGTCTGGTGCGTTATTTCGTATCATGGAATAATAGGGCCACACTTTTTTGATAATACGTGCAATAGTAACTCTTTTTACACATGCTTAATACATACTTTTCTGATCAGTTAGAAGTCTTTCCGTTGGAATATTGTAATAGAATTTATTTTCAGCAGGATGGATGTCCGGCACATCATGCCTGTGTCGTACGTAATTGGCTTAATAGCAAATTTGGGCAAAGGTGGATTGGACGAGGCGGTCCAGTTTTGTGACCCCAAGAAGTCCAGATCTGCTCATTGCGGATACATTTCTCTGGGATCGTCTAAAACAAAATACCCACCGACAAGCCATACACAACGACGGTGAAATTCTAAAGCAGCGCATTTCGGCAGCTGTTCAATCAATTTCCATTGAGAAAGTTAGAGGTAATTTGCACAACATTCGAAAACGATTAGAAACATGCGTTCAATTTGGCGAAGAAATTTTTGAATTATGGTATTTGATTAAGTCCGAACCTTCAAATATGTATGCACTTTTATAAATTCATAAATGTTTATGTGGTATTTATTCTCCTTGTTCGAATGCAATTAAAAATTTGACAAAAACCGACAAATGTTTTACTAGAAATTCACTAATATCGGAAACATTGCAATATTCAAATAAAGTTTTGAATTTGGACAGACCATGTAATTTGAAATAACTTTTTCATTTCACATTTTTTTCCAAAATAAAAAATAGAACTAGTTTACTCTTACTGAATTTTAAGTTATTGTAATTCTTGATCACCTCGTATAAAAAATATAATTTTTGTCAACGAAATTACTATTTTTTAGGCAAGAAAAAACTTTATAAAGAATAACATTTTCTCGAATAGTTAAAAATTTTAGCCATTACACCTATTGTAAACCCCATCCGCGGACATGCTGTATATACTATTTCTACATACATTAATTTTTATATTTGAAAATATAGTAATTCAATAATCACATGTTCTTCTTATGTTCAGCCACGTTCCATTCTCAAAAAATTTGAAGCCTACATTTTTGATCGTACAAAAAACTTGATATGCGCTTTTGATGTGAAATTTCTCCTTCTATCGCCTAGTGCTATTAGGTTTTTTGATATTTATTTTTCGAGTTATTTGCCAAACCAGAATTTCGGCCGCCAAAAAAAAACATCTCCTGAAAATTTCAGCCATATAACATTCAGTGGCGCCTTAAACCCCTGACGACTGGGCTATAAAGGCATCAGTGCGTTAGTAAATAATAGGATTTTGAAAGAGTATTTAATTTTGAAATTTATCATTATTTCCTATTGAGGTTACTGCACACCAATGCAGCCCAGAGGAGAAATCTCCCCTGTCGATCACGATTCTCTGCTTACAACACTCCATCATGCGTAATTCGTATACAAATTACACGCACATTTACATTTCCAATCTCATTTATCCATGAACACATTGCATCACTTCACACATCCTTGCTCTATACTTTGATCTATGCTACATTATCTTAGAACGTAATCTACGTTATACAAACTCTGCTTACCTCATATATATATTTAGTAACTAATCCTTTACCCCTCACTGCACTGAAACATGTAAAAACCCATAAAACCTTTTCCCAAAGCGGTCGGTGTGATAACAGTTACAGACTCACAGGTTCGGTTTCAATTCATTCAGATAAAATGTCCTCGACCAGTTGTTTAAAATGGTGTAGGAACATTTATCTTTTTTTTTTTACTTTTCATAATGGTGGTCAGAGCTGGGCTGGGCTTTTAACTAAAGTTACTTAATTACTTTTATAATATTTTATTTTGTATTTTATTCTATTCATGCATACATATATATTCTTTTAGAATATTTTGTAAGAGTACAAACCATTTTACAAGATGGGAATAACACATACACCATACAAAAAATGAGTTAAATTTAATAAGTTATCAATAAAAATATATAACAATAAAACCGCTGCCTAAGGAATCACTACTTCCACATCCAGATTATTCGTCCAAGTCACTTTAAAGGAAACATCTTGACTATATTTGCACTCTAGTATGTGGAATTATTGGTCATAGAATTTTAATAATATTTGGGGTAGATGTCATAGAAAAGTTTGAGGAGTTGGTTTCTACCATATACGTTAAAAATGAAGTTTCTAGTTTACCGTACTTATTTTCCACTATTTACAACCTACCACCTCAATGGAGTCATCTCAATCAGATGTCACTACAATACATACGTGTACTAACTTTCAAGTGAATATCTCAATTTGATGTTATCAATCCCATTACTAATGAAGCGGAGGTGGTAGAGTTTGAAAAATATTAGAAAGAAATCTGAGGCCTTGGTTTCTAGTATATACACCGAATCCCAAATTTCTGTAGTCTTACCAGCTTGATTTACTTATTTTCCCCTATATGCCCCTATTTAACCCCCAACCCTTCAACGGCATCATCTCAAATTATGATCTAGTTTCAGACGTCGTTATAATACATACGTGTACCAAATTTCAAATGAATATCTCAATTTTATTTTATCAACCCTTTTCATATTGGAGTAGGGGTGGTTGGGTTGAAAAATATTATAAGAAAATCTGACGCTGTGGCTTCTAGTACCGAATTTCAAGTTTCTGTAGTCTTACCAACGTTTTACTTATATTCCTCTATTTACCCCAAATTAACCCCCAACCCTTCAACGGAATCGTCTCAAAATATAAACTAATTCCAGACGTCGTTATAATACATACGTGTACGAAATTTCAAATGAATATCTCAACTTTATTTTGTCAACCCCATTAATGGGGTAGGGGTGGTGGGGGGGTTGAAAAATATTATGAAAAAATCTGAGGCCTTAACTTCTTGTACATACACCGAATTTCAAGTTTCTGTACTCATACCAGCTTGCTTTACTTATTTCCCCCTATTGACCCCTAAATAACCCCCAACCCTTCAACGGAATCATCTCAAAGTATAATCTAGTTCCAGATGTCGTTATAATTCATACGTGTACCAAATTTCAAATGAATATCTCAATTTTATTTTATCAACCCTTTTCAAATTGGAGTAGGGGTGGTGAGGGTTGAAAAATATTATTAAAAAATCTGACGCTTTGGCTTCTAGTACATACACCGCATTTCAAGTTTCTGTACTCTTACCAACTTGTTTTACTTATATTCCTCTATTTACCCCAAATTAACCCCCAACCCTTCAACGGAATCATCCCAAAATATAATCTAATTCTAGACATCGTTATAATACATACGTGTACGAAATTTCAAATGAATATCTCAACTTTATTTTATCAACCGCTTTAATGGGCTAGGGGTGGTGGGGGGTTGAAAAATATTATAAAAAATATGAGGCCTTGACTTCTAGTACATACACCGAATTTCAAGTTTCTGTACTCTTACAAGCTTGCTCTACTTATTTCCCCCCATTTACCCCTATTTAACCCCCAACCCTTCACCGGATTTCCTCAAAAAACAATCCAGTTCCCGATCTCGTTATAATATATACGTGTACAAAATTTCAGGTCAATATCTTAAACCGTTCCGGAGAAAGCGTGCGGACAAAAAAGTTACAGACAGACCGACAGACAGAAA
This sequence comes from Stenurella melanura, assembly GCA_963583905.1. Lineage (NCBI taxonomy): Eukaryota > Metazoa > Arthropoda > Insecta > Coleoptera > Cerambycidae > Stenurella > Stenurella melanura. The sequence continues at coordinate 135,967,983 of OY757312.1, forward strand.
ATTTTTTTTCGCTCAAATTTAAAATCTCGACGTTTCATGACATTCTAAACCTATTTCACGAATAAAAATTTTTGAAATTTTTTTTGCGATTACTATACTTCCAATCCACTACGTGGATGTGGAAGTAAAAATAATGTAAACATTGGAAAAACACAGATAATTTACTTACGAATACAAGAAAAAATGACATACCGAGTGCCTACGATTTATTATTATTATAGCGCGGGCAGATCTGTGGAATCCGCAGATTTTGGAAAGAGAGAGCAACGGAACTAATAGAAAACATAAGGAATCCGCAATTATTTTATTAAACGAGGATAGATGCGTTTCAAGTTATTCATAAGATTTTTGTACTATTTGGTTGCCCATCCTTTGAAACAAGGTAAGTAAAAATACGATAAATATAATTTAATGTCTGACATGATGGACATACATAAACAAAGAACTGTCATGGTTGAAGGCCAAAAAGTTTTGAGAACGGAAGTAGATAATCTTCTATAATCCAGTTTATATAATTTTAGGTGTGAGACATATTGTAACAATAAAGTATTCAAGAACAAACCTCTGCCTGATCCGTTTGCCGCAGAGGTTTTTTACATTCAAATTTTTTAATATTTTTTAGTGGCAAAATACTCAATAAAATGTAAGAAAATCTGGGTATGTCACAAATAAACAATTATAGACAATATAGTCTAGTAACATAAGCCTATTACCCGGACATTCAAAAAAACAAAGTTCGGATTATCCCACGATGCTTGTTACCCTCCCCTATGTACGTCCTGAAAAGTTCAAGAGGTTACAGCCGGGTTTGGGATGGGAGAGGAGGAGGTTGGTAAGGGTCGGAATGTGTTTCTGTATATCTCAAATATCTCAAAAAGTATCAAGTTTAGAGCAAGAATACACAAAATCAAAGTACATTGAATTTCCCACAAAATGGTCCATTTCATTTTCTTTTGTAAACCTAACCGTTTCTGATACATAGGGTACGAAAAATGGGATAAAAGATCAATTTTTGCGAAAATCGTAGGTATATGTTTTAAAAATCGTTTCTAAGTCTTTTTAATTATTGTTCTTGGCCTATTGGTTGATTGGTTATTAGGTTATCAGTGTACAGTTACATTTTTGGTGAAATTGCGATATACATGAGGGAGGAGGAGGGTGAATAAACAGGAACAAAATAGTGGGCATGTTTATATAAAACATGATTTTATTTTATGAATTTGAAAATCAAACAAAACCAATTTTATGTATTAATATTAATGGAATACAAGTAGCTTAGTATACTATGGTGGCACAATCTCTAGAAGTCCATTTGAGGGTATACATCATCTTGCTCAGTATTTGAGTCAACTACCTCTTGGTCGATTTCCTAATCAATTTTAGTATCCTGACCCGTAACAAAGAAGTAATATTCAGGTACTATTTAATCAGCTATGTCTTAGTTGCACCAACCATGGCCTTCACAGTTGGCACATATGGTTGAGTACTTCAGCGCATTTTTAAAACACTCACACTTGTTCGTACAATTATCTCTGCAGCCGCTGCTGATTAGGTTCAAGAGATCATCAGGTGCAGCTGCATTGAGAATGCTGACTGGACGTAAATTTCTACTGATGATCTTCCAGCCCCATTGTAATGAGTCCTTGTCAATTCCATGCCACTGTTGAACTTAGTCTAGCAATCGGAGAGAGCGCTGACGAGCTGGCTTTGATGTAGGAGGTAGTGTAGCCAAATTAAATTGCGCGTGCACTGGCTGCTTTGCAATTGTTTTTGTGTACAACTTGTGGCGTAGTAAATCCAAGTTTTCGTCTGTAGAACCAAGGAGAGCACAGAACAAAGTTTCACCTCCTTCATCTACTGAATCTGGTGAGGCAACGGCATTGTTGAAAACTCAGTTATTAAGTTTCTATCACGCCTGATTTTTGACAAAGCAAGATTTTTACCCTTCCGAAGAATGAATGAGGTAGAATCGCATCCAGTGAAGGCGTACACCGGAAGAAAAGCACTTTTCAAATATCCCAATTCATGCTGAATGTTACTGATTACATGATTTTTATGTGGTTGGTTCCTTGCCGGAGACAAGCGTTTTCAAGTCTGTGTATTCTGGTAAAAGAGTAACCAGCAAAACTAACAAATCAGTGTATTCCCCAATTACAACAGTTTCAGCACTTACGTCGCGTGCCTCAGCAATAGCCGTTAAAACAATTAATCGGTCTGCGTCTCCCTCAGCTTGAGTCACGATGCGCCCTGCCTCCTGTAAGTGACCTATTAAAAGTGAAATAATCGTCATTTTGTTTGTGGAGTTGCCCAGGAATTCTTCTTGATTTACATCATACACTACTATTTGTTTTCCGTAATAGAAAGTACATACTCAACCTATTGTTGGCATATGAACTGAAAGGAAGCAAGGCATTGCCACACGACACGATGGAGAAGATGTCCTCCATCTATGATGTATCTCGCACCACCTGAAGGAGCAGGCACTTCATTCTTACCTACGAGCACATTGACAATAGATGACTTGGAACCCTAACCAATCGACCAATCGGCCAAGAATATTTTTAAAAAGACTTGAAACGATTTAGAAAAATTTACCCGCAATGTTCGCAAAAATTGATCTGTTACTCATTTTCCGCCCCCTATATCTCAGAAACGGTTAGGGTTGCAAGAAAAATGAAATGGACCTTTTTTGTAGGAAATTTAATGTACTTTGATTTTGTACAGGAACATCGTTGCTCTAAACCTCATACTGTTTGAGATATTTGAGAAAAAGAGAGAAAGAACACAATCCGATCCTTCCCACCCTCCTCCCACCCCAAACCCGTCACTCTAATCTCTTGGACCTTTTAGCACCTACAGAAGTGAGGGTAACAAGCATCGTGGGATAATCAGACCTTTGTTGTTTTGAATGTCCGAGTTTGGGCATTTTCTTGCTTAATATCACTACACTAATAGAGACTATACATCGAATTAAACGTAAATGTAATTCTTACCTCTGAAGGCAAACAGTATAATATCGTGGTCTTAAGTCTAACGAAATAACAGTAACATGTAACTGAGGTTACTCAGAGAAACTAAAGTTATTGAAAATAATTATTATTAGCTAAGGTTCCTTTTCTTGTTGCCGAATTACCAAAACATTTTATTATCATATGAGTCATTAACGTTGTCATTAACGCAGAAAGCGTAGAAGAATAATTCACATATATTTTAAATTGACATATATGATCTAATAAAATACACGATGTTGTCTTGATCACTTCAGATTATTGAAACGGTATTAAACATAGAATTATTTCATGACTCTTTTTCTAAAAGTCAACGTTGTGATTATTTTATACCCTATAAAGTGAACTTATTTAAAATTCGTTTCAAAGACTTAGATCAAAGCGAAGCTTCTTGCTCCTATTACTAATTACAAATTAAAAAATATGCCACGTCATGTTACAATTTTTTGCCTACTTATCTTAGAGAAATTCATTATAAATTTTCTAATCTATAACATTATTTTTCACCCTGGAGAGCTAGGGAAAACTTTTAATGAAATATTTCATAGCGTCGCTTTGGGCAAACTGCTCCGTTTGACAAACCGAGCACATCTTCTATGCGTAAAACTTATAAGTTCGATAAAGCTTTATACTTATATCAAAGTTGCAGTGGCTTGACTTTTTCTTTATTTAGTGTATTACATTTAAAGAAATTTTGTAATTGGAGCTTTATTGACAAACGCATGTTTTAGTCTCGCAACCTATAGGGTGTTTCGTGAGAAACTATACATACTTCTAGGGGCGGTAGAGGACCACTTGTGTATTCAGGAACGGCCATTGGAATTTTCCTGTCGCTCTTAATTTCTGAGATACAGGGTGATAATCTGATTTTGATCTAAATTTATTTTGGCCAGAATGTCCTTACTATTGACCGGAACGGCGTGCTCTCGCGGGTCGGGCCCGGTACCGTTCAACGCGGGACGACGGCCGTTTTTGCGCCGTATATGTGGGGGGCCCTAATTACTAGAGGGTTTTCTTATAATTCACTAACGAAAGTCAGATATCTCTTTAATGATTTTTTTCTTACAGAACAGAGAAACTTCCATGTTGCAACACGGAACCGGAAAACGTCACATATACAGGGTGTTTCACTTAAAATTCCCCAGGCCATTATCTCTAAAACTAATAAAGATATTTTATTTTTGTAAATGGCAGATGATTGATACCAAAGAAAGGTTTAAATAACGGTGATTAGAATTTTTCCTCAACAGCACACAGAGATGGCGCTGCGATGCAAAACTATTTTTTGGTGGCTGGAACCTTGAAACATAAGTCATGTGATTAAACAATAATTTGTATAATTTTGATGGTATAGAGAATTTACAAAAAAACAAGCCGTTTTGGAGTTACATGAGTTTCTTTCATTAATGCCAGTACACGTGAATTTTGATAAATCCCTATAATTTATTTATTATTTATTATAGAATATTGGTTACCAAACACTTTTTTTCAAGATAAGGAAAGTGATATAATACACTATCATAAAATTATGTTTACCACTTCCGGCCAAACCGGAACTAACATGATGAACCAATATCCATATGTTCCTACATATTACATTTTTTTTTCTAATAACGCTTCTAATAAAACGGCTCTCAAAACTTAAAGTAAGTAAGACAACAAAGAAAATACACACTAATTTAGAATGGGCTAAATTTATATCAACAATTCAGTAAAGAACGTAAACAAAAGTTTTATAAACAAACATTTAAAAACTATCGAAATATTATTAAAAATGAAATTAAACTAATTTCTTTCTTATTAGTAGGTACTTATTATATTAAATGTTCAAAATTTCTCCCTTCTTCGTGAATACACATATTGTACCGTTTCAGTAACTCTTCATTGCAAACTTTTTGTAACGTATGTCTATTTATAGCAGCAACACTTGCATATATTTTATTATACAAATCGGCCATATCTTTAATGGGTTCAATGTACACTACACTTTTTAAATACCCCCAAAGATAAAAATCTAATGGAGTCAAGTCAGGTGATCGTGCTGGCCATCTGACTACTCCATTAGTACCAATCCATCTCTGAGGGTACATTTCATTAAGACAATATTTGACTAGTACTGAGTTATGGGGTGGTGCACCATCTTGGTGAAACCAAATATTCTCCTGGTTATGAGGGATAGTCTCTAATAATCCTGGCAATACATTTCTCAAAAATATCTCATATTTTCTTCCATTTAAAGTCCCATGGAATAGATATGGTCCAATAATATAGGAATTTAATATTCCACACCACACGTTAACTCCAAAAGTTACCTGATTTCGGGTCATTCTCATCCATCTAGGATTATTTTGTGACCAGTATCGGCAGTTATGCTTACTCACAACTCCGTTGTTGTGAAAACGGATTTCATCGCTCCAGAGCACATTTTTTAAAAAATTTGGGCATTCTTCAGAAAGAACTGAAAATTCAGCTAGAAAATGTAATCTTCGTTCATAATCACCAGGCCTTAAATGATGGATCAATTTTAATTTGTATGGATGGTATTTATTTGATTTTAATATTCTATGGCACGAAGATATCGACAGATTAGTTTCCGATGCCAATTTCCGGAGAGAACATTGAGGATTGTTGACAGCACTATTTAACACCAAGGCTGTATTTTCATCGTTTCTAACTGGCCTATTTCTGTTACGAATAGTTTTCTCAAAACTACCCCAGTTTCTTAAATTTTTAAACAGCATGATAAATGTTTTTTTATCGGGTGTAGGTCTATTTGGAATCGTAAACAAAACAATCGTTTTGCTTGTCGGGAATTTCTTTTGCATTCACCGTATATTAAAATCATATTTAACTTATCTTCATTGGTGTATCTATCTATCTATTTTTTTTTTATTGCCTTATTTGGATTAATTTGCTTTGAATTGTTTTTAAGTACACTATTTCTGTTTGAAACTATGATTGAAATGCACCAACTACAAACTTTGTTTAATAACTGTCAAACTTAAAATTAAATCAAAGCCTACTAATATCTCTTAAGTAGATTTTTCATTACCATTCTAAATTAGTGTGTATTTTCTTTGTTGTCTTACTTACTTTAAATTTTGGAAGCCGTTTTATTAGAAGCGTTATTAGAAAAAAAAATGTAATATGTAGGAACATATGGATATTGGTTCATCATGTTAGTTCCGGTTTGGCCGGAAGTGGTAAACATAATTTTATGATAGTGTATTATATCACTTTCCTTATCTTGAAAAAAGTGTTTGGTAACCAATATTCTATAATAAATAATAAATAAATTATAGGGATTTATCAAAATTCACGTGTACTGGCATTAATGAAAGAAACTCATGTAACTCCAAAACGGCTTGTTTTTTGTAAATTCTCTATACCATCAAAATTATCCACAAATTATTGTTTAATCACATGACTTATGTTTCAAGGTTCCAGCCATCAAAAAATAGTTTTGCATCGCAGCGCCATCTCTGTGTGCTGTTGAGGAAAAATTCTAATCGCCGTTATTTAAACCTTTCTTTGGTATCAATCATCTGCCATTTACAAAAATAAATTATCTTTATTAATTTTAGAGATAATGGCCTGGGGACTTTTAACTGAAACACCCTGTATATGTCATTATTTTTTTCAATTATTACGAAAATGACCATCTTTATTTCGCACAGAACTACACAAAATTTTCGACTTAACCCAGAGCACACATTACGTAGATGAAATGCCAATCTCCATTTTCAAGTTGAGACCTAGATCGATCCTGTACATGAAGTTTTTAGTGAGATATAGGTGTTTAGAGATTACATTTTTTTCGACGTTTTAGGTTAAAATTGAATGATCCCGAAAACGCACTTTTCTCACGCCTACCACTGAACTGAATTTTCGATTTTTTCGTTAAAACTTGATATCATTATAAAGCTACATTCTTCTGCTTTCCATAGAGACGTCGCCAACACTTCCACTAAAAGTACTTATTTAATTATGAATTTTTTAAGTATTTACGGTTTTCAATTTTTACGAAAATATCAACTTTTATTTCGCACAGAACTAGACGAAATTTCGATTTAACCCAGAGCACATACTATGTATATAAAATGCCAATCTACCAATCTCCATTTTCAAATAGAGACTAAGATCGAGCCTCTGCATTAAGTATTAATTAAAATATGAGTGTTTTAAGATATCATGTCATGTTTTAACACTTTCAAATTTGTCACATTTATCTCGCCCCTGTAGAGCCGAATTTCTGATTTTCCCTGTACAATTTGGTATCAGAGCAAAGAGCAAATCTCTCACTTTCCATATAGGCCTAGAACGAGCTTTTATTCCATGTACATGTTCAGTTATGAATTTTTTGGAACATAGATGTTTTTCACTTTATCTCAGAAAACCCAACTTTCATACGCCCGTGCCAGGCCTGATTTCCGGTATCCCACATTCACTCCACTATCACAACAAAATATCGTTATTTCTGATTAATTTGAGACATAGAACGCCTTTTAACTCCCATTATTTCCTTAGAAATCACCGTTTTTTAAAATCCATGTTTTCTCTAACATACATAGTAATATACTAGGCTTTCTGGGTAATTAGTATGATGTACAGTATGTGAAAAATTTAGCAAAAATCGCATTTAACTTAATTTAAAACTTTTTTCTCATTTGTAGTCCGATTGGGCTAAATTTCGTACTCGGGGATTATCGACCCCGCTGATCACGATTGTGACGTCAGAATCTCGAAATTCAAATTGGCGGCGCCAAAATAACCGACGATTTTGGCCATTTATCGTCCCACACCGCTCAAAATCGTTGTGTGAGGGTTCTCGGGGTCACTGATTACGAATCCAAACTGAAGGGATTTTTACACCCTGGTTTCAGTTTACCTCTACCAGCCACTTGTTGCTGTAGAAGATTATAGCAACTGTTGATTTGATGGTGCTGACTTACGCAACTTTGACTATAATTGGGTGACATGCAGAATGATGGACACCTCATCCAGATTGGCACTAAAACATAAATTATCACACATGTTTTTGTCATGAGATTGTCACGACATAGATTAAGTAATGTGGGTCTGCCACATACCCTCTTTTCACATATTGTGGAATCGTCACAGTGTGTAATATAACTTGTCAATTGTCATGTGGGATCGCCACATCCTTGCTTACATTGTGTGGGGATGCCACATCTCTACTTACATTACGTGGGGTTGCCACGTCTATTCACATTGAAATCTACTCATTAACATGCAACAAGTCGAAATGATTACAAAAATTCAGCAACAAAATTCACTGCATTAGTTTTACTATATCTCATTATAATATCGTATGTGCGACTTTATATTGTAATCATCCATTAATCAACAAAGTGTAAGAAAAATACAACCATTACACATTATAAATTGAAGGCCAAGTTTATTATATTATTATAATACTTACAGTAGTCTTTGATTTGTTTATTCTATACCCATGTAACAAAGACACAGCTCTTCTTGAGCTGCTACCTTTCTTACCAAGGAGACAGCGTTGATTTGGAAAGACCTTTAAAATACAGTACAGTGGATGGTCCTATCTACCTTCGTTTTATTTTCCTCCATTCACTTCTTGTGAATCCTCTACGGCAACTATATCGCCGATGAAAAACAATTTTGCTTCTTAACGAGACTACAAATTGCTTAACTCGTTTATTTTCGATGTACTTATGCCAGCTGTATTTGTGCTTGAACGGCCTCGGCAGGGTCAACAGAGATAATCATCGGTATGTCGGCTAAATACTGCTGAGTAGCTGTAACTTCAGATTTGTCCCAAACCATAATACAGTGCGTCAAACCAGTCGATAAATGCACCGTAGTGTTAATATTTTTAATTTTAGGTAATACTTTTATCCACATCTTTTCATTCTCTCCTGTGAGGATTGCTCGCAGTAAATTACCAGTAACACCAGTAACAAGTCAGTGAAGTTGTACATCTTGCTATTGAGTTTAGTTATCAGCATTGCGTTTCATTTGCAACCAGGTTACAATGACAGTTTTTCAGGGTTAACAAAATAATCGGTCGGTGTTTTCTTTTGGTTTAATTTTAAAGCTCGTCCAGTCCTGACAGATTAATTTCTAGGCGATCGTTATTCTTTAATATCAGCAATTTTAAAATATTGGATAGGTCATAACAGTTAATAAATTTCTGTCATTAGAAAAACAGTCAATTCAAATTTCAATAAAGCACGTGCATCGGGTTGGATCACTACACGAAATCTCTCGACAGCGGTGTTGCTTAGATTGATGAGTCAGCTCCACTATTGATACAATATGTGAATCAAATGGTTTGATTCTTGCACACAAAGTAGCTACTGGTGACGTGGCTACGGCTAGGTCACGTCCTTGTTGTAGAATCGTCGGTATTTTGTTTTACTTTTATACCAACAATAATTTTCGGTATGTTCGATTTTCTTGCAATGGTACAAACGAGTGGTGTTGATTCGGCTTTTTCTTACGGATTTCGCCGGTAATACGTTACAATCATCTTTCAACCTTGTGACGTCTTTCAGCCATGCCGCCATTCAGTGCTCGTACCAGGGTCAAATTCTACTAAGCGGAAAGACAGAGAATGATGTTGACGCTTGCGCATGTAAGCGGAAGGACGTAGAGAATGACGTTGACACTTGCGCAAATAGAATCATTCACGTTCAGCACGGGCGTTGGCTTCACGGCCATCTTTGTATTGCACAATAATTCTGAAAATTGTTGCTGTTGGGTTGCTACTACAACTATTAACATGTTTTGCCACTGCAACTTTACACTGTTTGGTAATGAGATCTCCTGCTCTTCCTGTACATGTTCACATTACTATCACTGTCATGTTCGGTATTTTCCACATCACAACGTAACAATAAATAAAATTAAGAGTTCGTACAACTTATTCAACTCTTTCACGGGCACATTGGATAGCATCCCACTTCTGATGTTAGCGTTTGTAGGGTTTCTACCCCAAATAAGACTAAAAACCACTATTTAGTACGAATTTATTGCCATGCGTACTTCATTGACAAGGGTATATTATATTCTGCTTGACGCGCATCTTGGCTGACGCCACTGGCTCGGTTTCGTTCGGGAGAGGCACGATCGTCCAATAGTTAAGTGATGTCACTAAGACAGAGGCCCTTGAAGGGTGAAGGGATGTATTGCTAACATACGTGTTCTATATTCTGAATATAAATAAAATATATAACCAAGTACCTTAGTTTAAGAAATGACATGTACTCTAGATAAATAGAATAAAAATGTTTTAAATGGTAAACGGTTGTCCCAGGGTCGTTAACCCACTAAAATGACGGTAGGATGATCGGGGATGGTTCAAGAAATATGGAATTTACTCCTTACCTTCTACGCATACTGTATATTACTGACTGTAGTAACCCACTATATTATGTTTACTTATATTTTTAAAATAAATATTTATTTAGAATAAAAATAAAAGATAAAAACAATAAAATAATAAGTCATTACAAGTGGGCAATTAATTATTATTCGGCACTTAGTACTATCAGAAAACATATCAGCAAAATTTGGTGCAATGTAGAATTTATGTATTACTTCCACATCTACGTAGTGGATTGGAAGTATAGTAATCGTAAGAAAAATTTCAATTTTTTTTTGCCTCCTTGGAATAGGTTTAGAATGTTACGAAACGTCGACATTTTAAATTCTTTCCTTTCTGTAACTTTTTTTGTTCGCACGTTTTCTCCGGAACGGTATAAGATATTGACTTGAAATTTTGTAACATATATATTATAACGAGATCTGGAACTGGATTGTATTTTGAACATATCCGGTGAAGGGTTGGGGCTAAATAGGGGAAAATAGGTAAAGCAAGTTGGTAAGAGTACAGAAACTTAACATTTGGTGCACTAGAAGCCAAGGCCTCAAAATTTTTGATAATATTTTCCATCCCCCCCTCCATTATTGAAAAATTGAAGATGGCAGCACGAGATGCAGGACACATTTTGTCATTTATAGTCCCGTCCATCTGAAAATAGGTATATGAGTATTATCGAGGTCACAGATCACGAATATGTGACCGTCGCTCAAGTATTCAATATGGGAGCGTCACCATAGTCCAATGTTCATTATTTACTGTAACTTCCTTATTTACCGTCCGATGTAGCTGAAACTCTGTACGTAGAGGTTATTGGAGTATCTGATAACGAGTATGGCATCGGAATTAAGCCTTGGCTTTCTCTAGAATTTTTTTAAATTCCAGTTCCTGATTTTTTATTTTGATTTTTCCGATTCCTGTAAAAAAGATTCAGGTGCCAATTATAAAAGTCCTTACATCACTAAACATGAAAGTGTAAGTAGATTTTTGTCGCACCTTTGTAGATTTTTTTACAAGCGATTGAATTTTCCAAAAAGGGGAATTTGAAGAAAAAGAGCTTTATGTGCTTACATTAATAATTGTCCAAATAATTAAAAATGGTCGCATTAATTATTTACAAAAATTATTTAAAAATATTACAAATACTTAGAGCAAATGTTCAAAATGAGAACCTCCAGCTTCCATACATTTTTGTTGGCGTTTATTTAAGTTGCCAATAGATTTTGTAATTTGCGCAGGATTGTTTCTAATTTGGTCACTGCAGAGGAAATTTCGCTGAAGTAACTGACACTGTAGACTTCAGTTTTGAGATATCCCTATAGAAAATAATCGACGGGGTTGGAATCTGGTAATCTAGCCGGCCATGGATGAGGTCCCGCACGTCCAATCCATCTATTTGGATACTCATTATCCAAATGCCTTCTAACCTCAGTACCAAAATGGGGAGGAGCTCCGTCATGCTGGAAGCATTGTCCTCTTACATTAATACCTTGCATTAAATCAGGTAAAATATTGTGTAAGAAATCTAAATAAACCTCTGTAGTTAGTCTCGCCGGAAGAATATGTGGTCCAGTTAGCTTGTTATTAATCATACCACACCAAACATTTACCGAGAACTTATGTTGAGAATCGGCTTCTCTTATAGCCTATGGATTATTTTCGGCCCAGTTATGCGAATTTCTTAAATTAAATACGCCATCCCGTGTAAATTGGCCCTCGTCTGTGAATAAAGTTCGATATGCAGTCGGTCTGTGATCAATAATTCACTGGTAAAATTCTAACCTATTTACATTGTCACCCTGTTGAAGCCTTTGCACTTGCTGAATATGATACGGATGTAATATTTCTTTATTTAGAGTCCTCCAAACCCGCACATGAAGAACTCCTAATTGGGCATTTATTCGTCGGGTACTTACTTCAGGGTGTTCTTGAATCAAAATTAATGATATTTTCTTGATCCTCAACGTTTTGAACAATATTTAGTTCCACTTTTGATGATGGAACACTGTCGTGCTCCCTTGCATAGCGATACACAGTTGAAAATGGTTCTGTTAGGAAAACGAATATTGTATTCCTCTGCGGCTTGTCTACCATTACCGTCACAAAATCCTTAAACAAAAATAATATCGGCATATTCCTCATTTGTACATTTATAAAGCATGATTATTTGCAGAGTAAGTTAACCAAGTACACTACTTCGACTGTTTATGACAACAAGCAAGAAATGTCAAACTATCTAGTCCTACTAATAATTATGTAATAATAAAAAGAACACTGTTTAATGATTCCTATTACAAAATGTAACTAGCTACACTTTCTTTGGAATTGACAAATACTTTGGCTTTAAATGTTTCGTCAATATTGAACATTACTTACCGAGTTTAAATTGACCATATTTAATTATTTGGACATTTAATGTGAGCAAATAAAGCTGTTTTTCTTCAAATTCCCCTTTTTGAAAAATTCAGTCGCTTGTAAAAAATCAAGAGTGCGACAAAAAATCTAATTACACGTCTATGTTTAGTGATGCATGGACTTTTATAATTGGCATCTGAATGTTAAAAAAATATTACAGGGTGATCTTTTTTACAAGAGTCGGAAAAATCAAAATGAAATAGTCCGGCACTGGAATTTAAAAAAAGATTATAATAGCAATCTATCAACTGTGATGAGTGTATAAAGTGTTTAAAATTTATACAAATTCCGATTAATAGTAAGGACGTTCTGGCCAAAGTAAATGTAGACCAAAATCAGTTTATCACCCCATATCTCAGAAATTAAGTGACAGGAAAATTTCAGTAGCCGATCCTGAATACCCAAGTGGTCCTCTACTACCCCTGGAAGTATGTACAGTTCCTCATGAAACACCCTGTATAAAATCTACTCCTTGAAACCATCGAAATTCAAAATTTCTGACGCAGGTCTTACTGACAAATAAGGGTTATTACGTTGTAATTGAAAACAAAGTTAAAGCTAAAACGGCCTCCTATAGAGTAAAATGTATTAAAAATGTCAAATGACAATAGAACTTGAAATGGATCTTCTTTTTTGGATCTAAGCTTTAGATAAGAAAGAATTATTTGAAAATATTGACCAGGGTGCAAAACCCTTTCTTCCATATTAACCCCTTCGGTGACATAAGAAAATACACTTTAGCTTTAAAAAAAACACATTTATGGGCTAATGAAATTGTTGAAAATACCTCGGTTTTTCTGCTAACCGAGCCATCCGCAAGGTGAAATATGGGAATGATAGGAAAAATTCCGTAAAATTTGATGCACTAGTTTTGGATAAGCGGCCCATTGCAGAAGTTACTCAAAATGGGGTCGAAAGAGGCCCCAAACAGTTTTTCGCATTTAAAAAAGGAAATCTAAAAATCGTGTTTTTTCAATTGGTTAGATCTTCAAAATATAGTCCTTGGCAAGTACAATAAGAGCGTATTTAAAAAATAGCAAGAAACTTTTCAGTTTTGGCAATAATCGATTTTTTCGAAGAAAAGATGATTTTTTAGAATTCCATTTACTCAGGTTCCTGGATACTTGGCGAAACATTTTCTGGCTTAAAATTTACTTAAAGTGTTGTACTAACATGTGCATTTGGTGCGCGCATTTTTAAATAAATTGCAAATATGCCAAGAAACGAGGGAAAATATCGAAAAAAATGTTTAACTCTAAAAACTTCGATTATCTTTTTGTGTGAAATTGTATCGGAATGCCATCACCGCCAATGAATAGCTGCGAATTTTCTACAAGTTTAAAGAAAAAAAAAATCTACGACCTTTTGGAGCTAAGGTAATTTTTTTCTATAAAAGTCGGTACTCCTTTAATTCCCAATTTTAAGGGCTGAAATTTGCACATATATTAGTTTAATATAAAAAATATTTCGCAATCATCGACCGCGCATTATTTACTGTAAGCCAAACTATGTTGGGCTCCATAAAATCATGTTCCGTTCGAAGCATCAGTGTGACTCTTTCCATTATAAATATAAAAATAAAACTTTTTTGTTTGTTTAAGGATAACCGAGTCGTTAAATTTTCATGACCTCAACTTCCATACCAACGGCTACTCTAGTAATCCGAACCTGGCTTTCAGCATAAATAAAACTTTCATTCTGATAAACGACATATTTTATTCAGCCACATTTCTACGTAAAACCATGTTTATTTGTAAGAGTTACTCTTCCATTCACGTTAAATATTCTTTTTCATGATTCAATATTGTGAGTGGATTATTTTTAAAGCCGGAGTTCGCGCTGAAAAAATAAACCGAATGAAATAGAAACAATCTTTTGTTACAAAGTATAAATCGCGCCGAGGCTCAGTTGGCGTGTGTTTTGTTTAGTGTTTTCGAAACGTGAAATAATAGACACAACTTTCATTTGTTTCGATGCTCTGTTGCAGAGCTGGGGAATAATGAAAAGTTGCAATTAAAATATGAACACTCGCCTTTACTTATCCCGTCGATGTTCGTTGATTAAAGTGAAGGAGGCTAGAAAAAATCTGATATTATCAGAGGAGGTTCTTGAAATATTGATCTCTGCTTGCGATGCAAGTATACTCTTATAAATAACATAAACTACAAGTTTGTTGGTCTTTAAAGGAACTTCTTAAACAAATTGCACATTTACTTTATTAGTGTAGACGAGCTAGGTTTTACACTCAGACTAACTACAATCTCAGCAAAAAAAATTCGCACATATAGTTTGCGATGCCTAGAAGAAGATGATATTATTTTGGAAGAAGAATCTTTGGTGGAAAAAAAATTGCGAGGTCGCGAAAAACGGGTTTTCGCGTTTTAAAGGAAAAGTTGAGTTTATACGAAAAAAAGTATTCAGGCAGAAAATGTGCACTAGAGAATAACGAACAAAATGAGCCTAGGTGGAACTCAATTGGTCCAGTGGTTCCCTCGCAAATTGCATAAAACTAGTAAATTCGCTTCCCCCACTCTTCGCCCCTTCCACAGCTCTCAAATTAACGGATTTCGACAGCGTTTTTCGCATGCTACCAATCGACTTTTAACAAAACACAAAAAACACGTAGAGTTAATTTCGAAGAATACAACCTCGTTGGTTAAATATCAGTCCGATTGCTACAGGGCTTTGATCGACGTATCATTGCCGGATTATTCCGTATTTCGTCGCAGGTTGTAACGATGCGCTGGATGAAATGTTATCTACTATCAATTTTGACGCTATAAACTTCATTTTTTAAGTGGCCCAGAAAAAAGTAATCGCAAGGGTTACAATCAGGGGACCTTGGTGGCCATTAATGTGGACCTCCGCAAACAATCCATCTATTGGGATACCTATTATTTAAGTATTCTCTTACTTGAATGTTAAAATGTGGTGGGGCCCCATCATGCTGAAACAACATGCCTCTAATACGGATATTTTCTAACATATGCGCTAAAATGTTTTGAAGCAAATTACAGTAAATATCATTATTTAAAATGTGGACCTATCAAATATGTATTCACAAGCCCGACTCATAGTACAGGCAATGAAGGCAAAATGTTGTAAAAACCTCGCAAAAATTAATAAAGAATCATCATCCGGGATTTAAGTACTTAATACCCTGTAGAACGGAATGATGCATTCTTTGCACTTCCAAGTTCCGGGAAAATTCAAAAAAATTGGAAACTTTTTGATTTTCGGTTTTCTTGCTCTAACGGCTAAAATAATGAAAATACAGAAAAAAGTTTTCAACAAAATGTGTAGCTCGTCTCTCTCTCTACAAAATAGGTCTTTACCAATTTTTGTCTTACTTAAGCCGTTTAGGAGATAAATCCAGTTTTCCACTTAGTTCTGAGCCGCTCCGAAATGCGCGGAAAATGGGAATTATCTGGGAGTTTCGTACGACCGGACATATCGACCGATAACTATTGCTATTCAGAGCCGCAAAAAAAAATGGAAGCAACGTAAAATATAGAGAAAAGTCTCAGCTTTAATGTAGAACTAATCACAAAATTCATAAAAAAAATTGCCATAGAGAAAAAAGTGTTAGAAGATGGCTTAGTAAACTTTATACAGTTGATTTATTCACATCTTTGAGTTTTATGTATCCTGCCTATTTCTCCCGTAACAATAGGTGTTTTTTCTCTACATGGATTAGATTCCACGCACTTTAATCCATATTGCTGGAAAATTTCATTGAAGAATGTTAAGAAACGAATAACTTGTATAGGTATGTTTTACTGCATAATTCTGCATAAATGATGTAGAAAAATTCAAAAAGTACTACGCGCATTTAAGAAACTCTAAAGCCATTCAAATGAATATGTTTTATTGTACTTATAATTCAAAGATTAAGACTGCTATTATTATTACTTAAGATATAGCGAATTGAACTCCAAAATTTGGAGGTGATTGATCGATAAGAAATATACCCTCTACTTTGATCGCAAGGCATATTTTTCCAACAAAAGTAATTACAATAAAATGTTAATTGGATTAATATATCATTATATAAGAATATACAAGCAAAATGAATTATCATTCTAACGATTCCGGGCAAAGATATGAATAAATCTGTGGATCAACTGTACAAAGTTTACTAAGCCATCTTCTGACACTTTCTCTCCTTGATACAATTTTTTATGAATTTTGTGATTAGTTCCACATTAAAGCTGAGACTTTTCTCTACATTTTATGTTATTTTCATTTTTTAGGGGCTCTGAATAGTAAGAATTATCGATCGATGAGCTCGGTCATACGGAAACTCCTGGAGAATTCTCATTTTTAGTGCATTTCGAAGCGGCTTAAAACTGTAAGTGGAAAACTCGATTTATCTTCTAAACGACTTAA
Organism: Stenurella melanura; assembly: GCA_963583905.1. Classification (NCBI taxonomy): domain Eukaryota; kingdom Metazoa; phylum Arthropoda; class Insecta; order Coleoptera; family Cerambycidae; genus Stenurella; species Stenurella melanura. The sequence goes on from OY757312.1 coordinate 135,985,170, forward strand.
GTAAGCCAAAAACGACGTTTTTTGTAGTGAAAAAGACGAGCTACAACTTTTGTTGAGAACTTCTTTCTAGAGCAAAAAAAACGAAAATCAAAAAGTTTTTCCAAATTTTTTTGAATTTTCCCGGAACTTGGAAGTACAAAGAATGCATCGTCTCATTCTCCAGGTTATTACCTACTTAAATCCCAGAGATGATCCTTTTGTTAATTTTTGTTACCCTAAATTGTTAATTTGTCTGTACTATCAAACATTTACAGAAAACATGTGTTGCGAATGGCGTTGGTGTGTCGCATGTGGGTTTTCCTATGCCCATTTATGATTAACAGACCACAAAATGCCTTGCGGCGGATGTCGTCGCCTTGTTCAAGGCGCTGTACCTGCTGAGTATGATATGTATGATAACGTTCTCTTTTTAGGGTTCTCCATGCTGATTAATGAGGAATACCAGTTGCCGAACTGATTCAAGTGCAATTTTTGTTTTGTGTTTAAAATATGATTTTGTTCCTCCACGCCTTGTTGTAAAATGCGCTCCACAACTGCAGAAGTAGTAAGCTTCATCTTGTCTTAAATGCTAGAACACCATGCTAAAGGTTTTGTGATTAGGGAGCCGACGGCCAAGAAAAAACAGCCGATAATCTCTTTCCACCGACCTACCGTTTCCAATACACAAACAGTAGATAAATATTATGTCAGCCCATAGAATTTTTGCAAATTTTAGTTACAGAATTATTTATTTCACATTATTTTTATTTAATATCGTTCTGAAATCCATATTCTTGTACATTTAACACCGTATTTAAATAACCACAAAGGTGTAACATAAAAGTGAAACAGGCCATTTTGCTTATTTTTTCGAACATCGTATAAATATTTCTAAAAAATATATACAGGGTCATTTTTTTTTAGAAGTAAAGATCAATCGCAAATTTTGGTGACCCCGGACCTGGATATTGTTTCATGTCTTATATGTACTTCTGAAGGATCGTTATTCTGTTAGCTTAACTAAATATGAATACATTATTCCATTCTCTATGAAAGTAATAACAAATAATAGTTTTTGCCAAAAAGTACAAAACGCCCTGTAACTTCGTAGTGAAAGCCCAATGAGAAATTTATATGCGAGGTTCTGGTTACCACTGATGTTATCTACCTCCTGTTAACCAATGTCACTTTCGTGTTGCAACACCTTGTGTAAGCATTGCATTCATTTTGCGGGACTGCAATTTCTCACACAAAGCGGTCAAACAATTTGTTATTTATTTAACATTTTTTAATCTGTCAATAAAAGATGTTAGAAAACTTCTGAGATGATTGTTAAATTCTCTATTTCTAATTGGTCTAATCATCATATTTTTCACCATTATAAACTTTGAAAAACACTAAATTATGTACCATTATTCGTGTTTTAAAATGAAATATTATGCAAAAGTAGCACTTTTTGACATGCAGTATAATTTCTTTATATTATCAGGCTGACGTTGGGCTAACTGAGCTTGGCTTGGTATAGGCAACCCGTACCTCTCCCGCGTGCAAGCCGAGTCGCCTGCGTGTACGAAAAGCGACGCTTGCAATTTGAGTTGCGTTTCTGGAAGAGCTTTTTTAAGCTCAGGTCGTCCGGCTAATGGAGATTGATTTGCTACTGTGTGCATTTTTGTTCCCGTTGTAATAGGTCTCTCGTGATTTCAGCTTTGTTATTTTTATTCTATCGATCCGCGAAAGAGGAAAGTCTAACGACAGTAATGACTTTTTATGTGAAACTATGAATACATTCAGTTGGATTTTTGTGTCTTGTTGCACGAATTGTAGATGGAAATAGAGATACTTCATATGATGTCAGTGTCTGTTTCAGATGGGGTAACTAATTATAGTAATTTGTCTTCTTATTGCTGCCAGACACACTATACTGTTTTTCTTGGGTATAATAAGGTAAAATTAAACTTTCTAATCTAGGCTGTGAAAATACGGAGTGTCCGTGAATAATTGTACATAGAATAGGAGTCTTTGGAGTAAAATTAATGTATCAATCAGAACAAGATTTTCTAATAAGATAAAATATATAGTAGGGTAGTCATTGTTTTTTAACTTTTAAAATTTGATAGCCTCATCATCTCAAATTATTATGATATGAAAGAAAAGACACCATCGTATTCAACAAGTTCAGAGGTTAGAGGAAGGGGATGAAGTTCATCGGTTAAATTTTACTAACTGGATTATTCGAAATCGAAGAATTCTTAACAGATGTCTGTTTACAGATGAGACACAATTTACAAGAAATGGTGTTTAATTCAAGAAATTCACATGTTTGGAACAAAGAGAATCCACATACTGTAATACAGAATAAATCCCAACATCGATTTGATGTTAATATTTGGTGCGGTGTTTTCAACAATCATTTGATTGGGCCACATATCCTCCCTGATATATTACCAGGTGAACTTTATTTAGACTTTTTGCAAAAGCCGTGTTATTGGAAAATGAAAATATTGCGGGAATGAATTACCAGCACAATGGCGCTTCACCCTATTTTAGGAATATTGCGAGAAATTTCCTAAATGACAATTTTCCAAATATGCGGATAGGTCGAAATGGACCTCATCATTGGCCTTCAAGGTCACCGGATTTCAATCCTGTTGATTATTATCTTTGGGGACATTTAAAAGCAAAGGTTTATAACGTAGCCATGAATAGTAGAGAGGAACTTTTGGAACACGTTTATAACGCTTGCGTAGAAGTTAGAAATAATCCAGATATGATTAGACGTGCAATTAGAAACATTACTACTAGGGCAAGGAAATGTATTCAACGAAATGGAGGCTACTTTGAACAGTTATTGCAGTTATGTATTTATTGCTTTCACGTATTTATTGTTATTGTACATACATACATTAAAAATAATAATATTTTTAAATGTAGACTCACAAAATTAAGTAGTATTTTGATTTATGTGCGCAAATCCACATTGTTTTCAAAATGATTTTACAATAGTTCCCTTAGTCTAGAAGTGAATAAAGAATTGTCACTGCTGCAATTTTTTTTTAATTTTTTGTTAATTAACTCTGAAATAAATATTCAAGTTCCAACTGTCTGGACCATTTTAATGAAATTGAATTTACGGCAAATAATCAAGGTTGATGAATGAAATGAGCAAACAAATTAAGTGAGCTACTCTGTTCAGCTTTTCCGATCTTTTCGAATATCGAAACAGATTTACAAAATTTTGTCATACAACATATTGTCAATTTTTTATTAAGGCGGACCTGAATTTCTTTTTGGTTTATTATGAAGTTATATCAAGAAAAATAAGTGAAACATATCTTCTAAGTATGAACCGATTATACAGGGTGGTTCAATAGTTATGATCAAAGAAAGATTAGGCCAAAATTAATGAAACATCCTGTATCTCAGTAAGGAAGCACGATGGATGCATTAATGCCAGGTAATTTGGAACCGCCAAAGTGCCCTCTATCCACAAGTAACGGAAGTACCTTTAACTTTGAAACACCCTGTATATTATTAGAATATTTCATGTTTTGTTTCACTAACAAAATTGCTCGTACTTTCGTAATAGTAAGAAAAAGAACATCGAGGGAATGAATATAAAGATGAAGGAG